>OZ022265.1:54945226-55145226 GCA_963978885.1 Nemotelus pantherinus
ATAGGGGCATTGCCATTTTGTCTTCGATTCCGAAACTTTTCGAAAAGGTGGTATACGATAAACTTTCTCCGCTTGTTGATTCCCGTTTGAACGAGCAACAACATGGCTTTAGAAAAGGTCGCTCAACTACCACGAATTTGACAATTCTAATCTCTGACGTTCTATGCAAAATGGAAAAAGGATACCAAATTGACGCAGTCTACACTGACTTCAGTAAAGCGTTTGACAAAGTTGACCATTCTACCTTGATTCTAAAGCTTCAGAAATTTGGTATTGCCGGGTCTTTACTCAGCTGGCTGACCTCCTACCTTCGCGATCGAACACAATGTGTAAAATTTCAAGGATTTTTATCGAAAAACGTAAGTGCTACTTCTGGTGTACCCCAAGGTAGCCATCTTGGCCCACTTCTTTTTAATATATTTATTTCCGACTTATCTGACGTCCTAGCAGGCATACCTCATTTACTCTATGCAGACGATCTCAAACTTTATCAGACTATTGAATCGAAATCGGATGCCCCCTTTCTCCAATCCAAGCTTGATTCACTTGATCAGTGGTGCAATTTAAACAAGCTCTCTCTCAATATCAGCAAATGCCAAGTTATTAGTTTTTCCAGGAAATGCACGGTCACACACAATACATACTTCCTCGGCAATAATATGCTAACCCGAGTTGATAACATTGCTGACCTCGGTGTTATCTTAGATGAAAAACTCCGCTTCACCTTACACTTTGATAAAATGCTTTCTCGTGCGAACAAACAGCTAGGTTTCATCAAAAGACGTGCCAAAGAATTCCGTAGTCTGTGGGTCACAAGATCCTTATACACTTCACTTGTGCGTCTTATTCTCGAATACGCTTGC
Organism: Nemotelus pantherinus; assembly: GCA_963978885.1. Taxonomy (NCBI): domain Eukaryota; kingdom Metazoa; phylum Arthropoda; class Insecta; order Diptera; family Stratiomyidae; genus Nemotelus; species Nemotelus pantherinus. The sequence goes on from OZ022265.1 coordinate 54,946,090, forward strand.
GTTAGCTGGAATCCCGCTTTTGAAACCCACAGTGACAGACTCGAGTCAATACAAAAACAATTTTTACTTTTCGCCTTGAGAGAACTGTACAACCCTTATGATTTTAATAGCCTACCCTCTTATGAGTTTCGACTGGGTCATTTAAACCTATCGACACTAGCCTCCAGAAGAATGATGATATCGGCCTGCTTCACATTCGACGTCATTAGAGGCACTATTAATGTAGAATTCCTGAATAGGAAAATTTCGATAAATATCCCTATGAGGAACACCAGGTCCAATCGTTTCCTAAAAGAATATTCACATTCGACGACATATGGAGCAAATGAGCCAATAAATAGATGCTGCAGAATATTCAACAGCATTAGCTATTTATATTGCCCTACAATTTCCAAATCATCCTTCAAATCCTCTCTTTTGCATGCCATCCATACCCCTAACCCTTAAGCCATAGCTTTTATTTCAATGTTTTTATTTATTGATTGTTATTTAGTAATCTATTTGTTAGTTTTTTCATTTGTTTGTTACTTATTTAACTTGTTTGTTTATACTTTTTACTTGACTTTACTTTTCCATTTAATTTTTAATTTGTTATTTTATATCTAATCTTGTACCTTGTTTGGTGAGCAAATAAAATAAAATAAATATATATATATATATATATATATATATATGTATATATATATATATATATATATATATATATATATATATATATATATATATATATATATATATATATATATATATTTATATATATATATATAAATATATATTTATATATATATATATATTTTTATATATATTTATTTATATATATATATATATATATATATATATATATATATATATATATATATATATATATATATATATAAATATATATATATATATATATATATATATATATATATATATATATATATATATATATATATAAATATATATATAAATTTAAATATATATATATATATATATATATATATATATATATATATATATAAATATATATATATATATAAATTTAAATATATATATATATATATATATATATATATATATATATATATATTTATATATATATACATATATATGTACATAGATATAGATATATATATATATATATATATATATATATATATATATATATATATATATATATATATATATATATATATATATATATATATATATATATATATATATATATATATATATATTTATACACATGGTGAGCCAAATATACGTTTCATTTTAACCTTGTTAATGGTTTCGGGCTGTAGCTCATGGATTGCTTGGATGATGTTGGCCTTAAGTGCTTGAATCGTTCCTGGATTTGTTGCATAACATCGGTTTTTCACGGTTTCCTAAAAAAAAAGTCCAAAAGGGTAAAATCGCAGCTTCGAGGCGGCCAATTGACATCATCAAGACTGCTGGTAACACGATTTGGGAATTTGGAGCGTAAAAGATCGATTTTGGCATAGGCTATGTGGCATGGCGTGCCATCCTGCATAAACCATAGGTCATTTTAATCCATATTTTTAACTTCAGTAAAAAAAGTCGGATAACATGGCTCTGTAGCGTTTACCATTGATTCCAGCCTCATTTTCGAAGATTAATGGTCCAATGATGCCACCACTCCACAATCCGCACCAAATTGTCAAGCTCTGTGGTTGCATTGGCTTTTTGACAATAACTTGCCGGTTTTTCAACCCCTAGGTGCGGCAAAATTGTTGTCCAGTTCAAGCTGCTCTAAGGCCCCAATTGCGAAGCGATAACGAAATGGATGGTCGTGCGCCTTCAATTGCTAAGTCAGTTGGATCTTGTTAGCGAATAATCTGAGATCTTTGTACAGAATCCTCCTAAGGCTAATGCGTGAAATGTTGAGCTGTTGAGATCGACGGCGAGTTGATGTTCGTGGAGTAGATCTCACACTCTCGGCTACAGCAGCCATATTCTCGTCTGTGCGCACCGTACGATGACGGAGTATGAGTGTTGTTCACTGGCATGCCAGTCTCACGAATTTTTTGCACGTACTTGCGTACAGCAGGCGCTTCATTTGGGCCAAAACTAGTTCTCCAAAAACGGATTGTTTGGGCTACACAGCACCCACTTTGGAAATAAATTTCAATATTTCCCAACGTAGTTCAAGCGTAGAGCGGCTCATTTCGTTTGAAAAAAGTATAATACTGACTTTCTGTCTAGATTTAGAGTGGGAAACAACTTTCAGTGTCAAAATAATCTATGATTTAAAAAGAAACCATTAAATGGCCCATCAAATCTATATATATGTATATATATATATATATATATATATATATATATATATATAAATATTTATATATATGTATATACTACTGTGATCAAAAAGTAAGGTGAATTTGTCTATAAAATGTAAATTCTTTGTTTATTCTTCCAAATCAATTTCATCCCCTTCAAAGTAATCCCCGTCCAATAAAATGCACTTTTGCCAACGCTTTTTCCAGTCCTCGAAACAGTCGGAATAGTCTTTTTCCGATATAGCCTTCGGTTCGGTTTTTATCTCCTCGATCGTGTCAAAACGGCGTCCCCGCATTGGGTTTTTGAGTTTGCTGAATAGCCAGAAATCGCACGGAGCCAAATCAGGCAAATATGGTGATTGCGGAACGATGTGAGTCGAGTTTTTGGCAAAACAGTCGCGAAGAACCAATGCAGTATGACATGGTGCATTATCGTGATGAAAGGAACCAAGAGCTGTTCGCCCATAATTCCGGCCGTTTCAGACAAAAAGCTTCACGCAAACGACTTTTAACGTTCAAATAATATTCTTTGCTAACAGTTTGGCCCGGCGGAAGGAATTCATAGTGCACCACACCACGAAAATCAAAGAAAACTGTCAACATGACCTTGATTTTCGATCGACTCTACCGTGGTCTTTTCGGTCTTGATGCACCTTTTGCACGATATTCGCTGGATTGGTCGGTGGTTTCAGGGTTGTATGCGTAAATCCAAGTCTCGTTTGCAGTAATATTGCATTTCAAGTGGTCCTGATAGTTAGACACCAAAGTTTCACGCACATCAACGCGACGCTTTTTTTCCAAAAAATTGAGCGATTTTGGCACCAATCGAGACTGGACGCGTTTGAGACACAAAACATCCTTCGAAATGGTTTGGACTGAGCCAAATGATCTTCCAATACTATCAGCAAGATCTTTTATTGTCAATCGACGATATTCAAGCACCAAATCTTAGATTTTTTGGATGTGATCCTCGACGGTAGACGTTCTCGGCCCGCTTTGAACTCGTTGTACCACTTATAAAGGTTTTTTTGTGCCATAGTTTCATCTCCAAAGGCCTTCCGCAACATTTTCAACGTGAATGCACAAGAATATTCGTTGCGCAAACAAAATTTGATGCAAGTTCTTTGCTCAACAAAATCACCCATTGTAAAAATCGAAAAATTCACTTTTGGTTGTTTACAACAACACGTGTAAAGGTCTATTCACATTGTCCAGCACGTAACGTGCCAGACACAGCACGTGTCAGGCAAAATAAGTGGTGTTATTTCACATATTCAAGCACTGAACGCGTCAGACAATTTTTTCTCTTGTCGTATGTCGTAGGATCAGATACAATCAATTCGTTCAGAACTATTGAGTAGTTAACAGTTGAATAGTGAACAGTTGAGTAGTGAACAGCGTGTACTTATAAAAATGTTTGATCATCTATCGATTAACGATTTATCAGTGATAGCGTGCTTATTAGAAGAAGAGGAAGAGCAGAAAAGAAAAACGCTTGTTAAAAAAAAACGCTTCGCTGTTCACCCGATATTGAAGCAGAGAAAAGCGGAAGGCGAATACTGGACGTTATTTAAGCAACTGGTAGACGACGAGCAAAAATTTTTCCAATATTTTAAAATGAGTCATTACCAGTTCGAACTACTGTTAAAAAAATAAAACCAGCGATTAAAAAGAAAAATACGACCTTTAAAGAGGCACTGTCTGCAAAAGAAAAACTCGCAGTTTGTTTAAGGTAAGTCACACACATAATTTATTCAAGCAGTAGTTAAATATAAACATGATAAATCTTAAACAGTTGTAAAAAAGTGTCTCGCTGGTATTCGTTCTTCTGGATGATTCGAATATATCACTCTTGTTGCGATACGTCTGTTGGTGCAAGTGGAGTAAAAGAATTCTCCGCAGAGCCAAGATCGCAATGAACAGACGTTTGCGAAGCATTACTCGATGAACACGACGGGTTGCTTAAAATATCGATTTCCATTTTTGAGATGATCTCAAACACTTTTGCTTTTGCTAAAGCCTTTTCACGGGGCGGAAAGGATTTCACCGTTGCGGCAATGCTAGTGAAAAACTTGTCAATGTCGTCCGTATTGTTTTTGTTCTCCAATATGTACTTCATAAGTACAGCTGAGGGTGTCTCTTCTGTGCAGAGTCGCTTCCTTCTGTTCCTCATTTCTGTTGGACGCCTTGCAGGAACAGATGCGATGCTCGACGATGTAGAAATGTCGTTCGGTGATACTGACGAGTGTTCTTGGTGACGAGTATTCTGCTCCAAGTGATCTTCTTGGCCACCACTGTCATCTTCCACTTGTAGTGTGCACAATGTTGGCCTTTCTTTGAAGTATGGCAACAGAAAAGACATCTCGTCTTGATACTTCCATTTTTTCACTGGCGCATTTTCTTGGCCACTACGTGTTTCTTTTTGCTTTTTTATTGCTCGCCTATAGCAATCTCTCAGCAAGGTCCAATTTTTTTTGCAGTCTTTACCTGAAACAAAACATTAAATGAAATTTTTTTTTCTAGATTTCTCACAACAGGAGACTCGTTTGTGACAATTGCGTTCAGCTACCGACTTGGAGTTAGTACTGTTCACAGTATTGTTGAGTCGCTTCCTTCGCGCCAGCAAATAGCGGATCGCAGTTTTTTAATTACAAAAAAACCTTTTCGATTGTTTTGATGGCTGTTGTCGACGCTGACTACAATTTTATTTGCGTCGATGTGGGAGGATATGGAAAAAATAGTGACGAAGGCATTTTCTCGAACTCAAATATAGGAAAATCATTGGCCACGAACACTATGAATGTGCCGATGGAAAAACTCCTACCAAATACTCGTATGTTGCTGCCTCATACGTTAATAGGTGATGAAGCGTTTCCCTTAAAAACTTATCTTATGAGACCATATCCATCTCATCAACTAAACATTGAGCGGCGAAAGCAATTTAATGAAAGGCTGTCTCGCGCCAGAAAAGTTGTCGAAAATGCATTTGGCATTTTGTCTCAAAAATTTCGCATCTATAACAGAAGAATACAGTTAAAGCCGGAGAATGCAGACAAAGTTGTAATGACAACGTGCATATTGCACAACTTTATTAAAACCACTGGAAGTTGTAATTTAGATGACGCGCAAAACATTGCGTCACGAAGTTTGTCAGACTTACCGAACCAAGGGGGGAATGCGTCGATCGGAGCTTTCGATGTTCGAGAAAAGTTTGCTCAATTTTTTAACTCATCGGTTGGATGTTTATAATTTTTTTTATTATATAATATGTATATTTTGTAAGTTTTGAATAAACCTTATTTTCGTGCAAACGGTGTATTTTTCAAAGAAAAAACAGCAAAGATATACTTCAAAAGAAAAATGTATATTGTGAGAACACATAAAAAAATAGCGAACAATGAAATGATTTTACGGAAGATTTTAAAATAACAGTTAATTCGAACATTTTAACTCTATCTTAGTTTTTCTTTCAAAAATGTTGACCATTAAATGTAAATAACACAAGATAAGCCTCCTGTCGTACAATTTTGTTGTCAGTTATTCCAAAAGTATTGGAAAAGAAGTTAATTATTTTCTTACCATCTACTTGCAGTGCTTTGCCAATCTCGTCCCACGCTGCATCTTTTTTGTTGTTGTCACTGTATCGCTTATCAGTGCAATCGTATAAAAAAACAAACTCCTGTACACACTCAATTAATTTTTCGCTATCCATCCTATAACCTTTTTTTTGTCCGCCAAAAAAGAATATGGATGAGTTTACGCGTGACACCAGGAATTTATGCCGCAGGCTTTACAATTTACCAAACTCACTGATCATCACAACTCCTGGTTTTTGTTATGGTAAAACGTGGCATTGTTTCTATCTAAAGAAGGTAAAAATCTGACGCTAAATATCAGATAATTGTAATGAACAATACAAACGCATGTACTTTAATTGCATTTTATTGCCCTACCCCTTATAAAAAATACGAAAAGAACCAAAAGAAATTTAAAATATCATTTCTAGCTCGTTTGTAATTTTCAGTTCCTATGAAAAATAGTATTTTACAATACATATTTCTATTGTTCACCTAACTGAGTTTTACCTAGGCTAGGACAAAACGAACCAGCTATTGATTGTTCCTAGTATTTGTTATTATTACTTTACTTACAGCCTGGTCCGAATCTAATTAAATAGTAATTAAGTCTGCGTTCAGGTACAAGAAAAACCATTTGCAAATGGTTTAATTTTTACCTGAACGCAGACTTAATTACTATTTAATTAGCGTATTTACTAGCGCATCGGAACCAGTATAAACACTACTGTCCGAAGTCTAGTAGAGGGTTGTTCTTTAAACATTAGTCAAAATGACAATATTAACAGGTTTTCTATGCTAAAGTCATGTTCACTGTACTCTTATCAGTTTCAATAACTATGAGATGTCCAGTTACTATGAAAACAAATTAAAATTATGTTAAATCTACTTAACAGTTTCTCAATATGGGTAGTTAATCAGCATCATCCATTTGAGAAACAAGCCATATGTTTTAATAATATTCTACTTTTATATTAATAATATTAATTAATATTACTATTAAGGATATTGTACCAACTTATTAGTATTCTACTTTCCATGTTATTTTAATTTAATTGAGAATTTCTATAAATTTCCAAAAATGCACACCTGCACGGTTCCTAAAAGCTTAGTCACTTCTACAATGGTGAAGTATGCCGTGCTGAAAAGTCACATACAAACAGAAGTTAAATAGGCTTCGAACTTTTCAAACCCAAGATCCGAGTCTTTTAATGCCAAAGTCCATTCGATCTGCAAAAATTTCCTGATCTGATCTACTAATCCGCAAATCAATCCGACAAAGATTTATCAGCCTTCATCCACTATTAAATCACTTTGTATCTCTTATAGCTACTAACAAAACTGTTTCAGACACGTTCCAATATTTCTACCACATTGTTTAAAATGTCTTAGGTAAATGATTTGTTTAAAATATATAAGTATAAATAATTGTGAAATGGTGAAATACATTGATGCTGGTAAATTGTGGTATACAGATGTAACATAATTTGCATGTGGAATTTGAATTGGTATGTTTTTTCATAATTTACATGCATCTTTAGTGTTTATCAAAACTTTTGGTGACATGTATATAACAAACTACTTTTCTATTAGGGCTGAATACGTTTGCTCAAATTACCCAGCAAACATGGAATTTGTAGGTATGCCGCCTGAGGCATACATTACAGAGCCACTGAAAGTTTATTATAATGCTGAAGCCATAATCAATGCAACATAACTATGTTGCGCAGCGAAATTCGCTCAAACCTCAAACCAGGCATGGCAACAAAATTTTTTAAAATATCCGATTCCATCTGTTCGTGTGAGCGTCCGGAAAATTGGAGATCTCATGTGCAAATTAAAAACAGAATTTGTTTTAGTTTGCCTCATTTTTGCTTTGCAATATACTCTGCAGCTATTAATGGATAAAATACTCCTGCACTAATAAATGGTATTCTCCAGACGTTTCGCTCGCACGATTAACCGGATGAACCCAAAATGTACGCCCTCTTTGAACAACTGCACAAACAGCATCATTTTTCAAGTCTTCTTCAAAATCTAAAGAGCTTGTGGATGAATCTGTACTCTCACACATTATATTATAATTATATAATACAGTTATTTTATTGACAAAACACTTTTCAAAAACGCGAGATAAATTACTATCACACAACTGCAAATAGTAAACCGTCGATAAGCAACTGCACCAACCGTGAGCTGCTATCATGACATAAGTGTATTTCCAAGCGTGAGCTCATGGCTCCACACGCATGACGTGGCAAGGCGTGACGTCACGTAACGTGACAGCAGTGTATTTCTACCTTAAGTTTCATAAACTTCTGCAGCTTCCAAGATTGTGGGTTCACTTTGAATCTGAAACACTAAACACTGTGGTATAAGTCTGGACACTTACCATAAGTTTGCCGGAGTGCTGGCATTTTGTTTATTATGACAAAAATTTTTTTTTTGCGTGAATTACTTATTTTCACAATTTTTGAGTTTTTATTTTTATTTTTATAACTTTTTGTGATGGCCCAGTGCTTTGCCTTTGAGTGTGATAACAAATCAGATAACACTCTGTTCGTGGTTTGCTCGAGTTTTTGCGAAAAAAAACATTTCACGCTGGATGTGTAGGCCTAAATGGCCGTATTGGTGACACACTCAAAAGCGCCTTAGGACTATACTGGTTTTGCTCCCGCTGCCATCCTTAATCAATGGCTCATTTTTTATCAAAATAACAAAATACCAAAACGTGCCTCGAAGACGTTGCAAAAGTCTTTGCTGCTTCCGAGGAAAAGGTTAAACTTTTACTTAACGCTATTAATCCTCTGCTGGATTCTGTGATGCCTGTCACTGTTCCTTCGTCATGTGTTTTTGTTGTAGCCAATATTCCTTCGGTCGGTGTTACAACACGGAATAAACAAAAGGCTTGCGCACAAGCTTCTGCGTGTACCGAGCCTGCTACTTCTGTTGCCTCGACTGTTGGTTCACTTCAGCCGTTTCTTCCTCCTCCTTATGTTCTTCCGAGATCTTCTATGCGACCTCCTGAGTTTCTTCGGTCTCCTCGTGCCTCAGCAGCCCCTCATTTCAACTTATCTGCTGGGAATGCTGATGCAGTTTGTGTCACCTCACCTATTGCTTCTTTGCAATCGAATCTACCTACATCTCAATTACATGTTGCTGTTAACGAATCCGCTGATGATCTCGCTTTGCATATACAGTGCGCGAAATAATTATAACATACAAACTATCACTAGGTATTTCTGAGAAAATGAATCGTCTCACACTATTTGTGATGACGTCATAGCATTTTCGCAAGAGAACGCAATTATAATTCGTCTAGATTTATAAGAATAGTTAGCTCACCAAGGTATACGCAGCCTACTAATGAAGATTAGCATTTACACGTGCAGTTTTTAATTCGTAATTTTTAAAATTACAGTTCGAATCAATTAAAATGCCAAAGGGGACAACATTTACTGCTAAAGAGCGGGCTAAAATTTTAGCTTTCAGGGATTGCGGGACAACAATCAGAAGAATAGCTGAAAAGTTGAACAGGGACAAAAGTACGGTGAATAACTTCTTGAAAAACCCCGAAAATTACGCCAAAATCAGGTCGTCCGTCTCAAGTCAGTGAGAGATCTAAAAGAGAGATAAAACGGCTGGCTATTCAGAAAAAGCTAAGTCCCTCACAAATAAGGTTTCAATTGAATCTTCCCATCACTACGCGAAAGGTTCAGCAGATTTTGAAGAATAATAAAAATGTTAAATATGGAAAACGCTTGCAAATACCAAGGCTTCTGCCACGTCATAAATCTGCACGTTTCGAATTTGCTGAATGGTATAAATTTTGGACAAATGAATGAGATTCTGTCTTATTTAGTGACGAAAAAAAATTCAGTTTAGATTTTAATTCAGTTTTTAATTTTTAAAATAAAAACTTATAAACAATTTTATGTGATTTGTCCGTTATAATTATTTCGTTCATGAATTTGAAATATTGTATCTTCCTCAACAATCCGCTGTTGCTTTGTTATATATAATATAATAATTATTTTCTGATGGCTGCCATGGATTTTGGAGAGATGTTCGTAAAGAAAAGGAAACGTGTCATAGAAGGAACTTCAAAGGTGGTTCCCTCATGATATGGGCTGCATTCGGCTCTCAGAGAAAGTCTCAAATTGGTTTTATTTCACATAAAATGAGCTCAGCTAAGTATGTTTAACTCTTGGACGACGTGCTTATCACTTTTGCAGAGGATTTATGGAGAGGCGACTGGCTGTTTCAGCAAAACAACGCATCTATACACTCTGCGACGTTCACGAAACTTTTTTTTGAGTCTCGGGGCATACCGCTATTAAATTGGCCTGATTTAAGCCCTGATTTGAACCCCATTGAAAATCTATGGGGTATCTTATCGCAACAAGTCTATTCACATGGTCGTCTGTTTGATACCATTTTAAAGCTAAAAACGGCCATTATAAAGGAATAGAATCATTGTTAATTCCATGCCCCGTGGTTTATGCAAAGTGATACTAAATAAGGGAAACCCTATAGATTATTAAGATTTCTTTTGGTGTTAATTATTGTTTTTAATTTTTAAAATAAAAACTTATAAACAATTTTATGTGATTTGTCCGTTATAATTATTTCGTTCATGAATTTGAAATATTGTATCTTCCTCAACAATCCGCTGTTGCTTTGTTATCATTGCATGAAACATAAACCTACATTTTTATTTTTTAAATCAGTATCTTGCAAATAACTTTCTCGATATTGTCTTTGTCCGATATAATTATTTCGCGCACTGTAGTCACGCCTCCTCTCCAAATTTTTGTATTGCGATTTGCTTATGATACTTCTATGGCTACAGTAGAACGCTACATCTACAAGATGTTTGGTTACACTGCTCATATTTTAGATTGAGATAAATGTACAAAAGATAGTCAGCCTAAAAGATATATGACTTCTTTCAAAATAACATTGCCTGCCAACCTCGATACTGTCGCTGACGCCAAATTTTGGCCTCTTCGGTACGTTAGTCAAAATTTTTGAAAACCGGCGAAATTTTCGATCATTAAACAACCGGAGAGCTAGAATTTAGTTCTTAAAATACGAAAATGTTCGTGGCATGAGGACCAAACTTGAAGACTGTAAAACTGCAGCTATTCATGAAAATGATCACCTGATTTGCTTGTCGGAAACTTGACTGAATGATGACATTTTTAGCTCTGAGTTCTTTCCTGCATACAATGTTAACCGCTGTGATCGCAATCATTTGGTATCTAATAAGGCTGATGGTGGTGTCGTGCGTATTGCTGTGCTTAAGGCTCTCAACAGTCAACTTTGCGCTGATTTTATCCCTAGTCCACCTGTTGAATGTGTTTCTGTTTCCATCTCTTTGGCGGCCACATCTTCTTTGTTTGTTGCGTCCTTATTTATTCCCTGTAACTTGTCCTTTTCGACTTATACAAAGTTCTTTTCTGAACTTTCCACTTACCTTAATAGCAACTATCCTTCGTCCTCAATCATTATCTGTGGCGACTTTAATATGCCTTCTGTTCAATGAGACTCTTCTTTTCTTCGCATAATGTCCACCAACAACCTTTCTTTTGCCTTATCTCCTTTTCTTTCTTCCTGTTCTCTTTCTCAATTTAACTGTTTCCCTAATGCTTATAGTAAGATCTTCGACCTCTATTCTATTCTCTTCGATTTCTCTATCCTCTGTTCCAATACCCTACACACACCCTGACCCCCATCATCCTCCACTTTCAATTAATTAGTCTGTTAGCTTTTCGAATCGTTTCAAATCATCCACTGCGCATCGGTTTAACTTTAAAAAAACACTAATGTTCGAAGAACAGTAGAAGAATCGTGCAGGTTTTGAGTGCATATTCCACCACATGCGCTGCTTATTACGGCCAAATTGTTTATTTCACGAAATTTTGAAAGCAGCATCTCATATGATATCGGTGAAGAAAATGCTCAGTGCCTGCAGCACTGTAACTGAAGTTGGAGTTTAAGGCTGCGATCCGAAAAATTTGCAGAACTTTGGGAATTGAAACATCGGTTATTTATTTTCATTGTAAATGTTTCCGGTGTGAATACTAACTGTAAGCATTTATTGATACAAAAGTAGCACAACCGACTCGTGCTGGCAACCTTTCACCAGTATCAAAGCCAAGAATATATCACACCTGGTTCACGTTGTTATATAACATTTGAAGTTATAGGAGTATAAAGAAATTTAGGGTTACCTGCAGCGAGTTTTTTCAAATAATCGAAAGCTTAATATTTGCTTTTTATTGGCACCACTATATCATAACCAATTGAAAATTCTACGATAAAACCGCTTAATAAAGTTATTGCAAACAAACACAAAACCAACAATAGCTGGCAACCCTATCATGGCTTTTCAACCAAATTTGGCTTGAATAATGTTTATAATAGGTTCCAGTAATTGTATGAAATTCGTATTGATTTCATGACTGCACTGGAAGTTATAGGGCAAAAAGTTTTATTTTCCTGAGCGAATTTTCACAAAAAGACACAAAAATTACCATAGCTGGCAGCACCAATCGAATTTTTCAACCAAATTTCTATCAAACAGAGTTTAGAGTAAGGTTCAGCTACTGTGTGAATTTCATGAAAATCTGGTAACTTATTCACATTTCATAGGGCAAAAAGTAGTTTTTTTTCTTTGTAATTTTTCAAGATGGCACCACTGGAACAGAGTTGCCTACAATTCAAAATCGCTTCTATCAGACCTGGCCCTACTTAAGTCCAATGCATTCTGTAAATTTCAATTCTATCTGATTATTGATTCGTTAGTTCCCGTGAACAGAAGTTTTTGAAGCTAAAAATATAGGTTAACTGAGAAAGGGTTACCGTTCTTGTCCGACATGAAATTTCCAAAGTTTTACTTTGACTGTGTAGATTAAGCATAAGATTTGTATACAGATTGGTTTTATTGTAGAAACGGACATTTTTTAGGATATTCGCTGGTTTGAATGTTTTCACTTCCAAATTTTTATTTTTTCAAATTTAAGACACCAAAATTATCATAGCTGGCAGCTCCAACCGAATTTTTCAGCCAAATTTCTACCAAATGTGGTTTGAAGTAAGGTGCAGCTACGGTGTGAATTTCGTCAAAATCGAACGATTCAATCAGAATTTATAGGGCTAAAAGCAGTTATCTTTTTTAGTGATTTTTCAAGATGGCACCACTGGCACAGAATCGCTAGGATTTCAAAATCACTTCTATCAGACCTGGTCCTATTTAAGACCAATACATTCTGAAAATTTCAATAAATTCTGCTCATTGGATCGTGAGTTTCCGTGAACAGAAGTTTTTGATGCTAAAAACATAAGTAACTTGGGCAAGGGTTACCAGGCGTGCCCGTTATACCATATCAAATTTTTTTTTTTGTTTATGTAAACAAAGCACAAAATTTACATATGAGTGGCTTTTTTTTTAAGAAACGACATTTTATCAAGAGAAATGATTATTTGGAGGTTTTCACTTTCAGTGCCTGCCCTAGCTACAGGGTTGCCAGCACAATCATGAAAACCTACACAAATCTGCAACTAAATAAAACAAACATGTTCTGAAAATTTCGTAGTCATGAAATAGCTCTGTCAAAAGTTATCGCAATTTAAAAATTTTCAAATTTTCCCGTTCTCTTTTTAGGCACCCAGCGCACACATAGGGTTAAAAAAATTCCAAAAAATTATCCGATTCACATGTAAAACTTGTTCGAAATTTATGTCGTCAACTTTATTTTTGCAAAACTTATTTGTGTACGGAATAATAGGTATATTAAAAAAATCACTAAAATGGCCGCCGGCGCCAAAGGGTTAAAGATTATTAACTTTTTCTGAGACCTGGCACTATTCTGCATATACACCAATGTGTCCTGAAAATTTCAGCTCAATCGGATGGCGCGTTCCTGAGATTTTTTCACTGAAATTTTTTGATGATATATATATATATATATATATATAGAAATATGAATTTTTGGCCAAAGTGATTTTAATACTAATGTTCTTCTTCGAACATTAGTAAAAAAGGATATGGTATAACGGGCAATGCCCAATTTACCTATATTTTTAGCATCAAAAACTTCTGTTCACGGAAACTCACGATCCGATAAACAGAATTAATTGAAATTTGCAGATTATATTGGTCTTATATAGTACCAGGTTTGATAGAAGTCATTTTGAAGTGCGGGGATTCTGTGCCAGTGGTGCCATCTTGAAAAATCACTAAAAATGGTAACTGCTTTTAGCCCTATAAATTCTGATTGAATCGTTCGATTTTGACGAAATTCACACAAAAGCTGGACCTTACTTTAAGCCACGTTCGGTAAAAATTTGGTCGAAAAATTCGGTTGGAGCTGCCAGCTATGATAATTTTGGTGCCTTAAATTTGAAAAAAAAAATTTGGAAGTGAAGACATTCAAACCATCGAATATTAAAAAAAAATGTCCTTTCTTACAATAAAACCAATCTGTATAAAAATCTTATGTTTTATCTACACGTTCAAAGTAAAACTTTGAAAATTTAATGTCGGATCATTAAGCATCAAAAACTTCTGTTCACGGGAACTCATGAACCAATAATCAGATACAGCTGAAATTTACAGAGTGCATTGGACTTAAATAGGACCAGATTTGATAGAAGCGATTTTGAATTGTGGGCAACTCTGTGCCAGTGGTGCCATCTTGAAAAATTACAAAGAAAAAAGCTGCTTTTTGCCCTATGAAATGTGAATAAGTTACCAGATTTTCATGAAATTAAGACAGTAGCTGAACCTTACTCTAATCTTTGTTTGGTGGAAATTTGGTTGGAAAATTTGATTGGTGCTGCCAGCTATATTAATTTTTTGTCTTTGGTTTTTAAAATTCGTTCAGGAAAATAAAACTTTTTGCCCTATAACTTCCAGTGCAGTCATGAAATCAATACGAATTTCATACAATTAATGAAACCTATCATAAACATTATTCAGGCCAAATTTGGTTGAAAAGCCACGATAGAGTTGCCAGCTATTGTTGGTTTTGTGTTTAATTGCAATATCTTTATTAAGCGGTTTTATCGTAGAATTTTCAAATGGTAATGATATAGTAGTGACAATAAACAGCAAATATTAAGTTTTCGATTATTTGAAAAAACTCGCCGCAGGTAACCCTAAATTTCTTTATACTCCTATAACTTCCAATGTAATTAAACAATGTGAAGCAGATGTGATATATTATTGGCTTTGATGCTGGCAAAAGGCTGCCAACACGAGTCGGTTGTACTACTTTTGTATCAATATATGCTTACAGTTAGTATTCATACCGGAAACACTTGCAATGAAAATATATAAGCAATGGTTCAATTCCCAAAGTTCTGCAAATTTTTCGGATCGCTGTTACGGGGTAACAAGTACGCGTCAATCGTCTAACAACGCCCGGCAGAGATCACGCGAGGGTAGGTGCGACGTAAGACATAACCCGAATCGTTTCAAAAGGAAACAAAAAAAAAAAAAAGGAAGCAACCCTTTTCCCGTGAAAAAGGCTGCTCCCATATAGCTCTCGTTTAAGTTCGCGAAAACCACCACTCAGTCTTACAGGTAATAGAATGTAATGTACACCACCACGTAGGGCTAGTAGCCGTCGCAGTGACCGACCATTGTCATATACTGGTAGGCCACTGACGACGTAGATGTAAGATTAGATGTAAGACAGACTGCACGATACCGAACGATACACGAAAACGCCGATGCGCGATCCCAATAACGCCCGACCACCAGACTGCATCCGCATAAAGCATGAAACTCACCAGAATGGGGTGCACCTGGCCCAAGAATCACGATTGATCCGCGAAGATGTCCAAGGCTATACGAGTTGAAATGTCCACTCGGCGGTCGAGGAGGCACGCCCGGCAGCACCCTGAAAAGACAGGAAGGGGACCACCAAGAACCGGGACTAAGTCTGGGAATTGCGAGAAGCACCTACCTGACGCCACACTGTTGAACGTTCCCAGGCGGTCGCCGCTCTTCCATCGGGTAGTACAGGTCCGTGCGCCCTTTATATCTCACAAGTGGGTGCCTCCGCTATCCAGACTTGACCTAAAAACGCGAGAAATACTTGACTTACTACGTTGTTTATCTGCGGAATAAACAAACTGGCGGCCATCATGACCAAAATGTCAAATTAGGGAACAATCAACAACGCCCCCACAAAGTCTCCACTACACCAGAATCCCGGCGGTTAATATGTAGAATACGTGGTGGAAAGGTTCGAAACCTGGTTACACGCGCAAAGCGTTCTTTGACCTCAAGCAACGGAGGCTGGCGAAAAACCGGTGGCCAGAAGCTTGATGCTGGCGCAACCTCCGCTAGTGAGGTCTTTTTAACTTTTGGCGGCATAGCGTGCAGACGTGCAAATTTTAGCAAAGTTGCAAAACGCTGAAAAATTAAAACGTGGATAATTTTTATAATCGCAGGTGCGTAGAACCATACGAGTACGAACGATTTTCTTGGCTACTGGTTGTGCTTTTTAACTTTTGGCGGCATAGCGTGCAGACGTGCAAATTTTAGCAAAGTTGCAAAACGCTGAAAAATTAAAACGTGGATAATTTTTATAATCGCAGGTGCGTAGAACCATACGAGTACGAACGATTTTCTTGGCTACTGGTTGTGCTTTTTAACTTTTGGCGGCATAGCGTGCAGACGTGCAAATTTTAGCAAAGTTGCAAAACGCTGAAAAATTAAAACGTGGATAATTTTTATAATCGCAGGTGCAGACGTGAACATTTTGAGAAAGTTGCAAAGCGCAGCAAATTGAATCGAGGATCATTTCATAATCGCAGCGTGCAGCCGTGAAAATTTTGGAAAAGGGAGCCATTCTTTGAACCGAATCGAATCATATAATTCCGACGGACGGACTAGACAGACAAATCGCCGGCAGAAAGTGACGCACGTGACGTGACCAGTTGGAGCGACTTTACGGCCCAAATCATAACGTGGTATACTACCGGCTCCGTAGCGCAAAGGTTAGCGCAGCGGACTGCCAGCCAGGGGGTCTGGGGTTCGAAGCCCGAGCCGGACAATGATGATGAGCGTGCAGTGTATGACAAGAATCTGAAGCGAAGTTAAGCGTCCTGAGTCTGGGGGTGCGGAGTCTACGTTTTTTTTGAAGGTCAGTGGAATTTCTTTTGTTCTTGAGCCAACCTACCTAACGAGTTGTACGTGATAAAGATTAGAAAGCGATTATTTTATTCCTCGGCTCACTTTCAATTAGCTATAGTAAGAAGATTAGTGTTTAAGGTTAGCTCTTTTATAATATCAATTGTCAGGATTGAGTGGTGGTGTTAATTAATTCCGCGCATAAGTGAATAGTATGTTTTAAAACCGCAGCTTGATCGGGTAAATAAAATATTTGAATTCATTGGAAATGTTGAGAAACTTTTGATTCGATAGAAGCCTGCTCGGGCACGCGTGCGCCGTTGTCGTATAGGTTCAACTAAAGTAATGATAGTGCGGAATCGGGGTGAAGCGCTCCGCATGGGCAGTATTAGTGCGCATTGAAAACTGAGAGAGTGGACGGTGTTGTGCATACATATATGTAGATATATCAAGTCGGTTTCGGCTTCAACTGAGCATGGACGGCAATCGTTTAGTGGCTCGAGTAATGAATTCATGATTCACAGGGAAGTTATTAGAGTGAAGTAGGAGAGTAGACGTTGTCGGGCATACATAGGTATATTCGGCTTCCGCTTTAATTGAAGGTCGTTGCCAGTCAAATAGTCGTGCGGGTAACAAATCCATGATTCGCGGTGAGTTTAGTAGGGCGGAGGCGTCGAACAGACATTTTTGAGAATATATGTGTAGTAATATATACATAGGTGTGGCCGCCGTTTCTTTTTTTAAATGGGTAAATGGCAGTTGAGTAGTGGACTGCGCAGAAATTAATGTAGTGAAGGGAATTAGTAGGCGGCATAAAGCAATCATACCCGTATATAGCGACCGTTGTAGTTGTCTAACTAGAAACAACTCACTATTTAGAACGGAAGTGAATAGCGATTGGTAGTTCGGGAAATTGGGAATTGGTCTCCGCGACGAGTAACCTTACTGGGTTAACAGAGGCCCCCTCTGACCTCGGAGAGCCGAACCTCACTCCACGGCTCAAGGTCCCTTTTACTGGGTGAGTGAGTGGCGCCCACGCCCAATCTCCGATTGAGTGCAACCGGGACCCAAGTGGACCTGTCCGACGGTCAGACCCTCCCGAGTGGTCGGGTGGGTAACATCGCAGCCCCAAACACCAACTTTAGTTACAGTGCTGCAGGCACTGAGCATTTTTTTCATTGATGTTATATGAGATGCTGCTTTCAAAATTATGTGAAATAAGCAACTGATAACGAATATAATTAACCCGTGTTTTGCTCTCATAAACGTTGAAATTCATGCCAGTGGTAATATCTGAAACCTTCCACCATATGAGTTATAATGCATTCTTGAGACCAAAGTAAAACGTGGCATTTGAAACAGTTTGGCCGTAATAAGCAGCACATGTGGTGGAATATGCACTCAAAACCTGCATGATTCTTCTACTGTTCTTCGAACATTAGTGTTTCTAGCGGTTCAGGTGCGCTAGAGTT
Organism: Nemotelus pantherinus; assembly: GCA_963978885.1. NCBI lineage: Eukaryota > Metazoa > Arthropoda > Insecta > Diptera > Stratiomyidae > Nemotelus > Nemotelus pantherinus. Next base: position 54,964,565 of record OZ022265.1, read on the forward strand.
TATTTTGGTATTCTATATTCCTTTCTTGGTTTTTGATTATTCTGTTTCTTATTATTGCGTATTCAGATTTTGTTATTATGCCATTAATTATTTCGATTGGTTTATGATTAGTTGAGGAGTGTATTGTGTTATTATAATATTTCATTATTTCCTGGATATCAATTGATGATGGCGAAAGTTTTGTTTCTGTGATTTTTAACCGTACATGTGTCAGGGGCAGATTAATAGGAAAAACGAATGTTACACTTTAAACAAACTTTATTAATTCAATCAATTCTCGTCGGAACGTACAACAACGGCCGTCGCAGTCGACGGTTCGGTCACGACTGACTCATCAAGTTGACAGCTCGGCCAATCCTGATTGGAAATCGTCCTCGATTTCAGTATCGCTATCATTGGTTAAGTCCTCCAATTCGGGAGCGCTTCTACAAAAAGGTTTAATTTTTCCTGACGAATAGACAGATGAAAATTTTCGAGCGGACCCGCGAATACCAGGAACATCTTTCACGACATAGCGGTCTTTTCCAAGGACTTCCGCAATTATATATGGTCCTCGAAATCTGGGTTCCAGCTTCCGTGATTCGCCGGTAGCTTGTAGCTCATTCTCGATAACCACAAGATCCCCTATGGTGTATTTGGTCGGTACGGCATGCTTCCGATCAAAACGCACTTTCCATTTCGCTCTCTCGTTCATGATGTTCTCGATAGCCTGTTTTCGTTTCGTGTCGATAGCGACGTCAATCAAATTTTCTTCTCCATCGTCGTGGATGACAGCTAGTTTTGCGTGACGTTCAACAAGTTAAAGTCGAAAACCAACTCGTTCGGTGTGAAACCAGATGTTAAATTTTTTTGTGAGTTAATAGTCCACTGCAAATTTCGTAGCTCGAGGTCCCACTCTTTCGGATCGTTGGTCGATGTGCGAAGGTAATTAAGGATTGTTGCATTGGCACGCTCAACCTGTCCATTTGCACGTGGAGTCCGTACTGCTGTTTTGATGTGCTGAATGTTGTTATAGCAACAAAACTCATCGAACATCTTCGAGGTAAATGCGGCACCTCTATCAGTGACGATGCATTTTGGCAACCCAAAATAGCTGGTAACTTCATTGATCACCTTAATAACTTCTACCGCTTTCGTGGTTCGAACCGGTTTCACAATCAAAAACTTGCTGAACGCATCGGAAATAGCAAGTATATACACATTTCCTTTTTTGCCACGGACGAACGGCCCAAGGTGATCTAAATGTAGCAACCGAAACGGTATCGGCTCCATCTCCTCGTAATACATACGACCTTCCGGTTTTCCTCCACGCATTTTATAAAAACAGCATCGAATACAGGCACCAATATATTCTTTTACGTATTTTCGCATCTTGGGAAACCAAAATTTTTCCCGAATCCGCTGCATAGTTTTTTCAAGCGCAAAATGGCCCATATTATCATCGAAGGATTGTACAACTCGCCATCTAATCGCTTTAGGAATCACAAATTTCAACTCGTCCATTTCTTGTCTATATAAACGATGATTCACAAGCCGGTATTCCTTTCGTAACTGCTTTTCCTGATCAGATTTCGCTACACCTCTTAATACTTTTACTATGCGGGACAGGTTCTCGTCTTGAAGCTGCATTGTCAGTAACCAGTCGTCGGTGATTACGGTTACTTGGTAAATGAATCCAGCTGGCTCGACTTCAGAATGAGGCAAATCTGGTGACCTACTAAGAGCATCGACATGCGCTAGTAGTTGCCCAGATCTATGTACAAGCTCACAATCGAATTCAAGCAGTTTCAATAACCAGCGAGCGATTCTTGGTAACAGTTCCTTTTTGGACTTGATCGTAGTGATTGCAGCGCAATCTGTAACGAGTCGGAACCGTTTTCCTACGACGTATATTCGAAATCGTTCCAAGGTTTCCACAACCGCAAGTACTTCTAGCTCATAGCTATGGAACTTGGATTCGGCCTCGGTACAATGACGGCTAAAATAGGCCACGGGATGCCATTGTTCGCCATCCGCCGACTGTAGCAGTACCCCAGCAAGACCGATAGCACTGGCATCAGTGTGCACTTCATGCATCGCCTTCACATCATACAAAACCAGGACAGGTTGTGAACATAATATTTGTATGAGTTCTGAGAATGCGGTTTGTTGATCTGGACCCCAAATAAATTGCCTCCCTCCATCCCGAAGTAGCATCGTCAGCGGTTTAGATATAAGAGAATAATCCTCTACAAATTTTCTAAAAAATCCGGTGAGCCCCAAAAATCGACGAACCTCTGAGACATTAGTTGGTTCCTTATAGTTTTTAATAGCTCTCACTTTATGATCTCCAGGAGTTATACCTTCCTCGCTGATAACGTGACCCAAAAAAGTTATATTTGTGTTGAGAAAAATGCACTTATCCAGCCTAAGTGTTAACCCACTTTCCTCAAAAATCGCGAGCATTTTGGCCAAACGTTTTAATCCTTGATCAACGCTCTTGCTGGGTATGATTACATCATCGAGGTATGTGAGGATTTCTCCTGGAGGTTGCATCAGGGCAACCTCATCCATGATTTCCTGAAACACTGCCGGAGCGTTGGCGAGACCAAAGGGCATTCTGTTAAACTCGTAGTGGCCCTCGGTCGTTATGAACGCAGTATATTTTTTTGATGATTCCGCGATTTCTATTTGGTAGTAGCCCATACGTAAATCTAGAGTAGTAAAAAATTTGTTCCCGGCCAGTTGCGCAAACTGCTCCTCAAGTATCGGCATCGGATACGGTGTTTTAATCGTTACTTCATTGAGCCGCCGATAATCAACACAAAGTCTATGTTCCCCGTTTTTCTTCTCAACTAATACTACACCGGCGGCGTATGGAGATTCGGAGTGTCGTATAATTCCATGTTTGAGAAGTTCCGAAACAATATTTGTGACCACGGCACGTTTCGGAAATGGCACCCGGTAGCTTTTGCCAGCAATCGGAACATTCGAATTCAATTTTATTGTCATTTTCCTCAACCGGCACCGACCCAGCTCGGATACATTCTTGGCAAAACTCTTACGGTGGTTTTGCAAAATCGCTTTCAGTTGGGCGATATCGGCTGGAGTTATATCCTCCCCAGTTTTAACGTGCTCGATACTCTCAATCCAGCAATCCTTTCCTTCAATCACAAATCGATTCCCCTGTCGGCACAGCACATCTTTCCCCAGCAACACATTCTCGTTTATATGTTCGTCACAGACGACTAGTAGATCCGATTCCAGAACGTTCCCATCAATATCTACAGCAGCAAAAATTTTATTTCGTGCCACGTACTGACCACCGCCAAACCCATTTAACACTACCCAACTGTCTTCCAGCGTTCCCACTTTTATGGCGAATGAACGCCGTATTAGCGTACGATCGCTTCCCGGGTCAACAAACGAAACCGTTTCCACCCCATTAATTTTCACAGTCTTTGTGATTGGGTCACCGATTTTGTTAATATTCGCCTTTTCACGTAGTTCCGTGTTCCCCTTGTCCATTTCTCGACATTCCGCTGATCCATGTGTCGTACGTTGACAAATGGTACACCTCGTTCTTCTTTGTTGCTTGGGGCAATGAATCGATATGTGCCCCTTCTCCGAGCAATTGAAACAACGAAGTTCGAGTCCCTGGCGACGTTGAAGTATCGGACTGGTTCGCGGTATACGACGATCCTGTGGATGACGAGATATTTGTGGCGGTTCAATATACTCATTTGCTGCGGTGAATCGGCGTATCGTATTGAGTAGTTCGCTAATAGCTGCGAATTCAATTCCGGCGATAGAGGATTGTAGCAATGGGAAGTTCAATCCGCTCCGTATATAGTGGATTATATCTTCTTGCGTCAACCCTCCACGACGTCCCGTAGCACAGGCTCGATAGAGATACTCTTCCGGCGTTTCGTTGTGTTTCCGGCGTTCCTCAATCATTGCTCGATGTACGTCAATATCACGCCGACGTGGAGGAAAGTCGGAACGAATCATGCGCGCAAACTGGTCCCATGTTTCGAAAACATCTTGAAGTCCATCAGCCCACAGCTTCGCGTGCCCCTTCAGCTTTGCCTGGGCAGCGAAAAGAATCACTTCGTCGTTCCAACCATAAATACGAGCTAGTCGCTCAATACGCGAAATGAATTGTTCGGCTGATGGCGACGTATCGTCCAATGGGTCGAACGACGGCAACACACTAACGACATCTCGCACCTGGAACAAACTTGTGTCTGCGCGGCGCGAATGTGAAAATGTGTCGTATTCATTTCCAACTCCTGTATCACCCATGCCGCGATATCTAGGTAAGCGTAAAGCTGACACGGTCGGAGCATATTCTGGAGTCGACTGGAAATGCACCCCAGACCGATTCGTAAAAACTTCCCCTGCAATCGTTGGTTGCGGAACGAACTGGTCTGATCTTCGCGTAGGAGCTGTCACTTCCTGATGCATTGTAGACGCGAATGGCTCCGTAATTCGTGTCGCATCCACCATTCCAGCACCAATACCATTATCATTCGCCTGCGTTGTCGCTATCCGATGGCATTCGTCGTTGATGATCGGGTAGGTGTTCGCATTAACAGCTGGAACGGCTGGAACTGAAACTGCTTTAATAGCGGCCATTAAAGCATCCATCTGAATTCGTAAATCACCAATTTCATGCTGCAAATCGTCATCGTCTGCCCTTGTCGCGGCAGTATCGTGGTCATCAATATTAATGACCTCTTCGCCAATATGCGTTGAGAGGCGAGTCACCAGCTCACTCTTACGTCCTCCAATCGCTAAGTCGCGTTCTCGAAGTAGCTTTCGGAGCGTGTTACAGTTCAACTCTGCAATGTTTACGTTAGGCATTTTATATCCTTTATCCCACTTCTGAGATGTCAGGGGCAGATTAATAGGAAAAACGAATGTTACACTTTAAACAAACTTTATTAATTCAATCAATTCTCGTCGGAACGTACAACAACGGCCGTCGCAGTCGACGGTTCGGTCACGACTGACTCATCAAGTTGACACATGCTCCTTAAGAGTGTAATGAAGTCTTTCGATGTCCGCATTACCAGTTTTTATTCCTGGGATTGTGAAATGCAGAGTAACTCCTTCATTTTGGAGAAAATTTTCTAAGTTACTAGTGAGCGTACTTTCATTGTCGGTTATGATATGTTTAGGTTTTCCATATGTTGCAAAATATTGATTTAGGGCGGATTGAATTTCTATCTGATTTCTTGATTTTATGGCTAAAGCTTGACCGAATTTTGAAATTTTATCTATAAGGGTTAAGAAAAAGTGGTTTTTGTCAAGGAACCATAAGCCCATATGAACTTTTTCTCGGGGTTTTAATCTAATATTTTAGCTGCTTTTCTTTCGTATTTGCTGAGTTGACAAGTATTACAGTTATTGATTATTTTAGTTATTTCTAGTTTTGATTTAGGAAAGTAAATCTAAGTTTTGATTTCCTTTTATACTTCTACAATTCCTCTTTGGTTGTTTTTTTGTATGCTCCCTTAGAGTTTCCTCCTGGATTTGCCCTCTATAGGTGCAGTCGAAAAATAGGTAATTGCATTTTACAGTTCTTAAACTTGTGTGACGACTTTCCCATTTCAAATATTCATTTTGAAACCTAGTATGTATCGCAAGGTTGGGGATATACACTGCTGCTAGTTCTTTCCTAGGAATATGGTTATTCAAAACAAACTGTAAATATTTTTCAAATATTTCTTTTGAGATACTAATAGTTCAAAACTCTACCGAAATACCTTTCTTTCTTTATTCTATTTTCTTTTTTACTAATGTTCGAAGAAGAACATTAGTATTAAAATCACTTTGGCCAAAAATTCATATTTCTATATATATATATATATATATATCATCAAAAAATTTCAGTGAAAAAATCTCAGGAACGCGCCATCCGATTGAGCTAAAATTTTCAGGACACATTGGTGTATATGCAGAATAGTGCCAGGTCTCAGAAAAAGTTAATAATCTTTAACCCTTTGGCGCCGGCGGCCATTTTAGTGATTTTTTTAATATACCTATTATTCCGTACACAAATAAGTTTTGCAAAAATAAAGTTGACGACATAAATTTCGAACAAGTTTTACATGTGAATCGGATAATTTTTTGGAATTTTTTTAACCCTATGTGTGCGCTGGGTGCCTAAAAAGAGAACGGGAAAATTTGAAAATTTTTAAATTGCGATAACTTTTGACAGAGCTATTTCATGACTACGAAATTTTCAGAACATGTTTGTTTTATTTAGTTGCAGATTTGTGTAGGTTTTCATGATTGTGCTGGCAACCCTGTAGCTAGGGCAGGCACTGAAAGTGAAAACCTCCAAATAATCATTTCTCTTGATAAAATGTCGTTTCTTAAAAAAAAAGCCACTCATATGTAAATTTTGTGCTTTGTTTACATAAACAAAAAAAAAAATTTGATATGGTATAACGGGCACGCCTGGTAACCCTTGCCCAAGTTACTTATGTTTTTAGCATCAAAAACTTCTGTTCACGGAAACTCACGATTCAATGAGCAGAATTTATTGAAATTTTCAGAATGTATTGGTCTTAAATAGGACCAGGTCTGATAGAAGTGATTTTGAAATCCTAGCGATTCTGTGCCAGTGGTGCCATCTTGAAAAATCACTAAAAAAGATAACTGCTTTTAGCCCTATAAATTCTGATTGAATCGTTCGATTTTGACGAAATTCACACCGTAGCTGCACCTTACTTTAAACCACATTTGGTAGAAATTTGGCTGAAAAATTCGGTTGGAGCTGCCAGCTATGATAATTTTGGTGTCTTAAATTTGAAAAAATAAAAATTTGGAAGTGAAAACATTCAAACCAGCGAATATCCTAAAAAATGTCCGTTTCTACAATAAAACCAATCTGTATACAAATCTTATGCTTAATCTACACAGTCAAAGTAAAACTTTGGAAATTTCATGTCGGACAAGAACGGTAACCCTTTCTCAGTTAACCTATATTTTTAGCTTCAAAAACTTCTGTTCACGGGAACTAACGAATCAATAATCAGATAGAATTGAAATTTACAGAATGCATTGGACTTAAGTAGGGCCAGGTCTGATAGAAGCGATTTTGAATTGTAGGCAACTCTGTTCCAGTGGTGCCATCTTGAAAAATTACAAAGAAAAAAAACTACTTTTTGCCCTATGAAATGTGAATAAGTTACCAGATTTTCATGAAATTCACACAGTAGCTGAACCTTACTCTAAACTCTGTTTGATAGAAATTTGGTTGAAAAATTCGATTGGTGCTGCCAGCTATGGTAATTTTTGTGTCTTTTTGTGAAAATTCGCTCAGGAAAATAAAACTTTTTGCCCTATAACTTCCAGTGCAGTCATGAAATCAATACGAATTTCATACAATTACTGAAACCTATTATAAACATTATTCAAGCCAAATTTGGTTGAAAAGCCATGATAGGGTTGCCAGCTATTGTTGGTTTTGTGTTTGCTTGCAATATCTTTATTAAGCGGTTTTATCGTAGAATTTTCAATTGGTAATGATATTGTAGTGACCATAAACAGCAAATATTAAGCTTTCGATTATTTGAAAAAACTCGCTGCAGGTAACCCTAAATTTCTTTATACTCCTATAACTTCGAATGTAATATAACAACGTGAAGCAGATGTGATATATTTTTGGCTTTGATACTGGCGAAAGGTTGCCAGCACGAGTCGGTTGTGCTACTTTTGTATCAATAAATGCTTGCAGTTAGTATTCATACCGGAAACATTTACAATGAAAATAAATAACTGATGTTTCAATTCCCAAAGTTCTGCAAATTTTTCGGATCGCAGCCCCAAAACTCCAACTTCAGTTACAGTGCTGCAGGCACTGAGCATTTTCTTCATTGATATTATATGAGATGCTGCTTTCAAAATTTCGTGAAATAAGCAACTGATAACGAATATAATTAACCTGTGTTTTGCTCTCATAAACGTTGAAATTCATGCCAGTGGTAATATCTGAAACCTTCTCCCATATGAGTTATAATGCATTCTTGAGACAAAAGTAAAACATGGCATTTGAAACAATTTGGCCGTAATAAGCAGCGCATGTGGTGGAATATGCACTCAAAACCTGCACGATTCTTCTACTGTTCTTCGAACATTAGTGTTTCTAGCGGTTCAGGTGCGCTAGAGTTTTTTTCTTTAGGTACGATTTGATATTTATATATATTTACGAGAGCTTCTGAAATTGATATATAGTCTATATTATCTTCATTTGCACTGTGGCATGTCCTGCTACATAGTTTTCTTTGCCTTTGATATACTCTTTATCATAATTAAATTCTTCTAGCTTTAACTTCCATCTTTGAAGTTTTGAATTTGGTTCCCTTAAGTGAGCTAACCAGGTTAGAAGTTTATGATCCGTTTTGATAGTTAACTTTCTTCCGCATAAGAATGGTAATATTTGGAAGCCTACTCGATGGCTAGCAATTCCTTTTCAATTGTTGAATATCTGGTTTCATGATCATTGAGAGTGCGTGAAGCATAACGAATTAGGTGACTATCTTGGGAGAGTACTGCTCCTATTGCGAAGTTAGAAGCATCTGCAGTAAGAGTGAATTGTTTTTCAAAGTCACGATGTTTTAAAATGGGTTCAGAGATTATTATCTGTTTGAGTTTCTCAAACGCATCAGCGTAATCTACATCACTAGGGTTTATTACTAATGTTCGAAGAACATTAGTATTAAAACCGATTCGGCCAAAAATTCATATTTCTATATATATATATATATATATATATATGTACAAAAAATTTCAGTGAGATAATCTCGGGAACGCGCCATCTGATTGAGCTGAAATTTTCAGGATACATTGGTGTATATGCAGAATAGGTCCAGGTCTCTTTAAATGTCAGTTATTGTTAACCTTTTGGCGCCGGCGGGCGTTTAAGTGATATTTTTAATATGCCTATTATTTCGTGCACAAATGATTTTCGCAAAAATAAAGTTAACAAAATAAATTTCTAACGTGTTTTACATATGAATCGGATAATGCTTTGGAATTTTTTAACCCTATGTGTGCGCTGGGTGCCTAAAAAGAGGACGGGAAAATTTGAAAATTTTTAAATTTCGATAACTTTTGACAGAGCTATTCAATCATTACGAAATTTTCAGAACATATTGATATTATTTAGTTGTTGATTTGTGTAGCTTTTAATGAGCGTGCTGGCAACCCTGTAGCTAGGGCAGGCACTGAAAGTGAAAACCTCCAAATCATCGTCTCTCTTGAAAAAATGCCGTTTCTTCAAAAAAAAGCCTTTCATATGTAAATCTTGTGCTTTGTTTACATAACCAAAAAAAAAAAAAAGATATGGTATAACGGGCACGCCTGGTAACCCTTGCCCAATTTACCTATATTTTTAGCATCAAAAACTTCTGTTCACGGAAACTCACGATCCGATAAGCAGAATTATTTGAAATTCACAGCATGTATTGGCCTTAAATAGGACCAGGTCTGATAGAAGTGATTTTGAAATGCTGGTGATTCTGTGCCAGTGGTGCCATCTTGAAAAACCACTAAAAAAGATAATTGTTTTTAGCCCTATAAATTCTGATTGAATCGTTCGATTTTGACGAAACTTACACAATTGCTGGACCTTACTTTAAGCCACGTTTGGTAAAAATTTGGTCGAAAAATTCGGTTGGAGCTGCCAGCTATGATAATTTTGGTGTCTTCATTTTGAAAAAAAAAATTTGGAAGTGAAAACATTCAAACCCTCGAATATTCAAAAAAATGTCCGTTTCTTACAATAAAACCAATCTGTATATAAATCTTATGTTTTATCTACACGTTCAAAATAAAACTTCGGAAATTTCATGTCGGACAAGAACGGTAACCCTCTCCCAGTTAACCTATATTTTAAGCATCAAAAACTTCTGTTCACGGAAACTCACGAACCAATAATCAGATACAGCTAAAATTTACAGAATGCATTGGACTTAAGTAAGACCAGATTTAATAGAAGCGATTTTGAATTGTGGGCAACTCTGTGCCAGTGGTGCCATCTTGAAAAATTACAAAGAAAAAAAACTGCTTTTTGCCCTATGAAATGTTAATAAGTTACCAGATTTTCATGAAATTGACACAGTAGCTAAACCTAACTCTAATCTCTGTTTGGTGGAAATTTGGTTGAAAAATTTGATTGGTGCTGCCAGCTATGGTAATTTTTGTGTCTTTGGTTTTGAAAGTTCGCTCAGGAAAATAAAACTTTTTGCACTATAACTTCCAGTGCAGTCATTAAATCAATACGAATTTCATACAATTAATGAAACTTATTATAAACATTATGCAGGCCAAATTTGGTTGAAAAGCCACGATAGGGTTGCCAGCTATTGTTGGTTTTGTGTTTAATTGCAATATCTTTATTAAGCGGTTTTATCGTAGAATTTTCAAATGGTAATGATATTGTAGTGACAATAAACAGCAAATATTAAGCTTTCGATCATTTGAAAAAACTCGCTGCAGGTAACCCTAAATTTCTTTATACTCCTATAACTTCGAATGTTATTAAACAACGTGAAGCAGATTTGATATATTCTTGGCTTTGATACTGGCGAAAGGTTGCCAGCACGAGTCGGTTGTGCTACTTTTGTATCAATAAATGCTTACAGTTAGTATACATACTGGAAACATTTACAATGAAAATAAATAACCGATGTTACAATTCGCAAAGTTCTGCAAATTTTTCGGATCGCAGCCCCAAACACCAACTTCAGTTACAGTGCTGCAAGCACTGAGCATTTTCTTCATTGATGTTATATGAGATGCTGCTTTCAAAATTATATGAAATAAGTAACTGATAACGAATATAATTAACCCGTGTTTTGCTCTCATAAACGTTGAAATTCATGCCAGTGGTAATATCTGAAACCTTCCACCATATGAGTTATAATGCATTCTTAAGACGAAAGTAAAACGTGGCATTTGAAACAGTTTGGCCGTAATAAGCAGCACATGTGGTGGAATATGCACTCAAAACCTGCACGATTCTTCTACTGTACTTCGAACATTAGTGTTTCTAGCGGTTCAGGTGCGCTAGAGTTTTTTAGAGTTCTTTTTCAATCCAAGAGTTGAAGGTTTTGCTACCTTTGAAAGTTTCTTATGAATTTTCTGTAGAAACCTACTAAGCCTAGAAAAGATTTGTTTAAGGAATTGTAAAGTTAAGGATTGCTTAGATTTTTTCAGATTTGCTTTGATACCTTCAGCTGTCACTATAAGGCCAAGAAATTCTGTTTCCTTTTTTAAGAATTCACTTTTGTCGATTTGGATCTTCAAATTAGCTGATTTTAAGACATCTTATATTTTCCTTAGTGATAAGATATGTTCTTCTAAAGAAGTACTGAAGATTATGATATCATCAATGTAGGCAAAACATATTTTTTCGATGTGTTCGTGTAGAATATCGTTCATTAACCTTTGAAAGGTTGCTGGGGCGTTTTTTAGACCGAAAGCCATTCTAGCAAACTCAAAATTGCCTTTGTCAGTTGAGAATGCGGTCTTTTGGATGTATATTTCCTCTATCTCTATTTGGTAAAATAAATCCCTTGGCTGGATTGGCGGTCAAAAATTACATACATTTCCCTAGTTTATCTAATATCTCATCGATGTTGGGTATAGGAAACTTGTCGTCGATGGTGATGCTATTAAGCTTTCTATAATCCACCACAACTCGCCATTTCATTTTCATTGAAGCATCGGTTTTCTTTGGAATTATCCAAATTGGTGATGAATATGGGGATTTACTTGGTCTTATTATCCCTTGCTTAAGCATTTTTTCTATTTGAGTTTCTACCTCGTTTTGATGTATGTATAAACGGATACCTATAAGATTAAGTATACACTGCAGTATTATATGCTGTTTTTATCTCGTGCTTTGTTTGGTGGGTAAAGGTCAAATTTTCACCTTCTTGGAAGAATATTTCCCGGTAATTTTTTAATAAGGACATGAGTTTATTAGTTTTTTCTATATTAAGATGATCTATCCTTAATAATGATAATGGGCTATTTTCTTTATAAGTTTCATTAATATCTATTTGACTAAGATATCTGTTTACGGGGGAGAATGTCTATCAGAATTAATACTGAATGATGAAAAATTGGTTATACTGTAAAAATAAATTGTTACTAATTGAATAATTGATTAATGCATTTAAAACAATTTACGTTTTCACAATGTTGTTGCATAATGACAAAAGGGCAAGCTAATATAGTTTTCAAGGCTGTATCGAATTTAGCATTTCGCACAAACCATCTAACTATATGGACTGAACGCAAGGCACTGTTACTATATTTGTTGAAGAAGAAGCAGTCTTCTTCGTGGTAGTCCTCATCGCAGCTTCCAATGAACAGCTGGACAAAATAGCTAATCCGAGATCGAGTTAAATGGCCTCTGTTTACAATTTTTTTTTCTGAGTACTAATTCCTGTTTTACGAGGAAAAGGTTGGCTTATAACGATAACGCATCAGCCATCGGTTTCGACAACACCCGTTTATGGTGGGTTTGACCTTAAATAATTACTTGACAACACAAACACAAAGGTGACTCAAACAACGCAACGAACACGAAACCGCAGTTTAAGACACGATGATACACGTATTGTCAATTCCAGAGAAAGACCGTCCTTCGGAGAAAAGCAAATCTCTCAGCAATTCTCCGGCTACAACCTTCCACCACAAGAGCCAACACGATGATGCTCTGTTTACAATTAAAACTTCCGAATGTTTACAATTAAAGTGACAGACGACCGGTTGTCACTGTCTAGGAGAAATTCTGGAATTAGGCGCAAGGGGTCGCTCAAGGCATTACCAGTCCACAGGTCATTCCGGACGTCTAGGAAAGCGACATAATGCAATGACCCGGGCAAGTGCGGAAAGTTACCGGTGGCGCAGCGGTACCTTGTTTTGAATTCGTGTGTGGAAATAGCTTTGAATTTTTAAAAATTTGAGATAGTTGTTAGAATATCAGAAAGTAGTGAGCAGTTGAAAGGACAAGGTTGTGAAGTAGAAGTAAAGGTTGAACTTAGAATTTGATATTGTAAATGTGGAAAGTAGTGAAATAAATTGTAAAATTAAACGATTGGTGTTTCTTTTAAATTAAAGACCGCGATTAAGAGAAAGTGAATTTGTTGAACAATATCTGTGAATTTAAAGTATAGATATTTTAATTAATATTTAGGTCTCTCAAACTTGTTGTGGCATAAATTTGGATCAATAATGCTTATTGCGGCTCCTGTGTCTATTAAAAATCTTAATGGGGTTCCAAAGGAATTTACTCGAATATATGGGATGTTGTAAAAGTTAGGATTTCCGAGGCAAGCTCTTGAAAATTTCCCTCCTGATTAGTATGGACAATTTGGTGAGAATTATCTACTTCCATAGGTTGGGGTGGTCCAAATTTTTGGATACGATCTTGAACTGAGTGGGTATCGTAATAGTTGCGTCCTTGTGGAATATTGTTTGGTTGAAAATAGTTATGAGTATCATTTCGGTTTTGGCAGTATTAGTTCTGGTTATTATCATATTGGTTTCTATTTTGATCATGCGGATATTGGTTCTGGTCTTGATTGTTTTTTTTTTGTTTTTGTTTAGGATTTGTAACACTATTTCCCTCGATATCGCCATTTTTAAAATGAACAACTGTCAGAATATGGCCATACTCATGGCCATGCAAATGTCTTGCCATATGGCTTGACATTTATGGTATGCCATCAAATATGGTATGCCATGTACCGTCTTCATTTTCCATTTCCATGGCAAGTCGAATGTTATGCCATCTCCTATGGCCAATGTGGACGCGGCATTAGAGTTTGAAGTTTATGGGATAGTTCCTTAAGTTTCTGCTTTGTAATTTGGATTGTATATGTCGTGTCGTTAATTTTGTCGAATTCTGAGAGCGAGTCTTTTATTTTCTATACAGCGTGTTCGTATTTGTCTAAATTTACAATGTGCACCAAGTTTTCATAGGTTTGTATCATTCTGCTTGTTCCCAATCGGAGGGGTAGAAGGCCGCGATTCTTGGTCATGTCCTGTATCTCTATTTTCTGTCCTTGTGTCATGATGATTAAACTGAAATTTACGTTTTTTCTTAATTTTTGACTTGTGTAACTTTTGATTTCTTGTGGTAATTATAGTAATTTTGTTATCTTTTTTTACTTTGTGTTTGCTAAACCTAGGGGGTAATTTTGTTCCTCCTGGATTCTTTCCTATATACAGTTTCGTTCGGTGTTAATATTTCGGGTACTTCTCGATTTTTATTTAGTTTTTCTATATTTCTGTTCACTAAGTCATCTACTCTACTTTTAATGTTCGGATATAATTTAGTCCTAAATTCGTTGAGTTTCTGGAGATATTCGTGTTCGTCGCTGTAATTAAGGTCTTTACTAAAAATATGAGTTCTGCCTGAAAATAATTCGTAGGGGGTAAGTTTTGTTGTTGAGTGTATGGCGTTGTTGTAGGTTATTATGGCTTCGTTAAGTATGTCGTCGTGGTCAGTGTTGAGTTTATTCTTTTTCTTTTTTTCTAGAACAATTCTGTAGATTTCTGTCAAAGTTGAGTGCCATCTTTCCACGTATGTATTGCTACTAGTCTGCTGAAAGGATGTAAAATGTGTTGTGATACTGTACTGTGCGCAAAAGTCTTTGAATATCGAGGAAGACATCTCCGTGCCTTGATCGGCTACTAATATTCGTGGCGTGCCATGGAGGCAAATGAAGTGCCTGAGCGCTTTAAGGATATTCAAACTATTTTTGGACTCCAGAGTGTAAGCTGCTGCGAATTTGGAAAATCTGTCAATAATAGTTAAAATTGGTTTGCCATTAATTGTGTATATATCTATGTATATACTGTCTAAGGGTTCTTTCGGGTTTTCTAAAATTTGGTAATGTGGTTTTTGTGGGCTGCGATCATACTTTTGCGTTTGGCATGTCTCGCAGTTGTTGATAATTTTAGTTATTACTAATGTTCAAAGAACATTAGTATTAAAATCGATTCGGCCAAAAATTCATATTTCAATATATATATATAATTTATATATAGTTATATATACTCGTATATATATAATCAAAAAATTTCAGTGAGATAATCTCGGGAACGCGCCATCCGATTGAGCTGAAACTTTCAGGATACATTGGTGTATTTGCAGAATAGGTCCAGGTCTCACTAAATGTCAGTTATTGTTAAGCTTTTGGCGCCGGCGGCCATTTAAGTGATATTTTTAATATACCTATTATTTCGTAAGCAAATCATTTTCGCAAAAATAAAGTTGACGAAATAAATTTCGAACGTGTTTTACATGTGAATCGGAAAATGTTTTGGAATTTTTTAACCCCATGTGTACGCTGGGTGCCTAAAAAGAGAACGGGAAAATTTGCAAATTTTTAAACTGTGATAACTTTTGACAGAGCTATTCAATTATGACGAAATTTTCAGAACCTATTTGTATTATTTAGTTGTATATTTGTGTTTTTTAATGAGCGTGCTGGCAACCCTGTAGCCAGGGCAGGCACTGAAAGTGAAAACCTCCAAATAATCGTCTCTCTTGAAAAAATGCCGCTTCTTAAAAAAAAAGCCACTCATATGTAAATTTTGTGCTTTGTTTACATAGGCAAAAAATAAAATTTGATATGGTATAACGGGCACGCCTGGTAACCCTTGCCCAATTTACTTATATTTTTAGCATCAAAAACTTCACGATCTGACTGGCAGAATTAATTGAAATGTACAGAATATATTGGTCTTAAATAGGACCAGGTCTGATAGAAGCGATTTTGAATTGTGGGCATATCTGTGCCAGTGATGCCATCTTGAAAAATTACAAAGAAAAAAGACTGCTTTTTGCCCTATGAAATGTGAATAAGTTACCAGATTTTCATGAAATTAACACAGTAGCTGAACCTTACTCTAATCTTTGTTTGGTGGAAATTTGGTTGGAAAATTTGATAAGTGCTGCCAGCTATGGTAATTTTTGTGTATTTGGTTTTGAAAATTCGTTCAGGAAAATAAAACTTTTTGCCCTATAACTTCCAGTGCAGTCATGAAATCAATATATGAAACTTATCATAAACATTATTCATGCCAAATTTGGTTGAAAAACCATGATAAGGTTGCCAGCTATTGTTGGTTTTGTGTTTAATTGCAATATCTTTATTAAGCGGTTTTGTCGTAGAATTTTCAAGTGGTAATGATATTGTAGTGACAATAAACAGGAAATATTAAGTTTTCAATTATTTGAAAAAACTCGCCGCAGGTAACCCTAAATTTCTTTATACTCCAATAACTTCGAATGTAATTAAACAATGTGAAGCAGATGTGATATATTCTTGGCTTTGATACTGGCAAAAGGTTGCCAGCACGAGTCGGTTGTACTACTTTTGTATCAATAAATGCTTACAGTTAGTATTCATACCGGAAACACTTACAATGAAAATAAATAAATAATGTTTCAATTCCCAAAGTTCTGCAAATTTTGCTCTCCCGTGTTTTGCTCTCATAAACGTTGAAATTCATGCCAGTGGTAATATCTGAAACCTTCCACCATATGAGTTATAATGCATTCTTGAGACCAAAGTAAAACGTGGCATTTGAAACAGTTTGGCCGTAATAAGCAGCACATGTGGTGGAATCTGCACTCAAAACCTGCACGATTCTTCTACTGTTCTTCGAACATTAGTGTTTCTAGCGGTTCAGGTGCGCTAGAGTTTTTTTTCCTGTTTCGCATATGCCTCTATGGTTGTTATTTGTATGATATTCGTTGCTGAGTCGATCTTGCTCATCGATGTCGGTGACGTCCTGTAGAACTTCCATGCAACGAATTAATTTGAAAGTTTTAGACCGAGAAAAGAATTTATTGACAATTTTGAATATTTCATCGGATGTAGAGATTGCGTTAAGTTTATTTGGAGTTAGAAATTTTTTGAACAAATCAAGGAGAGTGCCCTCAGTATAATCAAGCATGCGAATCGTTCTTCTTTGGCAGTTTTTAAATAACATCTGCAGCGATGTTTGTGGAGCTCTTGCCAATTTCTCGAGAACGATTTGAAGGTTGAACTCGTTTAACGGTCTTTCGGATATTGGGATGCCATCGTTTAGGTTTTCCTCTGCGGAATGAATTGTGGTGCCGTTATCGGCAAGATTTGATGCGTTTCCTTCCTCCAGGAAGGATTCGTTAACATTTAATTCGCTGAGTTTATCGGAGAGCCTTATTCTGCTCAGAGCATCTGCATTTGAAATCTGATATCCCTTTTTATAAGCAACATCGTAGTCAAATTCTTCAAGTTTCAATCGCCATCTCACTAGCTTTGAATTCGGGTCTTTAAAACTCATAAGCCAAGTGAGAGGTTGTGGTTTGGGGGCACGCCCGAAAAGGAAGGGCCTGAAATATTTTACCGCCCAGATTATCGCCAGGAGTTCCTTTTCGATCGTGGAATAATTGATCTCGGAATCCGTCAAGGTCCTACTAGCAAAGCAGACGGGTTTGTCGTTTCCGACAGTTCCTTGCGACAGCACTGCACCAATTGTAAAGTTGCTGGCGGCGGTGGTTAAGATGAAGAGTTTACTGAAGTCTATTCATTAATAAGTCCTTACAGTGTTCGAATGTTTTTACGTATTGCTCCGTAAAGTAGACGCTTCTACTCTTTTTCAGACATTCAGTGAGGGGTTTGGTCAATTTGGCGAAGTCTCGAATATATTTTCGGTAATAGCCTAGCAGTCCTAGGAAAGATTTTATTTCCTTTTGGTTTCGGGGAATCGGGAAATCTTTTATTGCTCTGATTTTGTCCGGATTTGGTTTCACTCCATCTGTTGTAACTATGTGGCCTAAAAAGGCTGATTCATTGTGAAGAAACTCAGATTTGTCTAACTGTACTTTGAAGTTGGCATCGCGTAACTTGTCGAAAACTTTTCTCAGGTTTTCTCCATGCTCTTGCAACGAGGTGGAGAAAACTATAATATCGTCTAGATAGACTAGGCATATTTTCCCTTGGAGATCTTGGAAAACGTTGTCCATCACCCGCTGAAACGTGGATGGAGCGTTCTTTAGTCCGAATGGCATCCGAACAAATTCACAGTGCCCCCCTTCCACTGTGAAAGCGGTTTTTACTAATGTTCGAAGAACATTAGTATTAAAATCGATTCGGCCAAAAATTCGTATTTCCATATATACATACATATATATATCATCAAAAAATTTCAGTGAGATAATCTCGGGAACGCGCCATCCGATTGAGCTGAAGCTTTCAGGATACATTGTTGTATATGCAGAATAGGTCCAGGTCTCACTTAATGTCAGTTATTGTTAACCTTTTGGCGCCGGCGGCCATTTAAGTGATATTTTTAATATACCTATTATTTCGTACACAAATAATTTTCGCAAAAATAAAGTTGACGAAATAAATTTCGAACGTGTTTTACGTGTGAATCGGATAATGTTTTGGAATTTTTTAACCACATGTGTGCGCTGGGTGCCTAAAAAGAGAACGGGAAAAGTTGCAAATTTTTAAACTGTGATAACTTTTGACAGAGCTATTCAATTATTACGAAATTTTCAGGACATATTTGTATTATTTAGTTGTAGATTTGCGTAGCTTTTAATGAGCATGATAGCAACACTGTAGCTAGGGCAGGCACTGAAAGTGAAAGCCTCCAAATCATCGTCTCTCTTGAATAAATGCCGCTTCTTCAAAAAAAAGCCACTCATATGTAAATTTTGTGCTTTGTTTACATATACAAAAAATAAAATTTGATATGGTATAACGGGCACGCCTGGTAACCATTGCCCAATTTATGTATATTTTTAGCATCAAAAATTTCTGTTCACGGAAACTCACGATCCGATTAGCAGAATTAATTGAAATTTGCAGAATGTATTGGTCTTAAATAGGACCAGATCTGATAGAAGTGATTTTGAAATGCGGGCGATTCTGTGCCAGTGAAAAATCACTAAAAATGATAACTGCTTTTAGCCCTATAAATTCTGATTGAATCGTTCGATTTTGACGAAACTCACACAGTAGCTGGACCTTGCTTTAAGCCACGTTCGGTAGAAATTTGGTCGAAAAATTCGGTTGGAGCTGCCAGCTATGATAATTTTGGTGTCTAAAATTTGAAAAAAAAATTTGGAAATGAAAACATTCAAACCATCGAATATTCAAAAAATGTCCTTTCTTACAATAAAACCAATCTGTATACAAATCTTATGTTTTATCTACACGTTCAAAGTAAAACTTTGGAAATTAAATGTCGGACAAGAACGGTAACCCTCTCCCAGTTAACCTATATTTTTTGCATCAAAAACTTCTGTTCACGGAAACTCATGAACCAATAATCAGGTTCAGCTGAAATTTACAGAATGCATTGGACTTGAGTAGGACCAGATTTGATAGAAGCGATTTGGAATTGTGGGCAACTCTGTGCCAGTGGTGCCATCTTGAAAAATTACAAAGAAAAAAAACTGCTGTTTGGCCTATGAAATGTGAATAAGTTACCAGATTTTCATGAAATTAACACAGTAGCTGAACCTTACTCTAGTCTCTGTCTGGTAAAAATTTGGTTGGAAAATTTGATAAGTGCTGCCAGCTATGGTAATTTTTGTGTCTTTGGTTTTGAAAATTTGTTCAGGAAAATAAAACTTTTTGCCCTATAACTTCCAGTGCAGTCATGAAATCAATATGAATTTCATACAAATAATGATTTTTTTTTTTTGAATTGAAAAGCCACGATAGGGCTGCCAACTATTGTTGGTTTTGTGTTTAATTGCAATATCTTTATTAAGCGGTTTTATCGTAGAATTTTCAAAATGTAATGATATTGTAGTGACAATAAACAGCAAATATTAAGTTTTCGATTATTTGAAAAAACTCGCTGCAGGTAACCCTAAATTTCTTTATACTCCTATAACTTCGAATGTAATTAAACAATGTGAAGCAGATGTCATATATTCTTGGCTTTGATACTGGCAAAAGGTTGCCAGCACGAGTCGGTTGTACTACTTTTGTATCAATAAATGCTTACAGTTAGTATTCATACCGGAAACACTTACAATGAAAATAAATAACCAATGTTTCAATTCCCAAAGTTCTGCAAATTTTTTGGATCGTAGCCCCAAACACCAACTTTAGTTACAGTGCTGCAGGCACTGAGCATTTTTTTCATTGATGGTATATGAGATGCTGCTTTCAAAATTATGTGAAATAAGCAACAAATAACGAATATAATTAACCCGTGTTTTGCTCTCATAAACGTTGAAATTCATGCCAGTGGTTATATCTGAAACCTTCCACCATATGAGTTATAATGCATTCTTGAGACCAAAGTAAAACGTGGCATTTGAAACAGTTTGGCCGTAATAAGCAGCACATGTGGTGGAATATGCACTTAAAACCTGCACGATTCTTCTACTGTTCTTCGAACATAAGCGTTTCTAGCGGTTCAGGTGCGCTAGAGTTTTTTTGAATATCCTTTGGGTCCATTTCGATACCGTTGGTAAAACCCGTTGGCAAGATCTATTGTCGAGAAATAAAAACTTTTGCCCAATTTGTCAAGGATATCGGATATGTTAGGAATGGGTTAGCGATCGGTTATCGTTTTTTTCGTTGAGCTTACGATAATTGATCACGAGTCTCCATTTCTTTTTGCCACTCGCGTCCGTTTTTTTGGAACAATCCAAACGGGAGAGCTCCATTGCGAATAGCTTGGCCTTATGATATTTTGGTCTAGCATATCATTGATTTGTCTTCTCACCTCCTCTTTATGCACATGAGGGTAGCGATAAGACTTGGTATATATCGGTATATCATCCATAGTCGGGATATGGTGTTTAATTTTGTTTGTGAACGTGAGATTTTGTCCTTCACGGTAGAAAACGTCGTCGTATTCACGGCAGATACGAAATATCAAGTCTCTTTCCTCTTTATTGAGGTGAGATACTCGAATAAATTTAGTGACGTTTTCAGGAGGTATAAAGGTATCGGGACCGCAATTATAGTCGATATTGAAGTTGTTGACTTCTGTGAATTCGGAAGATGAAAATTTGGTGACTTTTAATGGTTGCTCTATGAGGAGTGTTTGTTCATTATCGGGCTGGTTTATGACAGTGATGAAACTGTGCCAGTCGTCAGCAGTGTAAATGCCTTCGGCGATGAGTAACGCGGGGGAAACTTCGGTATTCCAAATATAAATATCTCCTTTACAAACGTCAACTGGCAATTTGGCGATAAACTTTGATTTTGCGGGTACCGTGAATTTAGAAGAGGTTAGATTGAGGTTAAAGAAGAAAGGAATTTTTGCGTTGTCTTCTTTTAGGACTTTCTGAGCTAGATCTACTTTAGCGTTAAGCGCTGTTAAGGTATCGAGTCCCAATAGTCCATCAAAAGATTCATGGAACTTAAAGATAAGGAATCTTAGTTTCCCAGGCTGATTGAATTCATTAAATGTTGGCAAAAAGATTTGTTTCTTCAATACATATTTGTTGAGGATAGTTTTAATAAAGATAGTTTTGGTTATTTCTACGTCTTCCGGATGAACAAATTCGGGATCGATGAACGAGGAAGATGCACATGATACGGATTGTTCCGTAAAGTGGACGCTTCTTCTCTTCTTCAGACATTCAGTGAGGGGTTTGGTCAATTTGGCGAAGTCTCGAATTAATTTTCGGTAATACCCTAGCAGTCCTAGGAAAGATTTTATTTCCTTTGGTTTCGGGGAATCGGGAAATGTTTTATTGCTCTGATTTTATCCGGGTTTGGTTTCACTCCGTCTGTTGTAACTATGTGGCCTAAAAAGCCTGATTCCTTGTGAAGAAACTCAGATTTGTCTAACTGTACTTTGAAGTTGGCATCGCGTAATTTGTCGAAAACTTTTCTCAGGTTTTCTCCATGCTCTTGCAACGAGGTGGAGAAAACAATGATATCGTCTAGATAGACCAGGCATATTTTCCCTTGAAGATCTTGGAAAACGTTGTCCATCACCCGCTGAAAAGTGGATGGAGCGTTCTTTAGTCCGAATGGCATTCGAACATATTCATAGTGCCCCCCTTCCACTGTGAAGGCGGGTTTTTGAATATTCTTCGGGTCCATTTCGATTTGGTAAAACCCGCTGGCAAGATCTATTGTCGAGAAATAAAACTTTTGCCCAATTTGTCAAGGATATCGGATATGTTAGGAATGGGTTAGCGATCGGTTATCGTTTTTTCGTTGAGCTTACGATAATTGATCACGAGTCTCCATTTCTTTTTGCCACTCGCGTCCGTTTTTTTTTGGAACAATCCAAACGGGAGAGCTCCATGGCGAGTAGCTTGACCT
The DNA here is from genome assembly GCA_963978885.1 of Nemotelus pantherinus. Lineage (NCBI taxonomy): Eukaryota > Metazoa > Arthropoda > Insecta > Diptera > Stratiomyidae > Nemotelus > Nemotelus pantherinus. The sequence continues at coordinate 54,986,884 of OZ022265.1, forward strand.
TATGATATTTTGGTCAAGCATATCATTGATTTGTCTTCTCACCTCCTCTTTATGCACATGAGGGTAGCGATAAGACTTGGTATATATCGGTATATCATCCATAGTCGGGATATGGTGTTTAATTTTGTTCGTGAACGTGAGATTTTGTACTTCACGGTAGAAAACGTCGTCGTATTCACGGCAGATACGAAATATCAAGTCTCTTTCCTCTTTATTGAGGTGATATGCTCGAATAAATTTAGTGACGTTTTCAGGAGGTATAAAGGTATCGGGACCGCAATTATAGTCGATATTGAAGTTGTTGACTTCTGTGAATTCGGAAGCTGAAAATTTGGTGGTTTTTAATGGTTGCTTTATGAAGAGTGTTTGTTCATTATCGGGCTGGTTTATGACAGTGATGAAACTGTGCCAGTCGTCAGCAGTGTAAATGCCTTCGGGGATGATTAACGCTGGGCAAACTTCGGTATTCCCAATATAAATATCTCCTTTACAAACGTCAACTGGCAATTTGGCGATAAACTTTGATTTTGCGGGTACCGTGAATTTAGAAGAGGTTAGATTGGGTTTAAAGAAGAGAGGAATTTTTGCGTTGTCTGTTATTAGGTTTTTCTGAGCTAGATTTACTTAAGCGTTAAGCGCTGTTAAGGTATCGAGTCCCAATAGTCCATCAAAAGATTCATGGAACTTAAAGATTAGAAATCTTAGTTTCCCAGGCTGATTAAATTCATTAAATGTTGGCAAAAAGATTTGTTTGTTCAATGCATACTTGTTGAGGATAGTTTTAATAAAGATAGATTTGGTTATTTCTACGTCTCCCGGATGAACAAATTCGGGATCGATGAACGAGGAAGATGCACATGATACGGATTGTTCCGTAAAGTGGACGCTTCTACTCTTTTTCAGACATTCAGTGAGGGGTTTGGTCAATTTGGCGAAGTCTCGAATACATTTTCGGTAATAGCCTAGCTGTCGTAGGAAAGATTTATTTCCTTTTGGTTTCGGGGAATCGGGAAATCTTTTATTGCTCTGATTTTGTCCGGATTTGGTTTCACTCCATCTGTTGTAACTATGTGGCCTAAAAAGGCTGATTCCTTGTGAAGAAACTCAGATTTGTCTAACTGTACTTTGAAGTTGGCATCGCGTAATTTGTCGAAAACTTTTCTCAGGTTTTCTCCATGCTCTTGCAACGAGGTGGAGAAAACTATGACATCGTCTAGATAGACCAGGCATATTTTCCCTTGAAGATTTTGGAAAACGTTGTCCATCACCCGCTGAAAAGTGGATGGAGCATTCTTTAGTCCGAATGGCATCCGAACATATTCATAGTGCCCCCCTTCCACTGTGAAGGCGGTTTTTTGAATATCCTTTGGGTCCATTTCGATTTGGTAAAACCCGCTGGCAAGATCTATTGTCGAGAAATAAAGACTTTTGCCCAATATGTCAAGGATATCGGATATGTTAGGAATGGGGTAGCGATCGGTTATCGTTTTTTCGCTGAGCTTACGATAATCAATCACGAGTCTCTATTTCTTTTTGCCACTCGCGTCCGTTTTTTTGGAACAATCCAAACGGGAGAGCTCCATGGCGAATAGCTTGGCCTAATGATATTTTGGTCTAGCATATAATTGATTTGTCTTCTCACTTCCTCTTTATGCACATGAGGGTAGCGATAAGACTTGGTATATATCGGTATATCATCCATAGTCGGGATATGGTGTTTAATTTTGTTTGTGAACGTGAGATTTTGTCCTTCACGGTAGAAAACGTCGTCGTATTCACGGCAGATACGAAATATCAAGTCTCTTTCCTCTTTATTGAGGTGAGATACTCGAATAAATTTAGTGACGTTTTCAGGAGGTATAAAGGTATCGGGACCGCAATTATAGTCGATATTGAAGTTGTTGACTTCTGTGAATTCGGAAGATGAAAATTTGGTGACTTTTAATGGTTGCTCTATGAAGAGTGTTTGTTCATTATCGGACTGGTTTATGACAGTGATGAAACTCTGTCAGTCGTCAGCAGTGTAAATGCCTTCGGGGATGAGTAACGCGGGGGAAACTTCGGTATTCCCAATATAAATATCTCCTTTACAAACGTGAACTGACAATTTGGCGATAAACTTTGATTTTGCGGGTACCGTGAATTTAGAAGAGGTTAGATTGAGGTTAAAGAAGAAAGGAATTTTTGCGTTGTCTTCTTTTAGGACTTTCTGAGCTAGATCTACTTTAGCGTTAAGCGCTGTTAAGGTATCGAGTCCCAATAGTCCATCAAAATATTCATGGAACTTAAAGATTAGGAATCTTAGTTTCCCAGGCTGATTGAATTCATTAAATGTTGGCAAAAGCATTTGTTTGTTCAATGCATATTTGTTTAGGATAGTTTTAATAAATATAGGTTTGGTTATTTCTACGTCTTCCGGATGAAGAAATTCGGGATCGATGAACGAGGAAGATGCACCCGTGTCAATAAGGAACTTGAGATTTCGCCCGAAAGGAGATGATATTTCTACGAAAGGAAGGGTTGAACCATGTGTATTTATATATATGTACCCGGTTGAACGACTGAGGCAGGTGATGAAAAATTTTCATCATCAATTACTTGAATATCGGATTGACTTTGATTGTCTTGTTGACTTACATTGTATTCGTAAGGGTCCTGATAATTTCGCTGATTCTGTTCATTGAAGTCACTGTTGGTAGAGCTGGTTTCTGTATAGCAGTAGTAGTCGTCCAAGTCTTGTCTGTAAATGTCGTTTGGGGACGGTTGAAAGTATTGGGGTGTGTTGGCAAGGTTGGTCTTGTCGGTCGAGTCTGTTTCTGTAATGTTGAACAATTCTTTGCTAACGAATCTGGTTGGCCCCGTTGATTTAAAGAAGTTGTTATTTGGAAGATAAGTGGCTCTGGGTGGTCCAATAGGTCTAAAGAAATTATAATTTGGGGGGTTGGTGGTTCTGGGTGGTCCCATAGGTCTAAAGAAGTTGTTCTGTTGTGGGGGTTGTTTTCTATTTCCGTGGCGGAGATGAGTACACCCTGAGCTTGTGTCCATGGGTTTCGGAAACGCTGATCTATTAGATTGAACATTTGATTGATGATTGAATGAGTAAAAATTATTGTTTTGGCTATGAGGCGGAATGAATCTTGGTTGAAAAATGCTTGGTATTTGAAAGTTGGGTCTTTGTGGCATGATTGGAGGTGTAGAGTTATTCAAATAGTTGACATGTGTACCGATCGTTTGCATTGCTGGGTTTTTCTGTACGACAAAATGGGGAGTTTGTGTTTTTCCTTGAGAATTGGGGTTGTTATGTCTCGAATAAAAAGTATTCTGTTCTTTTATGCAATAAGAAAATGCTAATGCTAGAGAGTTGGGTCTCATAGCACGTATAGTTGCCCCAAGTAGCTCTTGAAGTCCTGATAGAAATTCGTTAAGGCACATTTCAGAATATAATTCGCGTTTCGCGGTAATTACACTTGCGTCGGTCTCGTGAAGTTGGATGTGATTAGTCATTGTTGCCAGAGTTTCTATAATTTCACTATAAAACTTCTCGACTGTTTTGCTGCGTTGATTGAGATTATGTAAATCTCTTACCAGCGATGTTTCCTTTCTCTTGTCATCATAGTGAAGAATTAGGTTTTTCTTTATTTCTGCCCAGTTCAATAATGTGCCATACATATTTAATACTTCATTGGCTGGACCCTCGATTTTATTTCATATAGCGCGGAGTATCATTTTATTATAGGCAGGTGTTATGATTGGAATCATGGAGGTAATTTCCTCAACATTCTCAATGAAGTCGTGGAGCAATCTGGGATTGCCGTTAAATTTCGGCAAATCCTTGATCACATCAGGGATTCTCAAGGAATTGAAAATTTCGACAATTTCCGTCATGTTATTATCTGGCAAATCAATCTCACTATTTATTAAAGTTTGAAATTCGTTTCTTACGTGATTTGGAGAATTTTCACTAAACAAGTCACAATTATTTATTGGCGCAACAATGGAAGCACTTAGATTTTCACGATCACTTTCCAAAATTGTTGTTAAAGGAATCACTCTTAAATACTTTCTTAATCTAGGATATGGTCTAATTCTATCTTAAGTATTTTGCACGTATGGCATAGGTAGAAGGATAGAAAGGAAAGTATCCAATTATATTGACTTACGTGACTATGATTAGTATCATTCTCAGATGGTCCTCTTCGATGAGCCGCCGACAGGGACTTCACAAAATTCGAATAAGCCGTCGATGTGTTGAATTTAACTCGGTAATCCTTCGAGGGTTGGTAATAGACCGTAGTTGTATTTTTTCTCGATAAACCTTCGATGAAAGGAGCCTTTTCTCGATAATCCTTCGAAAACAGGAACACACAGAACTGCACTACCGATGTCGAATAACTTAGCACGATCGCGTAGCACAAAGATCCTACCGACTGCGCCAATTACATCAACCGACAATTCAACGTTGAAAAAAAAACCACAATTTGAATTTCTGATTCTTAAGTTTATTCGTCTAGCTCTAAATTCTGACTGACTCTAGGTTTAAATTACAACATTTAATATCTTTCCAAAAGTTGCTTGGTAATGTAAGTTGCTAACAGGTAATGTATTAAATTTACGACTGTGCAAAAGTGAATTATTAAAAAGAACTATGTCGAAGTACAATGTACCCGTAAAGTGCAGGCGTCGGATTTGGGTCAGCAGCGTGTGTCGGATATCTGTCTGTGGGAACTGATGTCGTTGCAAGTGGAGCCGTCCATGGGAATATATGTAGTTGCGGATGTTATTCGCGCAGAAATAAATACGCCGCACACCTCGCACCAGACTTAGCTCCTCCATTCGGAGTTTCCACGTATTCTTACTTTTTTTTTTTGACTAGTCAATATCGATAAATAAATCTGAAAGTTGATTTCAAGTGTGTGTTTAAGTGATAAATACTCGGTGAGGATAATTTTCATATAAGTAGATATAAGCATTGAATATTGTATTTAGTAATTATCTTTATAATAAACGACTTAATAATGTATAGATTTTTAAATATAATATATTTATAATAAAATAAATATTCATTAGTGTGGGTGAGGCAACGAGGCCCCTCAATATCAATTTTTAAAAAGTTTGGACGATGGTAACCCTAAAATGTTACTCACTCCTATAACTTACAGCGCAGCCATTCAATCGAAACGAAATTCATAGGGTGGGTCTAACACAACGTGAAGCTGCTATGGTGCTAGGATATGATTCCCAGTACCGGCCATTTTCGTAAATATCGCACCAACAGATGCTTCCATTTTCTATTCATAAGCAAAGCATTTACAATAAAATAAGCAACCGATATTTAAATGTTCCGAGCTTTGGAAATTTTTCGAGACATAGTTTAATCGCTGAAACTTTCGATGACATCCTTGGATGAAAATGAAATTCAAGGATAAGTTGATTAAGCACGAGCATGCTATGGTAGATCTTTTACTGCTGTGTTGGACAAATGTTGCCAGTACTGAACATTTTCATCATTTGTGTTATAAAAAATGCTGTCAGAAAATGATATTTGTTAATTTGAGTAAAAAATGGTTGATATGACACTACAAAGAAGTGTATAGCGTTTTCACACATTTTTAAATCCCTAAAAGATAGCTTCTTCGAAAATTAGTTTTCTAGCGGTTCTGATGCGCTAGACTTTTTACTAATTTTCGAAGAAGATTAGTATTAAACTCGTTTCGCCGAAAATTCATATATCTTTATATATATAAATATATATATATATATATATATATATATATATATATATATATATATATATATATATTTATATATATATATATATATATATATATATATATATATATATATATATATATATATATATATATATATATATATATATAAATTTTTAAAACATGTTCAATTAGGTTTTTGACGGTTCGTAGTTACTCTTTCCGATTTCGATCGGCAAGTTAACATTCGTATGCAGTTCGCATTTGGACGGTCTCGTGAAGCGATAAGTGCATAAATTTCAATTGCTCGAGACGAAAGTAGAGTTTGCGTTGAAGATATTCGGACGGTGTTACTGCTACCGATGATTCAGATTCTGTTTGTGATGCAGGCGCTATATCGCCAGCATTCGGCCGGAATTCCGCGTCCATTTTCGAAGAGAAATTGTTTTCGTCGAATCTTTTCGCTTGGCTCCTTAGCAGCGCTATGGGTTGCTCGCTTCCGGGTCAGGTACTCGCCGATCGTCTCATATATGTACATCGACGGCGAAGGCTTGGCTTGGCTGGGAGTGCTCGATTCCATCGGTAGGGAGACCAGGTTCGTCGCGACAAAATTACCCTTACAATTTTTATTATAATTCTTAGTTAACATTACAATTTTTTTCCACTACAATTTTTAGTTACAATTACAACTTGTCCAATCTTGTCCAATCTTCCTTACGCACTGGCGTTACCTTTCTCATTTAGTATTCTTTGCATTTATCATCTTTCTTAAATTTCACGATCTATACTCGTATAGTCCGCGAAACCGAAATTTATATATATGTATATATATATATATATATATATATATATATATATATATATATATATATATATATATATATACATATATATAAGTATATATATATATATATATATATATATATATATATATATATATATATATATATATATATATATATATATATATATATATGTATATATATATATATATATATATATATATATATATATATATCAGCGAAATGGTTAAGAGAGATAATCTCTGGAGTGGCCGATCCGATTGAACTGAAATTTTTGGAGAACGTAGATGTATATAAGAGGTAGGTCTATAATTTGCTAGAATTCAGATATCTTAAACTTTTTGGCGGCGGCGGGCATTTAAGTGAATTTTCAGGTGCTTCTATATTTCCAAGCAGTGTACATTTTTGTTCAAAGAAAGTACTAGGAATGAAAATTTTTTATGTTTTAAGTTTGCTTATGATAAAGGAGTCGTACTTTGGAGCCTTGTGTAGGCGCTGAGTGCCTAAAAGTAGGCAAGGATTTTTTTTCAAAATTCGATTTGTCATAACTTCTAAGAAAAACAATGGATCATAATTAAATTTTTAGAGCGTTTTGATGTAGACTAAAATTTTACATACATGGACTTTCAAGACTGTGCGGGCAACTCTGTAGCTACAGCAGGCTCCTGAACAAAAATCCTTCAAATCATCGACCTTCCTGAAAAATATTTAATTTTTGAAAACAAATTCAAATAATTGATAAATATTGACTTTTGTCCACCAAGTCAAATAAAATATTTCAAAATTCCGCAGTAAAGAAGAACGGCAACCCGTGGTGAAAATACCTCTATTTTCAGCACTCAAAACTTCTGTTCACGAGAACTGACGATCGGATAATGTGATCAATATGAAATTTACAGGGCGTGTTGGAATTTGCTAGGACCAGATCTGGTAGAAGTGATATTGGAAAACAAGAAACACTGTGGCAATGGTGCCATTTGGAAAAATTACTTAGAAAAAAAACTGGTTTTGGCCTATAGCTTCCGATTTAGCCACCAGATGTTAACGAAATTCTCGCAGTAGGTGAACCTTACTTTAGGATAGAATTCATAGAAATTTGGTTGAAAAATTAGTATAGAGACGCCAGCTACGGCAATTTTTGTCTCCTAAATATTGTAAATTTGCTCAGGAAAATAAAGGTTTTTCCCTTATAGCTTCCGGTGCAGTGACAAAATCAAAACGAAATTCATGTGAAAAGCATATCTTGTTGCGATTGTAATTCCTTAGGAATATTGTTGAAAAACCGTAAAAGGGTTGCCAGCTATGATGAAATTCGTAATTTTTTTACATTTCTTTATCGGGCGATGTTGTCTTAAAATTTCCAAATGGGAATGATTCTGCAATGACAATTAACAACAAATATTTACGTTTCAAAAATTTAAAAAGTTTGGACGATGGTAACCCTAAAATTTAATTCACTCCTATAACTTACAGCGCAGCCATTCAATCGAAACGAAATTCATAGGGTGGGTTTAACACAACGTGAAGCAGCTATGGTGCCAGCACATGATTGCCAGCACCGGACAATTTCGTAAATATCGCACCAACAGATGCTTCCATTTTCTATTCCTAAGCAAACCATTTACAATAAAACAAGCAATCGATATTTAAATGTTCCGAGTTTTGGAAATTTTATTGTTTGTTACTTGAATCTATAAGCAAGTTTATTAGCTTATTCATCTGCATCATCCCCCTTCTATGGTTAGCATAATTTATGACAAACGACTTCGATTATATAAAAGCACTAAAAGATTATATAAAACCAAAGCATCTAAGTTATTTATCTATATGCTTTTAGAATCGTCAAAAATTGGTGCAACTGCACCAAATTGTTTATATAATGTTATTTTATTTGAATAAAGCTGTTTGCCCTTCAACCTCCAGTACCGTCATGGTATCATAACGAAATTCATATGGCAAATTTAAATTATTGTAGACAATATTCAGTAGAAATCTAGTTTGAAAAACAATGATAGAGTTGCCAGCTATGATTGTTTTTGTATATTTTGACATAGCTTTAGTAAGCGATTTAATCATAAAGTTTTCAAATCGTAGTGGTCTTGTAGTGAAAATACACACTAATTACTAAGATCTAGAAAGTTTGAAAGCTCTTGCGAATGGTAACCTTAATTTCTTTTTATCCCTATAACTTCCAATGCAGTAATCGGATCAATACAAAATTCGCAGAGCAGGTTAACTTCAACGTGAGGCAGATATGACTTATTTTTGGCTTCAGTGCTAGCAAAGGACTGCTAGCACGAGGTGTTTTTGTTATTTTTGTACCAATAAATGCTTGCATTAAGTATGCACATCGCGAATATACAATATATAAAAATGTATATGACAATACATACAATTTATAATATATAAGACACAAACAACAATAAAACAACAATATATAACAATACACTCAAAGATTCCAACGAGTTCATTCAGATTCCTTCAGATTCCAATGACTTCAATCATGACTTCAACCTTGCGAGTACTTTTTATGGCAACGATTTGCAGCAGGTCTCTCCAATATCCAACCAAAATAGTCATTGGTTGGATCTTGTATTTACAAACGCCTATGACGAAGTAGTAGTAAGTCCAACTGATGACGCAGAGCACCTTTTTTCAAATAGTTTACACCACACTGCACTATCAGTGGAACTTCCCACTTCTGATCCTATTTACTTAAGAGCGTACAATAATTCAATTGTATATGACTTTCTTAATGCTGATTATGAAAACATTCACCATCACCTTGACTCTATAGATTGGACGAATACTCTTTCAACGTAAGATCTTGAGGAAGCCATTTCCACTTTTTGTAACAAAATATTTAACGCCGTTGTAAGATATGTACCTAAAATAAAAAAAAAAAGAATAAACTGTCTGAGCCATGGCTTGATAGGTACCTTAAGCACCTGCTATATCGTAGGAACAAACTTTGTAAGCGGATTAATATATATATAATATATACAATATTGATATTAGTTCGGCTATTGAGGAAGAATATAATGAAATTGCTAAATAGTTTTTAACAAAGTCTTACGAGGCTTATGACAATTACATTACGACAACAGGTGAAAATATAATCCGCGTAAATGTGAAGCGAAAAACTACTGGTTAACCATCGTTGATGTTCTTTAATGATATCACTACTTTCTCTCCTAATGAGATTTGTGATTTATTCGCAGATAGTTTCCAGAGTATTTTTATTGCTCCTGACTCATCAAACTCACATCTCCCTTTCTCTCACTCTGCTCCTACAACTTTTGACAGTCACTTAGAAATTACACATGACGATATACGTAATGCTATTTTGGAACTCGACTGAAATAAAGGTACAGGGCCTGATCTTTTTAAATTATAGGGGCATTGCCATCTTATCTTCTATTCCGAAACTTTTTGAAAAGATTGTCTATGATAAACTTTCTCCACTTGTTGACTCCCGTCTGAACGAGCAACAACATGGTTTTAGAAAAGGTCACTCAACTACCACAAATTTGACAGTCCTTACTCAGACATCCTGTGTGAAATGGAGAAAGGATACCAGATTGACGCAGTCTATACAGACTTAAGTAAAGCTTTTGACAGAATTGACCACCCTACCTTAATTCTAAAACTACTGAAACGGACTTGGTGGATCTTTGCTTAGCTGGCTGACTACTTACCTTCGAAATCGAACTCAGATGGTAAAATTTCAAGGACTACTATCGAAAAATATTTCTGCTACCTCTGGTGTACCACAAGGTAGCCATCTTGGCCCACTTCTTTTTAATATGTTTTTAATATTTCTGACCTATCTGACGTCCTAGCAAATAAACCTCATCTACTTTATGCCGATGATCTCAAAGTATATCATATCATTAAATCTAAATCCGATGCACTCTTTCTCCAATCCAAACTTGATTCACTTTATCATTGGTGCAATGAAAACAAGCTCTCTCTCAACATTGCTAAGTGCCAAGCTATAAGTTTTTCCCGAAAATGCACCGTCTCACATAACACGTACTTCCTCGGGAATAATTTATTAGCTCGAGTTGATAACGTTGTTGACCTTGGTGTTGTCTTGGATGAGCGACTCCGCTTCACCTTGCATTATGATAAAATACTTTCCCGTGCAAACAAACAGCTAGGCTTCATCAAAAGACTTGCCAAGGAATTTCGTAACCTGTGGGTCACAAGATCCTTATACATCTCACTTGTGCGCCCCATTCTCGAATATGCTTCCATTTGCTGGAATCTTGCTTTCGAAACCCACAGTAGCAGACTGGAGTCCATTCAAAAGCAATTCTTACTTTTTGCATTGAGAAAACTATACAACCCTTACGATTTTAATACCCTTCCTCCTTATGAGTTTCGACTGGGTCATCTAAACTTACTAACACTTGAATCTAGAAGAATGATGATTTCGGCCTGTTTTACATTCGACATCATTAGACGCGTCATCAAAGTTGAATTTCTGAATAGCAAATAGTGTTGAAGAAACACCAGGTCCGCTCGTTTACTTAAGGAATATCCACACTCCACTACTTACGCAGCTAATGCTGCAGGATATTGAATAGCATAAGTAATCTGTATTCTCCAACCGTCTCAAAATCGTCCTTCAAATCTTCCCTTTTCCAAGCCATCCGCAACCCTTTATCCTAAGCTATATGTCAATGTTTTATTTATTTGTTATTTATTAATTTATTATTGATTTATTTTGTTAGTTATTTTATTTAATTTTTCGTTTTGTTTCTATGTACTCATTTTATTTCCAATTTGCTTTTAATTTAACATGTACCTTGCTTGGTTAATAAATAAAATAAACTAAAATAAAATCTGCACAAATCCTCTACTGTTCTTTGAACATAAGTATTTCTAGCGGTTCTGATGCGCTAGGGTTTTTTAAATTTTTTGGCGGCGGCGGGCCGCCGCCGCCAAAAAATGAATTTTTTGAAAAAATAAACATTTGAATTTTTTGGCGGCGTTTTAGTGAATTTTGAGGTACTCCTATATTTCAAAGTAGTGTCAATTTTTGTTCAAACAAATGTTTGGAAATGAAAACTTATAATGTTTAAAGCTCTTCTTTGTTTAAAAATAGGAAATTTTGTGCCATGTGTGGGTGCAGCGTGCCTAAAAGTAGGCAAGGATTTTGTTTTAAAATATTGATTAGTCATTACTTCTGACAAAAACATTGGATTATCGTGAAATTTGCAGAGCATATTGATGTTGATTAAAATTTAATACAAATGGATTTTGAAGATAGTGCGGGTAACCCTGTAGCAACGGCAGGCTCCTGAAAAAAAATCCTTCGAATCATTGACCCTCCTGAAAATGTTTTGATTTTTGATGAAAAATTCAAATCATTGATAAATTTTGACTTTTATCCATCATGTCAAATTGAAATTTTCGAAATTCCGATTTGCAACCCATCACCAAATTACCTCTATTTTCAACACCCGAAAATTCTGTTCAAGAAAACTGACGACCGGATTATCCGATCACAATGAAATTTACAAAACAAGTTGGTATTAGCTAGGACCAGGTCTGATTGGAGTGATTTTTCAATGCGGGCAACCCTGTGGCAGTGGTGCAATCTTGAAAAATCACTGAGGCCTATAACTTCCGATTCAGCCATCAGACTTCAGCAAAATTCACACAGTACTTGGATCTTACTTTTAGTAACATTTGGTGAACATTTGGTTGAAAAATTAGAAAAGAATTGCCAGCTAAGGTGATTTTTGTCTCATATATCTTGCAAATTTGCTCAGCAAAATAAAGCTTTTTTCCCTATAACTTCCGGTCCAGTGTAAAAATCAAGACAAAGTTCATGCAGTAAATGGACCTAAATGTGAGCCAAATGTCGTAGGAATTTCGTACAAAAATCATGAAAGGGCAGCCTGCTATGACCATTTTTGTAATTTTGTGGAATTTCTTTACTGAGCAATTATGTCATTAAATTTGCAAATGGGAATGATCCTGCAATGAAAATTAACAACAAATATTCACGTTTTAAAAATTTGAAAAGTTTTGAGGGTGGTAGCCCTAAATGTCTTTTCACCCGTATAACTTCCAGCGCAGTGATTCAATCGAAACGAAATTTACTGGTTGGGTTTAGCTTAACGTAAGGCAGATTTGGTATATGTTTTGGTCTGCTAATGACATAGGGTAACCAGCATTAGCCATTTTCGTAAATATTGCACCAATAGACGCTTCAAGTTACGGACTCATAAGCAAAGCATTTGCGATAAAAATAAGAAACCAATTTTCAAATTTTCGAACATTTTTCGGATGGCAGCCTCAAACAACGTTTAACCGCTGAAACTTTTGATGAAATCCTTCGATGAGAATGAAATTCAAAGGATAGGTTCATATTAAAATGAGCTTGTTATGGTGAACTTATTGCTGCTTCGTTGCGAAAGTGTTGCCAGCACTGAACATTTTCATCCTTTGTGTTATAGTTGAGTTTTGTTGCTTGGGATAAGGAATGGTTGATATGATTCTACAAAAAAGTGTTTGACTTTTTCCACATTTTTATGTCACTCAAAGACAATTTCTTCGAAAATTAGTTTTCTAGCGATTCTGATGCGCTAGACTTTCATATAATAAACATCAATAATGAATTTATTTTTTTTTATAATTTATTTCATTTGCAATAGCTTAAAAATAAATTATTTTTAAGCTATTGCAAATGGTAGCTCTTAAATTCATTCAACCCTATGACTTCCAGTGCAGTTATTGGATAAAATTTGTACAAACGCTTCGACAGAGATTTATTGTAACAAGCAGTACATTTGATAGAAAATGATTTCTAAGTCTAAGCAGTCTCTCTCGTTGCAATGCCCTAGAGTTATTTTGCAAATCAGTCCAGCTTGTACTTCTTTGCTCGGAATAGGAGTGCCCAGATAATGGCTTTTGTAAAACAGCGATTAGAGCTTTACGTAACGAATAATAAGTAAAACAACAATAATTCTCATCAATATTTCATAAACAAATATTAATATTGTAATGCTTGCCAGATATGGAATTCAAACACGAGTGCCAAGTACTGCTACTGTCATAATTTTTTTAGCAATGATGTATTAATTGATATAACCGTTAGTTCAATGTCAAAAATGAAGTGTGCAATTCTCGCCACTGTTTGAAGCAGGATGGATTCATTTTTTCAATTCATAGGACTCTGTCCAAAATCAGGTACTGTTCTGTGTCTATCATCAATAATTCCCAACCAGTCTTTCCTTGATCATCGCTCAAATATCAACTGGCATCCGCATTTGATTCAATATGGTTCAATGTTATCAAAAACGAAAAGGTAATATATCATAGGCATTTTTAATAATCATATTGTACGCGTATTGTTTAACATTTGTAGCATTTTAAATTTCATAAGTGCCTAGAATAGGCTTCACAAAATCAACGTAAATATACACATGCGAGCGTAGAGCCTCAGCTGTATCATGCCCGGCAGCACATTTTTCTCTGGCATTCGTTAGCATCGTTTCACCAGATATACTTAATCTTAGATATTTACAAACTGGTAAAAGGTTGATGACCGAGCAAACAGTGACCCACTAACATCCGCGAGTACACTCACCTCATGATGTATTGTTCAACGTTGAGAAAGATATTGATCATACAAGTTGCAGCTTATTCTCTTCTTGTCTTCAACCAATACAATATCTCTTCAGATTCGCTTGGTACAGTCTACATCAAATAACACGGAACTTGGAGAAATACTATATACTCTTTGACTTTCCTTCTGATGCTCTCTTGTTTGGCAATTCTGTGACGGGGAAAACAGAAGTATTCAAGCCTGATGTTTTCACCAAATCAAAATCCTTAATTGCGCCTAATTCTCTTTATTCAGACCTTCAATGTCTATACTGATTAACTGAATGATATGTATGTACGTGCATTAGTCTAGATAGTTTCAATTTTTGATCACACGCAAAGTAATAGCAGGAAAATTTGATAAGATGCAATCGCAACATGCAAGGCAAGCTGTCTGCTTGTATGGCATCGATGGTATACGCTAGTATATATTTTGACTTTGAAAAACGTTTGGATCCCATTTTGTTTCAATATTTTTATCAATATGAATTTAACAGCCATCTTCCTTCACATAACAGGCAATAGGTATTTAACTTTTAAAGCACTTAATTATTTCAACCATCTCTTAAACAGTTTAACAGGCATTTAGTATATCTTATCAGCATCATTCCCCTACTGAAATCGGCGTATGATATACAGACAATGTCATTATCATTTGTGCAAACTGTTACTGATCTGATGATGAAAATTGGTATTAGACTCGCTTCTCCGAAAATTCATAAATCTTTATATATATATATATATATATATATATATATATATATATATATATATATATATATATATATATATATATATATATATATATATATATATTTTAGAGTTTAAGGGAAATAATCTCTGGAGTGGCCAATCTGATTAAGCTGAAATTTTTGGGGAAGATAGATACATACAAGAAGTAGGTCCCGGAGTGAAAATTAAAATACCTTTAACCCTTTGGCAGAGGCGGGTATTTTAGTGAATTTTTAGAACTGACAACCAGATAGTTCGACCACTATGAAATTTACAGGACATAAAAGTATTACATAGTTCAAGGTCTGATAGAAATGATTTTAAAATAGAGGCAACTCTGTGGTAGTAGTGCCGTCTTGAAAAATCTCTGAGAAATAAACTGTTTTTGGCCCATTACTTCCGGTTGAGCCATCACATTTTAGCAAATTCCACATAATATTTGGACTATATTTTATAGCAAATTTTAACTAAATTTGGTTGAGGAATTAGAATAGAGATGACAACTATGGTAATTTTTCTCACCTAAATCTTGTAATATGCTCAGCAAAACAAAGTTTTTTTTCTTATAGCTTCCACACAATATACAACTAAGTATATATATATATATATATATATATATATATATATATATATATATATATATATATATATATATATAAATATATATATATATATATATATATATAAATATATATATAAATATATATATATATATATATATATATATATAAATATATATATATATATATATATATATATATATAAATATATATATATATATATATATATATATATATATATATATATATATATATAAATATGTATATATATATATATATTTATATATATATATATATATATATATATATATATATATATATATATATATATATATATATATAAATATGTATATATATATATATTTATATATAAATATATATATATATATAAATATATATATATATATATATATATACATATATATATATATATATATATATATATATATATATATATATATATATATATATATATATATATATATATATATATATATATATATATATATATATATATATGTATATATATATATATATATATATATATATATATATATGTATATATATATATATATATATACACTTTTCTTTTCTATTATTTGATGTATTAAAAATAAATGACATAAATAACATTTTTAATATTTCGTCGCTCCCTCCTTTGCCTTGATTACAGCTTTTACCTTAGATGGCATTGATTTAATTAATTTTTCGCAATATGTTTTTGAAATTTTTTGCCATTCTTCTGCAGCAATTATTTTTGATTCCAGTGTCGTGATACATGAGCTGTGAGCTGTATGACAGGAGGCGTTGTCCTGTTGGAAGAAGATGGTCACTCGTTTCTGGTTTCCAAACAATTTGTCGATAGAGGGCGACAGAGCTAACCACAGCATAGAAGTGTAAGTGGCGAAGTTCATTTTTTCCTCTTAAATAAAACTTTTTTTAATGCATGATGATGCCACACAGCCCCAGAACATAATACTGTCACCACCAAACTTCACTGTAGGAACAAGACATTTAAGACTGTATACTTCACCTTCCAAAAATCTAAAAAAAAAAATAAAATTTAGATACATTTTTTCAATATAAGACAAACTTTTTATCAATTAACTACATAAACAAAAGTAATTGTAAATAAGAAAGTTCTATGATGGTGTTAACTTACGTCAATATTTGTTTCATCAGACCAAAGAATATTTTTGCAAGCGTCATATTTCCAATGTCGATGATTTTTAGCCCATTCGAAGCGCGTTTTCTTATTTTTCTCGTTGAGCAAAGGTTTCTTTTTGGCTTTCCGCCCTTTTAATCCAACATCTTGGAGCCTTTGTATTACTGTTCGAGCTGAAATTTTTTTTCGGTTTCCTTCTCTTGTTCTGCAGCCAGTTTAGAAGATGTTTTTTTCTGATTTTTCAAACAATTCCTCTCCAGTTAACGGTCTTCTCTGAGAGTAGTCATTTTTTTTCTGCCACTTTTTGAACGATTTTTGGACGCATTCGTCTCTCCGTGCCTATTTATTGTCAATTTGACGGTACTTCTTGAACACTTCACTTGTTTTGCAATTGCTGAGATATAACAGCCTAGTGGCTTCAACAGCACGATTTTCTGACGTTCAAGTTCCGTCAATTCTCTTGTTTTTGGCTTATTTGTAACAATTATAATATCACAGTATCACAAATTGTAAAAAAATAAATAATAAATCACGTATTCTCGTAATTAAAACAACCAGTATGCTCAACTGTGCATTTAAAAATAACTAAGATAGTGAGATAAGTCACGAAGGCAACGATGTCACGAGGGTAGCAAGGCAGGTAGGCGTGCATTTGTGTGTATTTGATTACATAGCATCCTTGTTAGTAAACTTACTTCCTTCTCTAACTCTTGCCCGATATGATTTTAGTGCTGCCAGAGTACTCCTTCGTTAAACAAAGGTGCTTCTCGCGTCTTCCACTTGAAATACGAACGAACGCTCTTCCTGCGTTGATTTACCTTCGTCGATGTCGTAAGTATCGTTGATTCAGTAGCTGTTATCTGGACGTCAGCTTTTGTTGATTGGAATTCCGTAAAGGCAGGTTTAAGGCTTGAAACGCTTGTTTTCCGGTCGTTAGCCTGAAATGAGTAAAATTTTTAATTTCGTTTAACCACGTGATCGTTTCTGATAAAATCATGCGTGCACGTTGGCAGTGATTTGTAAATGAAAGCTGTTAGGACGATATTGGTCGGTCGAAGCTTTTTCTAGCTACTTTGGTTGGTAACCTGATACAAAAGCTTTGGCTTCAGTTGATCCCGGAATGGCAATATCGGTAGCCGTGGCACAGCGGGGAAGGTCCTACGAGATCAATGTTTACATGACTGAATCTTTCATTAGGTGGAATGAACTTTGATGATGCCGATTTGATGTAACTTGATATTTTCGCTTGCTGACACTGGATACATGCTTTGACATGGTTTATATAGTCTTTTGAATTCCCGGCAAGACGAATCTATCAGTCATCACTTTGTTGATTGCTCATGTGGTAGTGTCCGCTTAACTGTGTATTTTTGTAATCAGCAACTTCCTAAAAGGCATTGTGACGAACGGTCAGCTCACTCGCAGATTAAAACATTGTTGGTGCCCAGCACGAGTATTTCAAATAAAAAACTCTAGCGCACCTGAATCGCTAGAAAACTAATTTTCGAAGAAATTGTCTTTGAGTGACAAAAAAGTGTGGAAAGACGTATTGCACTATTTTGTAGAATCATATCAACCATTCCTTATCCAAAGCAACAAAACTCAACTATAACACAAATGATGAAAATGTTCAGTGCTGGTAACACTTTCCGAACGAAGCAGCAATAAGTTTACCATAACAAGCTCATACTCAAATCAACTTATCCTTTGAATTTCGTTCTCATTGCAGGATTTCATCGAAAGTTTCAGCGGTTAAACGTTGTTTGAGGCTGCCATGCGAAAAATGTTCAAAACTCGGAAAATTTAAAAATTGATTGCTTATTTTTATTGCAAATGCTTTGCATATGAGAACGTAATTTGAAGCATCTGTTGGTGCAATATTAACGGAAATGGCACATTGCTGGTTAGCCTGTGTCAGCAGCAAAGCAAAATACATACCAAATCTGCTTCACGTTAAGTTTAACTCAACCAGTAAATTTCGTTTCGATTGAATCACTGCGCTGGAAGGTATACGGGTGAAAAGAATTTTAGGGTTACCACCCTCAAAACTTTTCAAATTTTTAAAACGTGAAAATTTGTTGTTAATTTTCATTGCAGGATCATTCTCAATTGCAAATCTAATGACATAATCGCTCAGTAAAGAAATTCCACAAAATTACAAAAATGGTCATAGCTGGCAGCCCTTTCATGATTTTTGTACGAAATTCCTACGACATTTACTTCACATTAAGTTCCATTAACTGCATGAACTTCGTTTTGATTTTTACACATAACCGAAAGTTATAGGGAAAAAAGCTTTATTTTGCTGAGCAAATTTGCAAGATTTTTGAGAAGATATCTGAATTTGAGAAAGTCATAGACCTGCCTACTATATACATCTACGTTCTCCGAAAATTTCAGCTCAATCGGATCGGCCACTCCAGAGATTATCTCCCTTAATCATTTTGCTGATATATATTTTTATATATATATATATATATATATATATATATATATATATATATATATATATATATATATATATATATATATATATATATATATATATATATATATATATATATATATATATATATATATATATATATATATATATATATATATATATATATAAAGAAATATGAATATTCGGCGAAACGAGTTTAATACTATTGTTCTTTGAACATTAGTTAAACCTCTAGTGCGCCTGCACCACCAGAAATACAAATGTTCGATGAACAATAGAAGAATATTGCAGATTTTGAATGCATATTCTACCACACGTGCTCCAACCTGTTCTGAGTGCAAAACCACATTGATCTTAACAATGCACATTAGCTCAAAGAGTGGAGAGGGTTTTAGGACTACCAATTGCATTCATTTCAAGATCTAGGAAAGCGAAACACTGCAAAACTTTGAAAACAGCAAAGCATAACATACACAAAGAAAATGCTCAGTGCTTGCAACACTTTACCAGCACTGCAAGTAAAAGTCTCCCACAATTACCTCACGTCAAAAACAAATAACTCTATGGATATCGATTTTATCTGATAATTTTGTTGAAAGTATCAGAGATAGAAAGATGTTTAGGGTCAAAAAACCAAAGATGTTTGGGACCGAAAAATTGCTAGAACTTAGAAAATGTATACATTGGTAGCTTGTTGGCATTATAAATGTTCGCGATACGGATACTCAATGAAGTCATTTATTCATACGAAAAAAGCCGAAAATGCCTCGCACTGGCAACTTTTCATTAGCATCAACGCCACAACTATATGACATCTGCCTCACATTGAAATCAACCTACCCTGCTTGTTTGGTTTTGACCCAATGGCTACATGGGAAGTTATAGGAGTACAAAGAAATTTAGCATTACCAGTCGTAAAAGTTGTTAGATTTTCGAAAACATAATATATGTTGTTGATTGTCACTACATGATCGTTAGCGTTTAAAAATTTTACAATAAAATCGCTTGATAAAGATATGACAAATAAATGCAAAACCAACTATAGCAACTATAGATAAACACTTTAACCGTCGACGCGAGCAGACGTGTTACGCGCACCGCGATCTCATTAATTCCATTAATTAATCCATACATTGACTGTAAGTGCTGAATATTAATTAATTCATTCTTTTGTGCGGCATTTAGTGACTCATTCATCACTAGTGGACTTCTTGACCATTTTTGTGCGCGATATTAATGACCCAATTTCGATATCGCAATTATGCATGTGTAGCTTAAGAGCACTTGAGTGAATATAATTTACCACCAAGCCAAGTGTGACAATTTCAATTTTCAATGTGACCCAATTTAAATCTTAAATGCAAGTGCAAGCAAATCAAATTAAATAAACAAAGTTTTCCCAGTGTTTTCAAGTGTAATACAAATAAAATAACCATGACCTTCAAGTGCAATCTACCAAACTGTATTGCATTTGACAATACTTTTAAATATGTGACGTGCAAAGCTTTTTGCAACCGGAAGCTGCATGGAGCATGTATGGATGCACCAAGAGACTGGTACCATCCCTATCTCGAAGATCACTTCATCTGTTTCGATTGTCAGCACATAGAAAGGCTGATGAAATGTATGCATGACGGCATTGTTAGCAAAATAGCAAAATTAGATGCAGAGAAAGAGAATTTACTTTCCAAGCAACAATGTCAATTTAGAGCAAACAATGAGGCATTTACGGAAATGGCGAATAGCTTCGATAAATTCATAACGGCACTATCACAGACCAACGGTGATCGAGGCAATAATTTAATCGAGTCCATTGATCGTAAAATCAATGCGATTTATAGTTCCCTAGATGAACTTACGTCTTCACTAGTACCAACGGCCTCACCTCGTATCAGCTCCGAAACCATCCTTGCTGAGATAAAAAGCAAACTGGCAGTCTCGTCTGCAACTCAATATGATGCTATCATTAATTTCAACACTACCTAGATGAATACAATGGAACAAAAGTTATACGCTGCGGTCAAGTCTTTCGAAGAAAAACTTAATTCGATAAATATACAGCTCAGGGAAATCAATAATACTACAAGTGTTGATTCGTCGTTACTAGGTGTTGAGCTAATGTTCGCAGAGGTGAAAGATATGTTGCACAATGCTAGTATTAGTCAAAACAAAAATCATGTGACTAGAGTGCAATCTATGGACACATCCACTTCCCCAATGAAACAAGATGCCATACAACACAGGGTCAGTCTGTCAGCACCACCAGTTCATCAGACCGAAAATTTGATCTTCAACTTCGGTACTCTCTGGACAAAGGAGGAATGGTCGAGACGAATCGAAAAAATTAAGAGCGTAAATGCGGCTCAAGCTAAAACAAATTGTCTTGCTAAATCAAAATCAGAATCACCTCTAAGGTACGAACTGTTTTTTGTAAAAGGAGCTCCTTACTCTGCCGATGAAAACTGGATGCAGAAATTCTTTGAAAATAAAATGTTGATCAAAGACTGCAAAGTTGCAATTTTACCAGGGCGAGTAAAAGTCAAAAAGTTATACAGGTGCTTTAAAGTGGCGATTCCAGCAAAATATGCATGGCTATTCACGAGCTTCAATGGATCAGTCGACGATCAAGTCTGGAGAGGGATATCATTCAGCAGCTGGAAAACCAAGGCTAGTCGTAAGAAACACATTTCTTGTAATTCTAAATTAAGTAAGGATCAAAAATGTAATAACGCCTCCTTCCAAAACGATTCCCATCCTTCTTCCCCTATACGAGCTACCAAGAATTTAACATTCAAACCCTCAAAGCTAGATACCTTGACAACTGCCCCGCAAAAAGAAGTTATTTCGAGCAACCATATTCAAATGGTCCCCGTGCAGGCTGATATGAGTGCCGACCAGATGTCCAGCGCGGAGTCGATCAATTCTCTCACCAGTCCTCAAATAACCGTTCGTCCTGGCATGCCCACCAGTGCAGCAACAAATTTTTCATACAAAAATTTCATTCAGAAAATGAAAAAGACAATTTCGGCAAAAAAGAATGTTGGGGCTAAAGACAATAAAAATTGTGAAATTGCACATTGCAGCCCAAATGATACCAATAAAGCTAAGAAAGACTCTCTGCATGAAAATCCTACTCCAGCCCAGTTATCACCTTCTCCATATGCAAATTTCATCCGTGGTGAAGATCAAATTCTATCCATAACCACCTTAGCTACAGAACTTCCATCACAACCTGCATCCAGTTTTTTAGACCTATTAGTGCCTCCACATGTGAAAGCTACCATTACATCAAGTGCTGATTTAGAAAACAGGTATCTACTTTCTCGGCTAAGAGATGGTAAAATATACGACAATGTTCGTCTTTTCCTGGCCTATATGCACAAAGCCAGCGACTGCGCATGTTTTGAGGATAAAACCAAAACTCATTTGAAAATTATGATCCAGCAAGAGGGTCTACCAATCGACTTTGATTCCCTTCATGTTATCTTTACTCGGTACCACGAGCAGCTTGGAGTATCCGCAGACCAAGTCAAAAGTGACCTAAAACTATACGCTTCACAGCAAGGGAAGATTTCAATAGGTACCGATCCTAACAGAAAACAATCTAAACATGGCCTCAAACTTTTTTACCACAATGGTGGTAAACGTTTTTTACCACAATGGCGGTGGTATGAGAGGCAAGCTAAATCAACTCTTTCTTGACGCCAAATCTTGCAAATTCAATGTGCTTACCTTTACCGAAACTTGGTTAAACCACTCTCATTTAAACGAGGAAATACTCGACGGTTGCTGGACCATATACAGAAATGACCGTAATTATACCCATACTGGACAAACCAGAGGTGGTGGTGTACTCATTGCCGCTCTTAACTCTCTCTCGAGTCAAATAGTCGAAACCGATTCACAATATCAGTTTGAGCACAAATTTATTCGAATTTCTTGGTCCAAAGGTTTCTTGTACATTGGCATTTTCTACGTCCCGCCTAACTCAGACGATACCGTTTACAATGACATATGCGAAACCATTTCTTCTCTGGTCTCATCACTTAATGATAATGATAAGATTATAATACTAGGAGATTTCAACCGTCCAAATTTAAAGTTCGTGGAAGATGAAAACGACAACAACCTCCTCCCGTTCAATATCGTTGATTCTTCTGATTTAAATCTTGTAAGCACATTTTACAGCAATGATCTGCAGCAAATCGCTCCGACTTCTAACCAAAATGGCAATTGGTTAGATCTAATTTTTACCAACAGTTACGACGATGTAGTAGCTAATCTGACAGTAGATGCAGAGCATCTTTTTTCCAATACTATTCATCACTCTGCTTTTACAGTCGAGCTATTTATATCTGATTTGACAACCTCAAAATCATACAACAATTCAGTTGTATATGATTTTCGAAATGCTGACTATGAGAGCATTAACCTCCACTTGAATAATATTGACTGGAATAGTTCTCTATTAACGTTGGAATTGAACGATGCGGTGTCTTTATTCTACCAGTTGATTTTTGATGCGGTTGAAAAATTTGTCCCGAAAATAAAGAGAAAAGATAAACTATCTGAGCTTTGGTTGGATAGAACTCTGAGGTGTTTACGAAATCAGAGAAATAAACTATATAAGATAATAAAAACCGACATCAATGCTAGCGAAGATATCAAGAGAAGATACAACGAACTAGTTAAAGAATTCTTAACGAAGTCTCGCGAAGCATATGAATGTTATATTAATATAGTTGGGGAAAATATAATGTGTGACCCTAAAAATTTTTTTGACTACGTGAACACCAAGCGAAAAACTTCAGGCTATCCCACAGCAATGTATAAAAACGACTCACTCTCTTCTGACCCACTAAAAATATGTGACATGTTTGCCGACCATTTTCAAGAAGTTTTCTGTCCACCCAGTGGATTATGTAACATGTCGCTTGTCTGAACACCTCAGTTTGCTATCGCTGATGAAATATATCTAACTAGAGAGGACATTGTAAAAGCGATAAAAGAACTTGCTATGAAAAAAGGCCCTGGACCAGATTTACTTCCTGCAAGCTTCTTAATCAACAGTGCAGAAACTATTATCTCACCCCTGCTTATAATTTTCACCAAATCACTATCATGCGGTAGATTTCCTCAATTCTGGAAATCTTCTCATCTCACGCCAATTCATAAAAGTGGTGACAAGCGCTCGGTTAAAAATTATAGAGGCATTGCCATTCTGTCAGCTATACCTAAACTATTCGAAAAAATTGTCTGTGATAAACTCATTATAGCTATTGATCCTCTTCTTAACGAACAGCAACATGGCTTCAGAA
Source organism: Nemotelus pantherinus (assembly GCA_963978885.1). NCBI lineage: Eukaryota > Metazoa > Arthropoda > Insecta > Diptera > Stratiomyidae > Nemotelus > Nemotelus pantherinus. The sequence goes on from OZ022265.1 coordinate 55,011,239, forward strand.
AGGGCAGGTCAACTACCACCAACCTTTTGATATTTACCTCGGATGTACTTTGCAATATGGAGAAAGGGTGTCAGATCGATACCATATATACTGATTTCAGCAAAGCTTTTGACCGTGTTGACCATGATGTTTTGAAATATAAACTGCAAAAACTAGGCATTTCCGGAAACTTGCTAGGATGGTTGGATTCTTACCTTCGGAATAGAACACAACAAGTAAAATTCCAAGGTTTTCTCTCAAAAAAAATTACTGTCTCTTCGGGGGTACCTAAAGGCAGCCACTTAGGTCGACTTCTGTTCAATATTTTTATTTCGGATCTCTCGGAAGTGTTATCCGATATTCCACACCTTTTTTATGCGGACGATCTAAAATTATACCACACTATTCAATCGGAATCCGATTCAAACTTCCTTCAATCAAAACTCTTATCGTTGGAGCGATGGTGTAACCGCAATAAACTTTTTCTTAATGTAGACAAATGCCATGCCGTAAGCTTGTCCCGCAAGTCATGCTCTTTAAATTTTGATTACCGCCTTAGTAATCAGTTGCTGAAAAAAGTAGATAGTGTTGTAGATCTCGGAGTCGTTCTAGATAAAACGCTGCGCTTCAATCTTCAGTACGACAAAGTTCTAGTGAGAGCCAGCAAGCAACTAGGATTCATTAAGAGGCGTGCGAAAGAATTTAAGAACTTATGGGTCACAAAATCTCTTTACGTATCCTTAGTTCGTCCAATATTGGAATATTGTTGCATCGTTTGGAATCCCATTTTCAACTGTTATAGCGATAGATTGGAATCCATCCAAAAGCAGTTTGTTATTTTTGCTTTGAGAGATATATATAACCCACACGATTTTGAAAGTTTGCCATCTTGTAATTACAGATTAAGCCTTTTAAACCTTCAGATACTTTCTTCGAGGAGAACGGTATTATGCTCATGTTTCATTTTTGATGCAATTAGGGGCTTGATCAACGTTGAGTATCTTTCGAATAAAATCACTTTAAATAACCCTGTAAGATGTACTAGCTATACACGTCTTCTCAATGAACACCAGCATCGTACTGTTTATGGAGACAGAGAGCCCATCAATAGATGCTGCAAAATATTAAATAATTTTTCCAACTACTATTCCTTATCGATTTCCAAGACAAGTTTCAAATATGCTTTATTCAAGGATCTAAAATCTTAAAAAAAAAAAAAATCCTTATAAATTCCTCAAATTGACAACCGAATATACGTTTGGAATAAAAATTATTTATGCTAATTTATTATTATTTTTTGTTATATGCCTTGCTTGGCTTGAAATAAAATAAAAATCCAATCAAGGTTTTTAACCAAATTCCTGCTGAATAATGCATATAGAAAGCTCTATTTATTATATGAAGATCGTTTTGGTGTAATGACTGCACTGGAGGCTAGAGGGCAAGGATTTTTATTATCCTGAGCGAATTTTCAAAACCCAAGACATCAAAACTACCATAGCTAGAGGCACCAACCGAATTTTTATCAACAAGTTTCTACCAAACATGTTTTAAAAAAAAGATTCAGTTAATGTGTCAATTTTGTGTAAATCTGATAGCTGAATCAGAATTCTTAAGGCAAAAAGCAGATTTTTTTTTATAAAAAAGCAAAAGATTTCTATACGAGTTGTTTTTCAATGTAAAAGACGAACATTTTTCATAAGAGTCAATGGTTTGAAAGTTTTGATTTTCAATGTCTCTCGTAGCTTAAGCATTGCGAGCACGTTCATTAAAAATTTAGTAATTTCAATCTGTCCTTCAAATTTCCTAATAATCTGATAATCAAATCAAAAGTTATCGCAATTCAAAGATATTCATATTTTCCCAATCTTATGTTTTGTGCTTAGCGTAAACATAGGGTTAAAACGTTTTAAAAAATTACCACTTTCACATTAAAAACACGTTCGGAATTCATTCCATAAAATTTTTGTTTGCGAAAGTTATTTGTTGACAGAAAAGTAGGTATATTTAAAGTATCACTTAAATGGCCGTTGGCGCCAAATGGTTAAAGACTATTAACATTTCAGTAATATCGAATGGCTCGTTCCCGAGATTTTTTCACTGAAATTTTTTGATGATATATAGGGTTATTTAGTATGACGTTTGGTTTCTAATCTCAAATAAAAGGCATTCAAATGAATTCTATAGAAAAATTTTTATTGTGAATCAAAAGAAAAATCTATGCTATATATTTTAAAAAGATTATCTCATATAAATATTGACCGCGACTACGCCATAAATGATCTATCCTGAGGGTGTAATTTTCAACGACGCGTTCCAGCATAGTGACCGCAATCTCGCGAATAACACCACTAATGTTGGCTGCCAAAGCGTGGATTAAAGCTGGTTTATCCCTGAAGACCAAAAATTTAGTGTTATTCCAAAGAAAATAATCTAAAAGTGTGATATCACACGATCTAGGTGTCCAAATGACTGGTTCAAAACGTGAAATAATTTTCTCACCAAAATGATTTCTCAATAAGTCCATTGTTTTTCTCGCTGGATATAAAAGAGCGTCATCTTGTTGAAATCAAAGCTCACCAATACCATCAGTTTCAATTTCAGGTAGAAAAAAATCCGTTATTATGGTGCGATAGTGGTCGCCATTGACGGCTACGTTCTGACCGGACTTATTTTGAAAGTAATATGGACCGATGATTCCACCGGCTTATGAACCACACCAAACTGTGCATTTCTGTGGCTGTAGTGGTAGCTAGCCAAACTCTTCAGGTCGCTCATCAACCCAAATAAGGCAATTCCGCTTATTGAGCCAAAAATGCGCCTGAACATTTCGAGCCTAGCACCGAACAGAGAATAAGTACTGTCAAGCAGCAGAGCGAATTCATCATCAGCGAGCGATTGTGAATAGCGGAGACGAAGAGTGGTAATTAGCGTTCGAGTCGAACGATAACGACGTTGCCGAGCAGGCAAGTGTGTACGACGCATTCGAGCAGCCGAGCGATAAGGACAAAAAACGAACGAAAGACATAAGTGATCAACAGGCGATGAGGAGATTTCCCAAAGGGGATACCGAATTCACCCGAGCAGATAGTAGACAGCAAAAGAGAATAATTTATCAAAAAGCAGCATCTAGGCGAGCAGACAAAAGTATTAAAGGTTAGTCATTTCAACTAAAGAGTTGTAAGACGTTTAATAAATTATAATAATAGTAATAATTATAATTTGTCATTCTTTCTATTTTCTTTATAAATATTAATTTATCATTCCTGTACTGAAGAAGATTTAGCATGAGTAATTCTGAGAAGTCGGAGATAAGCTCCGACCTTAATCTCTGTGAACCCATTGACAAAGACAGCATTATTTCAAGTTTTCGAAGGCAACAAAGTGGATTCTTTTGGCAATTTTCATGTCAATTATCTAATCGCTTGTCGATCGTCTACTCGACCAATTCTGGAACGCATTCAGGGATCCCGATGATTTCGCCACAGGTATGTCTCGGTTGTTAATTGTGTGTAAAAATTTAAGTGTGTACGTCGGTCGCGAGCATAGCCCATATCTGTCGCGAAGTTTGGAAGTTGGTCAGATATTGGCAAATGTCAGGGATGTTGATCGCAGATGCCAGAAGTGCGCGTAGCTTTGCTATGCGTTAGTTCGCGATAAAGAGCTTGGTCTTTGCCTTCATCTTGCGCTTCCATTTTGAGTATTTGTCGGATGAGTGTAGTTTTGGGTCGTTCTTAGCTATCGCGTTCGAATAGATTGTGGTTGTTCCACTGTTTGTGACGTCTTGAGTCGATTGTTGTGGTTTTTGTCGCGGTCCATGCTTGGTATCACTTTTGGAATCTTGTAGCGCTCTAACTTAAACCTAGACTACCCTATCAAGATGCTACTTATGATAAATCGACCCTTATTTTCTTTAGATTGCTTTCTTTTGTTTTATTTTGCCTCATTTTAACTTTTGAAAGCTGTGATTCGGAGACCATCTCCATCATGCTCCCAACTCGAGGGCGGTAGAGAAATCTTTTTACTAGGTAGGTCCACGACTTGCAGTAAGTAGGTCCACGACTAGCTAAAATTCAAATATCCTAAACCTTTTGGCAGCGGCGAGCAATTTAGTGAATTTTCAGGTACTCCTATATCCAAGCAGTGTAAATTTTTGTTAAAAAAAATGTTTGGAAATGATAACTTATTATGTTTTAAGCTTGTTTGTTATAAAATGTTGAAAATTTTGAGCCGTGTGTGGGTGCAACATGCCTAAAAGTAGGCAAGGATTTTTTTTTCCAATTTTGATTTGTCATTACTTGTAAGAAAAACAATGGGTCATCGTGAAATTTGCAGAGCGTGCTGATGTTGACTAAAGTTTAGCACATATGGATTTTCAAGACATTACGACAAACCCTGTAGCTACGGCAGGCTCCTTAAAAAACCATCAGATCATTGACCTTCCTGAAAAATTTTTGATTTTCGACAATAAAATCAAATCACTGATAAATTTTAACCGTTGTCCATCGTGTCAAATTAAAATTTTCAAAATTTCAATTTGCACAAGAACGGCAACCAATCACCAAATTACCTCTATTTTCAGCACTCGAAAGTTCTGTTCACGAGAACTGACGACCAAATAATCCGATCATAGTGAACTTTACAGGACATGTTGGTATAAGCTAGGACCAGGTCTGACAAAAGTGATTTAGAAATGCGGGCAAACCTGTGCCAGTGGTACAAAAAAAAAATCACTGATCACATTGGCCTATAACTTCCAATTAAGCCATCAGATTTTGACAAGATTCATACAGTACTTTGATCTTGCTTTGGGTAATTTTGGCAGAAAAGGAAAGAATGAAGTTGCCAGCAATGGTGACTTTTGTGTCCTAAATCCTGCAAATTTTCTCAGCAAAACAAAGCTTTTTTCTCTATAACTTCCGGTTCAGTGTAGAAAACAAAACGAAGCTCATGCAGTAAATGGACCTTAATGTGATCCAAATGTAGTAGAAATTTCGTACAAAAATCATGAAAGGGCTGCCAGCTATGACCATTTTTGTAATTTTGTTTAATATCTTTACTGAGCGATTATGTCATTAGATTTGCAAATGAAAATGATCCTGCAATGAAAATTAACAACAAATATTAACGCTTTAAAAATTTGAAAAGTTTTGAGGGTGGTAACCCTAAAATTCTTTTCACCCGTATAACTTCCAGCGCAGTGATTCAATCGAAACTAAATTTACTGGTTGGGTTCAGCTTAACGTGAAGCAGATTTGGTATATATTTTGCTTTGCTGTTGACACAGGCTAACCAGCATTAGTCATTTCCGTAAATATTGCACCAACAGATGCTTCAAATTACGTTCTCATATGCAAAGCATTTGCAATAAAAATAAGGAATCAATTTTTAAACTTTCCGTGTTTTGAACATTTTTCGGATGGCAGCCTAAAACAACGTTTAACCGCTGGAACTTTCGATGAAATCCTTCGATGAGAACGAAATTCAAAGGATAAGTTGATTTGAGTATGAGCTTGTTATGGTAAACTTATTGGTGCTTCGTTCGGAAAGTGTTGCCAGCAGCGAAAATTTTCATCATTTGTGTTATAGTTGAGTTTTGTTGCTTTGGATAAAAAATGGTTGATATGATTCTAAAGAACAGTGTATTACATCTTTCCACACTTTTTTGTTTCAGCATTAAAATCGATTTGGCCAAAAATTCATATTTCAATATCTATATATATAAATATACATATATATAAATATACATATATATATATATATATATATATATATATATATATATATATATATATATATATATATATATATATATATATATATAATGTTTATATATATATATATATATATATATATATATATATATATATATATATATATATCTTTATATATATATATATATATATATATATATATATATATATATATATATATATACATATATATATATATATATATATATATATACATATATATATTTATATATATATATATATATATTTATATATATATATATATATATATATATATATATATATATATATATATATTATATATATATATATATATATATGTATATATATATTTATATATCTATATATATATATATACATATATAAGCATATATATATATATATATAATATGAATATACATAAATATATATTTATGTATATATTTATATATACCTATATCTATATATACATATATAAGCATATATATATATATATATATATATATATATAAAGATATGAATATACATAAATATATATTTATGTATATATATATATATTTATATATATATATATATATATATATATATATATATATATATATAAAAATATATATTTATAATTTATATATATATATATATATATATATATATATATATATATATATATATATATATATATATATATATATCATCCCAAACTGCAGTGACTATTTCTCGGGGCCGACGCCCATTTGAGTGACATTTTTAATATATCTATTATTCCTTCTTCAAATAATTTTTGCAAAAACTAAGGTAACGGAATAAATTTTGAACGTGCTTTAAATGTAAATCAGATGTTTCGGAATTTGTTAACCCCATGTGTGCGCAAGGTGCGTTAAAAGAGAATTTTTAAATTACGATAACTTTTGACTGAAAAAATCCTCCTGAAAAAATGTTGCTTCTTAGAGAAAGAGACACTCATATTGAATCTTATGCTTTGTCTACATAGCCAAAGCAAAAAATTTGAAATTTTACAATGGGCACTCCTGGTAATCCTTTCCCAATTAACCTATATTTCTAGCATCAAAAACTTCTGTTCACGGAAACTCACGACCATTGATCTTAAACAGGACCAGATCTGACAGAAGTGTTTTTGGAATGCGGGCAATTTTGTGCCAGCGGTGCAATTTTGAAAAATCACTAAGAAAAATAGCTGTTTTTGGCCCTATAAATTCTGATTTTAACAAAATTCATACAGTTACTGAACCTAACTTTAATCCACGTTTGGTAGAAATTTAGTTTAAAAGTTCGGTTCGAGCTGCCAACTATGGTAATTTCGGTGTCTTAAAGTTCGAAAATTCCCGAGGAAAATTTAGCACTTTGCCCTATAGTTTCCAATACAGTAATATAATCAGAACGAAATTTAAATGGCAAATTTAACTTATTTTAGGCAATTTTCACTAGAAATTTGATTTCAAAACAATGATAGGGTTGCCAGCTATGGCTGTATTTGTTTAATTTTGGCATACCTTTAGTAAGCGATTTTAGCATACCTTTAGTAAGCGATTTTAGCATAGAATTTTCAAATCGTAGTGATCTTAAAGTGAAAATAAACACCAAATATTAAGATCTAGAAAATTAGAAAACTTTCGCGAATGGTACCCCTTAATTTTTTGCATCCCAATAACTTCCAATGCAGTCATCGGATCAATACCAAATTGACAGAGCAGGTTTACTTCAACGTGAGGCAGATGCGACTTATTTGATGCTTCGGTGCTATCAAAGGGCTGCCAGTACTAAGTCTTTTTGTTATTATCGTTCCAATAAATGCTTACATTAAGTATTTTCTTCGCAAACATTTGCAATGAAAATAGGTAAACAATGTTTAAATTTTCTAAGATCTGCACATTTTTCGGATGGCAACCCCAAACACATTTCTATCGTTGTAATTTTCGATGAAGTCATCGAAATAAAATTTGCTTAGGGTCTATTATTATTAAGTGTATATATATATTATTTTAGTAAGAAAAGGTCAAAGGTCAACATTTTCGGACTGTGCGGACGTGTTGTTGAAGCTTTCCGATCTTTTGCTGAGTGACTTGGTTTCCTTCTTTGCTTTTTTGACGAGTTCTGTCTTGCGAGTTGCATGCCCTGTGGCGCTTCGTTTGTTGCGATAGTGAAATTCTGATAGCCTTCAGACAGTGCTTGTTAATTTTGCTTGTTAATTTTTCTCGTCTTTGTTTGGCGATAGAAACTGTTTCATATGCGAATCGGCTGTGTACCGCAAGTGTGCTTTTTTTTCAAGGTGTAAGCTCCAAACTATTTGAAAGTTGACTTTGATACTCGTTGACTTTGAAAAGCTCGGTTGAAGTACGTGGTGATTGCTCCGATCGTGAAACTTGGCTCTAATTGTGTTTCGGCAAGTTTTATTTTGTGAAAGCTTTCGTTATGAACTTTATGGAGCTTCTTTATTATTATTTTATGCGAGCTTTGTGAAAGTGATTGTGAAAACTTTCGAAACTTATTAACCCCTCGTGAGTAGCGGCTATATATATATATATACATTCATTTTTATTTTTTTTTTCCTGCTTATTTTGTGTGTGAAATTTTTTGCCATTTAACTTCTTGATCCTATTACTATGGCACTTTGCGACTCTAAAAACTGCATGGACAAGAAGGATACCACGCCCATGATCACGTGTGCAGGTTTTTGCGCTCTGACTTACCATTCTAAATGCGTTTCTCTGCCGGGCAAATGCACTGACGTCATTTCGCAACGTGATTCGGGGGTGTATTGGTTCTGCGAGAAATGCAGGAAGCATTCGATGGCGTCCTATGCATCTCGTCTACGTTCCGCTAAGTCAGCTATTGACGTTCTGTCTCGGGCTCTTGCCAAATTGTCGGACGAATTTCGGTCAACGAGCAATGAGATTAATGAGCTGGTCCGAGTTGCCAACATTGAACAGCCCTCAACATCATCTCTGGGTGCACTGTATGCTGGTAACGCTACATCTGTCCCTCCTGGATCCCCGACAGCTTCGCGTACTCGTTCGCGGGGGCAAGCTAAAGTTTTGAAACCGCAGTTGCCACCTCAACTGCAACCGTTGCAGTTACTAGTGCCGTCATCCGTTGCAACTACTAGTACCGTCACCAACTCGCCGGAGTGTCTGCTGCCTACTAGCCGAGGGGAGTCTCCATTCGTGTCAGCAAATGAAGTTGAGGTACTTCCTAATTCACAGGCTAAATCTGCTCGTTCTACGATAATAAACACGGTTCCTGCGTCTGATCACGATGCTGATGCCGTTTTAATTACTTCAATTGCTTCATCACAGACTGCGGTTCATCGTGAACCTTCAGGAGGTATTCCTCAGCCTTGTCAACCGGCTCGTACTCTACCGCGCTTAGTTGTTGCTTCGCCACCTCTGCATGTGTTTGTATCGCGTTTCGCATACAATACTTCAGCAGAAGCAATCATCGATTACATCACCGCTAAACTTGGCTACTTACCGCCTTTGCTACTTTGCAAGAAGCTAACACCTGATAACCTGCAAAATCAGGAAATCTCTTCGTTCAAAATAACGGTAACTGCTGGTACTGATCTTCTGCTTCACAAAGAATTCTGGCCATCTGGTGTGCTGTTTAAGGAATTTACCAGGAGACCTCGTAAAAATTTTCTTCAAACCAGATCAAAGATCTCCACAACGTAAAAACCCTAGCCTTAGTTGACAACGTGTTCTTAACTGGAATCAGAACCAATGGAGCCAGTACTTTTGAAATCAATAAGATCAATCCAATTAACGTATACTACCAGAACGTTCGTGGACTTAGGACCAAGCTAAGTACGCTGAATCTCTCCTCTATTCTTTCTTCTGATCATATAATTTGCCTATCCGAAACATGGTTAACAGTAGATATTTACGATAACGAGCTGTTTCCGTTTCATACAGCTTTCCGCCGTGATCGTGATCGAGCTACATCAGGTAAAAACGATGGCGGGGGTGTGTTAGTTGCAGTACACAGGTCTCTTCAAGGAACACTCTGTATGGATTTCTCTCCCTCTCCTCCTATTGAATGTGTTGCTGTGCGCGTTGCCCTTGCTCCCACAAAAATTCTGATTGTTTTTTCTGTATATGTTCCTTGTAATTCCCCAGTTGCGATTTATAATAAATTTTTTGATGAGCTATCCACCTACCTCAACATTAGCCTTCCTTCTGCCTTATCTCTAATATGTGGTGATTTTAACTTACCGAACCTGGTGTGGAATCATAACTTTTCTAATATAATCTCATCCAGCAATATTTCCTTGGTAACCTCATCCTTTTTATCTTTGTGCTCTCTCTCCCAATTAAACTGTGTTCCCAATGTAAATAACAAAATATTAGACTTTGTTCTATCTAATATTCCCCCTCATAATATCACTGTTCATACCGCCTCCTTCCCCTATGTCCAAGCTGACTTACATCACCCTCCTCTCTCAGTCACACTTCATGTTAATCTTCTGACCTTTAGAGCTCCTTCTCGAGCCAGGCGCTTTAACTTTCATAAAGCTGACTTCGTTAGCATGATGACTGAAATGGACTCGGTTAACTGGTTCTCCTTCTCTCGCGGCCTCAATGTCAATGACCTTGTCATAAAATTTCACACCTTCCTATCCAACCTTATCTCCCGCTTCACTCCTTCCAGTCGTCCTCGCAAGCCTAGTGATGCTCCTTGGTTTAGTCGTGTTGTGGCGTCAGCCCTGAAAGCTAAGGATGTCGCTCGAGCTAGATTTAAACGAACAGGCTCTCATGAGGACTACATCGAATTTTCGAAGCTACGATCTTCTGCCAAAACTGCCGTAAACCAAGCTATCCGAGCTTACTTTTCCAGCATTGAGTCCTCTATCTGCTCTAATCATCAAAAACCCTTTTGGTCTTATGTCCGCTCCCTCAAAAGCTCCCATCGTTTCCCCGATTCCATGTTCCTCGATAATGCTACGGCATCTAATCCACGAGAAATTTGCGACCTCTTCGCAAAGTATTTTTCTTCCTTCTTTTCCCAACATAATCATATCTTGCCTTGTGAAATTCCTCATGTTGCTTCATCCTCCCTTTCTTCCATTTACACCAATCCTCTTGAAATTGAGTCCTTACTCGAATGTCTTGATGTCAATGTCGGTTGTGGCTCTGATGGTATCCCTAACCTGTTGGCCAAATCACTGTCATCGTCCTTATGTGTTCCCTTGTCAATTATATTTAACCTCAGCCTCTCCTCCGGCTCCTTCCCTTCCAGTTGGAAATCTACTTATATTTCCCCCATCCACAAGTCTGGAGACCCAAGCTGTGTTTCGAACTACCGTCCAATTTCCCTCCTTCCGTGTTTTGGAAAAGTCCTTGAAAGAGTGGTTTCTAACAGGCTGCTTCCTCTCCTCCATCCCTTCCTTGCTCCGGAACAACATGGTTTTGTCAAAGGTAGATCCTCCACCTCTAATCTTGTAACCTTTACTAACTTTGTTGCTTCTGCCTTAGACCAACGGAAACAAGTGGATGTCGTATATACCGACTTTTCAAAAGCTTTTGATTCTGTTGACCACAGAATTCTCCTTGCAAAGCTTCGTAGTTATGGGGTGTCGGGTTCTATTTTCTCTTGGTTTTCATCCTATGTTTCTGGTCGTTCTTGTACTGTTTCTGTGCAATCGTCCACCTCTTCCCCTTTCTGTCCGCTTTCCGGTGTTCCTCAGGGCTCCATTCTCGGTCCTTTATTATTCCTAATATTTATAAATGATCTCCCTTCCTTTATTCGTTCTCCCTGCCTATTGTTTGCTGATGACTTCAAGATTTTCAGAGTAATTGAATCTACTAACGACTGCCTCCGACTCCAAAATGATCTCTGTACTCTGTGCGACTGGTGCTCGAATAATTCACTTGCTTTGAACATATCCAAATGTCATCAGATGTCCTATACATATAAAATGTCACCCTTAATGTTTTCCTATACTCTGAACGGCTCTTCCATTACGGCTGTGGATAATTTTAAGGATCTTGGTGTGCACTTTGATCCAAAGCTCAAATTTGACCTGCACATTGCCTATATAACCGCCAAGGCCTCTCGCCTGTCAGGTTTCATTCTTAGATGCTCTTCTTCGTTTACCAGCATCGCTACCTCTTTCCATCTGTTTTTTCACTTGCTCGTAGCATCCTCGAGTATTGTTGTCAAGTGTGGTCTCCCCGTCATAAATATCTCAGTGATGCAGTGGAACACGTTCAGCGTCGATTTACTCGCTCACTGCTGTTTAAGTTCAACATCCCTTACTGTGGTTATAGTGATCGTCTTTTCTTACTCCAAATTCCTTCATTAGAGTCCCAACGAGTGTTCCTTGACGAATGCTTTCTTTTCAAGCTACTCCACTGCCCTATGCTCTCCGATCTCGGTTATATGCTGTGTCTTCGTAACGTCAATCGATCAGATAGATCCCAATTAATGTTCTCCATTCCTTTCGCGCGTTCTGAAGTGTATTTTAACTCGCCGCTAGTGCGTATGCCCAGGAAGCATAACGATCTTCAGCTTGGTCCTTTTCCGCGAACGTTCTGTCAATTTAAGTCGCAAATTAAAAGCATAATCCTTAATGCTTCTAATAATGTTTGATTTTCTTTTTAATTCTTTTTTTTCCTTACCATTTTTGCGCTTTCTTAAATGTTACATTGTATATTAGCTTTAGATTGTTGTAGTTCTAATTTGTATATTCTAATATTTTCATTTATTTGTTAATTTTTCTATTTTCTTCTTTTGGGTTTATTTCATATTTCTATTTTTGTAATTGGGCAGAAGCCTGTTGAAATGGATTTAATAAATAAAATAAATAAATAAATAAAAGCTGCTAGTGGAAGAATACACTCTCAAAATCTGCACAAATTCTCTACCGTTCTTCGAACATTAGTGTTTCTAGCGGTTTTGATACACTAGGGTTTTTCTTGGCTATTAAGCTTTATTAAAATCCGCGAACCGTAACAAAATGCGCTTCTGAAGATGGACCAGTTTGTGAACTCCGCCCATCACTAGTCTAACTTGTGATATGCCGGTCCCAAGCCCGGAGAAAGGAGGAGGGTTTGAGGCAACGAGGTAACTCTATCCACAGTAAAAATGTGTATAATTGCAGCCTGATGGCTGTAGTAAGCATGAAAATGAATCCCAAGGATTTTATCTCTGCAGGTGGCAGCCAGACTGAGTCTGGAAATCCACCCGTGTTCAGCACGGCAGCGACTCGGATTCTTCAGGCCCCAACCTCATGTATGACTGCAATGGAGGACCCTGGTTGCAGTGGAAGCTCACAGGTTACCATCGTGGAAGACTCTATGGCCAGCAAGTTTTCGGACTTGCTGATAGCATCCCCCCTGATCACAGGCTCCGGAAAGGCGAGTACAGCGCCAGCTGGAAGTCCGACTACGGCGGTACCAGGAGAAAAGATGTTTCTTCCCGAATCCTCACATAAGAGGAGAAGGGATGCATTAGAGGAGGTAACTCCGACTAGTGCAAATGAGACGCCAGCGGGCAGTACAGATAGTAAGAGTGCTCATTCCTCTGAACTCTGGAAACCTGTGGAGGCTCTCAGTCGCAGACAACGTAGGAGACTGTGCAAAAGGGGCAAGCTGCCGGCGAAGGCTGACAGAGAGACAAACGCAGTATTAACTGCAGGTGTTTCCCTGGAGACTGGATGTCATGCAGCAAAACCTCTGAGCCGACCCGGGGTAGCAAAAAAAAGGTTGGCTGGTGATGCTGAGGTCACATGGTCGGAGCAGAAATGTTCTGGACCGGTGGCTGGATGCAAAGCTACGCTGACTGGACTTTGTGCCAACAGAAGAGGACTCTGTTCAAGAAATCGCTGACTGGACTTTGTGTCAACAGAAGAGGACTCTGTTCAAGAAATCGATGATTCCTGATGCAAATCGGGATTCAGCGACGACGCTGAAAGGTAGGGAGGGAGCGGTCACATCGAAGATCTCCCTGCGGGCCAGCACAGATGCCAAATGCACCAAGATTGCACCAAACTCAACAAACTTTTTCTTGACGCTAAATCTTGCCATTTCAATAACCTGGCCATAACTGAGACCTGGTTGAACGAATCACATCTTAATGAGGGAATTCTTGACTCTAATTGGACCATATACAGAGCTGATCGCGATTATATTCAGACTGGTTCCACAAGAGGAGGTGGTGTTTTTATCGCCATACACAACTCCTTTTCTAGCGAACCTATTGTAACTAATCAGTGCAAGTTATTTGAACATAAATTCGTCAGAGTTCTATTTAACTGTCATTATATGTACATTGGAATTTTTTATGTACCACCCCACTCTAACGAAATTCCTTACAATAATATAAATGACACCATATCCTCCATTATTGCTTCTATGAATGAGGAAGACAAAATAGTCATTTTCGGGGATTTCAACCGTCCAAACATCAGATTTACTATTGATGAAAATGATAACCAACTCCTCCCAATCAACCTTCTTGACGCGATTGATTTCAACCTTATCAGTTCATTCTATGGCAATGATTTACAGCAAGTTATATCGACTTCTAACCAGAATGGTAAGTGGTTAGATTTAATATTTTCCAATTTTTATGACGAGGTGGTGGTTAGTGCAACTACTGACGCCGAGAATCTTTTCTCTAATACTCTTCATCACTCCGCTATTACCGTTGAACTTTCCACTATCAATATTGCTTTTAACCAATCATACAATAATGAAATTGTATTTGATTTTCATAATGCTGACTACGTAAGCATTAAAACTTATCTGGATACCATAGAATGGTCAAGGTCCATCTCAACGTTAGATTTGGATGGACTTGTTTCTTTTTTCTACGAAAAGATCTTTCAAGCCATTAGCACTTATGTACCAAAGATAAAAAAACGCAATAAACGTTCTGAGCCATGGCTTTACAATAATTTGAGAAAATTAAGGAACCGACGAAACAAACTTTATAAAGCAATTAAAAATGATCGCAATACCAGCGTAGGGCTAAACGAAAGCTACGATCTTTTATCCAAAGAATTCTCAATTAAATCTCGGGAAGCATATGAGCTTTACGTGACTATAATGGGTAACAAAATTGTAAATGACCCGAGAAAGTTTTTTGATTTCGCTAATATGAAACGAAAAACGACTGGCTATCCCGCTTCTATGTTCAGAGGGAACACTATATCTTCGCTTCCACAGGAAATTTCCAATTTATTTGCAGATCACTTTCAAGATTCGTTCTGTCCTCCTTCGATCCCTTCAATAAATTCAACTGTCTGCCCTACCCAAACTTTATCCACAACACTCATTGAGGGAATCATTCTAACAAAAGAGGCAATTGCCAACGCTATCCAAGAGCTAAACATTAATAAAGGACCTGGCCCTGACCTAATACCTCCCTGCTTTGTGATACAGTGTATCAATCAATTGATAACCCCTCTGTATATAATTTTTAACAAGTCGCTGTCATTAGGCGTATTTCCATCCTTTTGGAAATCTTCCCATATTACGCCTATTTTCAAAAGTGGCGATAAAAGATCTATTGACAACTATCGAGGCATCGCTATTCTCTCAGTAATCCCCAATTTCTTTGAGAAGCTCGTCTGCGATCAACTGACTTTCATAACAAGTCCCCTTCTCAACGAACAGCAACATGGGTTTAGAAAAGACAGGTCAACTACCACGAATCTCATGATCCTGGTTGCGGACGTCCTTTGTGAGATGGAAAAGAGAAACCAGGTTGATGCGATTTATACTGATTTCAGTAAGGCCTTCGACAGAGTCGACCATCAAATTTTGACACAGAAATTACTTAATTTCGGTATATCTGGCTGCCTACTTAACTGGCTTAAATCTTATCTTTGTGACAGAACCCAGATTGTCAAATTCCAAGGAAAATTTTCAAAAACAGTTCTTGCTCTGTCGGGGGTGCCGCAAGGCAGTCATTTGGGCCCTCTTCTCTTTAATATTTTCATTTCGGATCTATCTAGGATTTTATTTGATACCCCACACCTCTTCCACGCTGATGACTTGAAATTGTACCACACTATCAAAACGCAGTCCGACATTGATTTTCTTCAATCAAAACTTGTATCTCTCGAACAGTGGTGCCTCCTGAATAAACTAAACCTCAATGTCGACAAGTGTCGAGTGATAAGTTTCTCCAGGAAAAACAGAGTAATAGCCAATTCATACTATCTTAATAGTAACGAACTTATTAGGGTTGAACATATCTTAGACCTAGGTGTAACCCTAGATACCAAATTGCGCTTTAATTTGCAGATCGACAAAGTCTTGTCGAAAGCGAGCAAACAATTAGGGTTCATTAAGAGGCGCGCTAAAGAGTTCAAAAACATTTGGGTTACTAAGTCTCTATATACATCACTAGTGCGGCCTCTACTGGAATACGCCTGCATAGTCTGGTGCCCAGCTTTTCAACTACACAGCGACAGGCTTGAATCAGTTCAGAAACAATTTTTGCTTTTCGCCTTGAGGCACCTCTATAATCCAAACGACTTTAGTAATCTTCCCTCTTATGAATACAGACTTGGTCTTTTAAACCTAATGACTCTTTCATCAAGAAGAACCATAATTAGCGCATGTCTAGTCTTTGATGTCATTAACGGAACAGTTAGAATAGCAGCTCTCTCTAACCGAATCACTTTCAACAATCAAATAAGACGGACTAGGCATACAACCCTCCTCAAGGAATACCAGCACCTTACAGTTTATGGGTATAATGAACCCATCAATAGGTGCTGTAGAACATTCAACACTATAAGTCATCACTACTCTTCAGGTATCACCAAATCCACTTTCAAAAATAACTTGACAAAGGCCCTATTAACTTCTTAACCTACTTATTTATTATACTTATTCGCCTAAATGCAAATAAACATTAACTTGAAATACTTGTTTGTTCTATTTTATGCATATTGTTTTGTAATATATATTGTATCATGCCTTGTTTGGCAAATAAATAAATAATTAAATAAATAAATCTGCCAGCGGCGGCGCACGAAAGAGACGCAAGGTTGAGGTGAAAGCGGATACCTGCATCTCTGAGCGCAAGGTGCCGAAAAGTGTCAAAATCTACGAGAGAGATCTTGCAGAGGCTGGCCCTTCTGGCACAAACACACCTTTCGCAAGGGTAGGGAAGAGAATGTAAGCAGAAGCTGCGTCTTCTTCGCTGGTTGTTGTGATCGGTGTGTCTGGCAAGGGTGGCAAACTGACCGAAGGTCAGTGCGCTATCCTTAAGAACGAGCTGTGGCGAGAGATAGCGGAGTCGGGACCAGTTTACAACTTCACGCAAGCGAAGTTTGTGGACGGTCACCTCCAAGTCGCCTGTTCCAATCCAACATCCAAGGAGTGGCTCACACAGATCGTTCTTAAATTGGATTCTGGCAGTTGGCCCAAATTTACCATTTTGGACTTCGACCTAGCCAAACCCTATTATGTCAAATGTTGGATCCCTGGTCCTCGCAAGAGTCCAGGTGACATCATTGGTATGTTCGGTAAACTGAATCCGGGCATCGATGCAAAACACTGGATCATCAAGTACATGAATCCCAGGAAGAATCCCATCACAGGTGAAGATGGCTTCAACCTGGTGATCGTACTTGACCAGAGAAGTTTCTCGCTGCTAAGAGACAGGTACTGGATGGCGCTGAGCTACTTCTTGTATGCGGTTAAATTTAACCAAATCAGGAAGTGGTGAGGCATGAACTTTTGTGACTGTCTATGGACAGATCGCCAGAGCTAAACGCAGAGATCCAGTGGTAATTCTCTCCTATAGAGCTTCTTTCACTGAGGTCACGCAGACATTGTCTAAGGGTCCCTGCAAAAGGATCCAAAGATTTAAACTCCGGACGTTTTTGTGCCTGAAGGTATAAGATATGTCCAGATCAACTTGCGGCGTGCCAAGGCTTCGTCCTATCTTTTGAGCGACAAATTGACAAAACTGCAAGTCTCCCCCTACATTGCGCTTGTACAGGAACCGTGGGTTCGAGGCGGTAGGATCTACGGACTTATTCCAACCACGGGGGCCAAGATCTTTTATGATGAAAGATCAATATGGCCGAGGACTTGTGTTCTGGTTTCCAATCTGCTTGATGCCACCATGCTCAGACAGATTTCATGCCCAGACCTGTCAGCGGTCGTCGTACAACACCGACAAAATGGTAGGCTTAAGCGCACGATAGTTGCCTCAGCTTACTTTCCCTTTGACTTCTTTCTCCCGCCGCCGATACAGGAGTTAAATGACCTGGTCTTGTACGCTGAATCGGAGAGACTTGAACTTGTGGTGGGCTGCGATGCCAACTCCCAGCATACCAGCTGGGGCAGCAACAAATGTAACGCCAGGGGTAAAAGTCTCTTTGATTTTATAACTTCTGCCGGGCTGATGATTTTAAACACTGGGGCTACTCCCACATTTGTCACCCCAAACAGAAGGGCGGTCATTGATGTATCGCTATGTTCATCTGGAATAGTTGGATCAATGACTGGATGGAATGCATCAGATGAGGATTCACTCTCTGATCATCGCTACTTGGTGTTCTCTTTAGCCACGGATCTAACACCCGTGGTGGAAAGAAGAAACACAAGAAACACTGATTGGCCTACGTTCAATCGGCTTATTGCAGACAGAGCGCGTCCTAGTGGTAGGATAAGATCGCCCAAGTCAATAGAATCCCGGTTGAGCACTCTGAATAGAGACCTAATGAGTAGCTATGAAGAGGCCTGCCCGATCAGTAAGAGCAGATGTGGCAAGACGGTTCCCTGGTGGAATCGGGAACTACAGAAGCTAAGGAAAAGTACCAGGAAAATTCTCAACAGAGCTTGTAAGAGCAACAATGAGGATGACTGGATCGCCTACAGATCTTCGCAGAGAACGTATAAGAAGCTGGTGAGGACCTCTAAGAGGGAATCATTTAGATCTTACTGTGAAAGACTGGAAGGCGCACGGGAGACGTCTAGGCTTTGCAAAGTCCTAGAGAAGGATCAATCAGCTAAGCTAGACTCTCTAAAACGCTCGGATGGTGATTTTACCAAGTCCAAAAAGGAGTCTTTGCAGACTTTACTTGGGACTCACTTCCCGGGAGCCCCGGTGATTGAGTCGCAGAAGGCAAATGCG
The DNA here is from genome assembly GCA_963978885.1 of Nemotelus pantherinus. NCBI lineage: Eukaryota > Metazoa > Arthropoda > Insecta > Diptera > Stratiomyidae > Nemotelus > Nemotelus pantherinus. The sequence goes on from OZ022265.1 coordinate 55,030,066, forward strand.
CCTGTGACCGAAATCCCTGCTCTTCGCAGCAGTAGGAAGTGCTGGTACACAACTAGATCTGTGGTCACTAGTGAAAAGGTCAGGGATGCAATCATGTCTTTTGAGAATTTCAAATCGCCGGGCCTGGATGGTATCTATCCGGTTATGCTTAGGGAGGGAATTGACCACTTGGGGGCAGACCTGAGAGAAATCTTCTGGGCATGCCTTTCCTTGGGGTATGTTCCGTCACCTTGGCGAGAGGTTAAGGTAGTTTTTATACCTAAACCGGGGAGAGATGACTATTCCGATCCAAGGAACTTTAGACCGATCAGCTTAACTTCGTTTATGTTGAAATGCCTAGAGAGACTTGTCGAACGACACATACGTACTACGGCGCTTAGGTTTAACCCTTTGAATGATGAGCAACATGCGTACCAGCGAGGAAAATCATGCGAGTCGGCCCTTCATTCTTTGGTGGCCAGAGTTGAGGGAGCGATTTCCAATGGTGAGTATGCGTTGGGGGTGTTTGTGGACATTGAAGGGGCCTTTGATTGCGCGCCCTTCGTGGAACTATGTGATGCTGCGAAAGTGCATGGCGTGGATGATGTCTTAGTTAGGTGGATTCATGCCATGCTGACGCAGAGATGGTTGCTGGCGGAAGCTGGATCCGATTGCTACTTAAGAACAGAGGCGACAAATGGATGCCCTCAAGGGGGCGTCCTATCACCGCTCCTGTGGAGTATGCTAGTCGACTCCCTGCTTAACGAACTGCAAAAAGAAAGGCTGCACGCACAAGCTTATGCTGATGACGTGGCCGCACTGGCTGTCGGTAAAGATCTGAATGTGGTATGTAGAAATACACAGCGTGCATTGGATCTGATTGGCAGCTGGTGTTCGAGGCACGGCCTAACAGTGAATCCTGGTAAGACGAAACTTGTTTTGTTTACCAGGAAAAGAAAACTGAGAGGACTAGTGCTTCCAAACATGAAGGGTGTAACACTTCAACTTTCAGATGAAGTCAAATATCTTAGAGTAATCTTGGACAAAAAACTTCTCTGGAAGAAACATGTGGAAGTGAAGCTTACTCGTGCTATAAAAGCTTTCGGGCAGTACAAGAGAGCTTTTGCTACCACATGGGGTCTAAAGCCTCGCGTAGTGATGTGGATCTACACAGCAATAATTATCGTGAGGCTATTGTATGCTCGGAAAAAGTTAGCCACGCTGCAAAGGACGGTGTGCCTGGGCATCTGTGGTGCCATGAGCACTATTCCGGGTGCGGCCCTTGATGAGCTTCTTAATTTGCCTCCTCTCGACATTCAAGTTCAGTCTGTGGCTATGAGCTCCGCCCATAGACTAGTTCAGCTTGGCTTATGGGTAGTTGAAGACGATGTGGGGCACTGCTCTATTAGGAGTTCGATGTGTGAGATCTCTCCAATTCTCACGATGCCTTCGGACGCTCGGGTGCCCTTCCTCGACTTCAGAAGAAGGTACGGAGTAATTCTCTTAAGCAGAAGTAACTGGGATGATCCAGATCTGTGTACGAGGGGATATTCGGAGATCTTCTTCACGGACGGCTCGAGGTCAGATAGTAGATCTGGAGCTGGTGTCTATCTACATTCATCGAATGGCAGATGGGTTTTCTCTCTTAAAGAGCACGCTTCGGTTTTTCAAGCGGAAATATTTGCTATCCTGAGAGCTGCCTGTTGGGCAATTGAAGAAAGATGGAGAGGAAAGAGCATTGCTATTTGCAGTGACAGTCAAGCTGCACTGATGGCGCTGCACAGACTCCTGACAAACTCGAACATTGTCCAAGAGTGCAGAGCACGATTGAACTCTGTCGCCAAATTCAATTGAGTGCATCTGCTCTGGGTACCGGGCACTGTGGTGTTGAGGGGAGAAAAATTGCTGACGTCACTGCGAAGCAAGGTTCAGGACTTCCCCTACGGGGCCCTGAACCCGCCTTGGGTGTGCCGACCGCATCTGCACGTGCCATTATTCGAAAGTGGGTAGATGATGCTCACAAAAATAGATGGACGGCTGCCGGTGTGGCCAGGCACACGAAGGTATTCCTTTCAGAACCCAACCATGTGACTGCAGGATTCTTGCTCAATAAGAGCAGGAAAGTTTGCAGGGCCATGGAAGGTATTCTGACTGGACACAACTGCCTAGGAGGGCATATGCACCGAATAAGTGTTAGACGATAGCCTCTTTTCCCCTATCAGTGATCCTAGACTTTGTCAAGAAGTCTGGGAAACTATGGTAAAGCTTTTTTTTTCTAATACTTCCGGTCCAGTGCAGAAATCCAAACGATGGTCATGAACTAAATGGACCTTAATATCAACCAAATGTCGTAGAAATTTCGTACAAAAATTATAAAAGGGCTGCCAGCTATGACCATTTTTGTCATTTTGTAGAATTTCTTTTCTGAGCGATTATGTTATTAGATTTGCAAATGGAAATTATCCCGCAATGAAAATTATAAACAAATATTAACGCTTTAAAAATTTGAAATGTTTTGAGGGTGGATACCGTAAAGTTCTTTTCATCCGTATAACTTCCAGTGCAGTGATTCAATCGAAACGAAATTTACTAAAATTTTTGTGCGCAGCTTTACAACACTTATATGTCCTGAAAGTTTGATAATGATCTAATAATCTAATAAAAAGTAATCACAATCTAAAAATTTTCAAATTTTCCCAATCTCATTTTAGGCGCCTATTGCACACATAGGGTTAAAAATTTCAAAAATATTATCATATTCACATTTTAAACACGTTCAAAGCTCATTTTAGATACTTTATTTTTGCAAAAGTTATTTTTTGACAGAAAAATAGGTATATTTAAAATATCACTCAAATGGCCGCCGGCACCAAAGGGTTAAAGATTATTTTTTTTGTGAAACCTGGAACTATTCTGCATATACATCAATGTATCCTGAAAACTTCAGTTCAATCGGATGGCGCGTTCTTGAGATTTTTTCACAGAAATTTTTTGATATATATATATATATATATATATATATATATATATATATATATATATATGTATATATATATATATATATATATATATATATATATATACCGTATACATGTATATATATATATATATATATATATATATATATATATATATAAATATATATATATATATATATATATATATATATATATATATATATATAAATATATATATATATATAGATGTAAATATATATATATTTATATATATATATATATATATATATATATATATATATATATATATTTATATACATATACATATATATATATATATATATATATATATATATATATATATATATATATATATATATATATATATATATATACCTTACATATATATATGTGGAAATATGAATTTTTGTCCAAAGTGATTTTAATACTAATGTTCTTCTTCGAACATTAGTAGAAAGAAACAATTAGATGAATAAACAATAATCCATAAATAAAACATTGACAAAAAAGTTGCAGTTTAAGGTTTAGGGGTGTGGATGGCATGCAAAAAGTTAAAAATAGATGACAAGTAGTTAAAAATAGATGACAAATAATAGTAGGGGAGCCCAAGCGGGGATTTCGCGCGTTACTCGAGCGCGTCAGAAAATCATATGGGGAGAAAGCTTGCACCCCTGTAATGTACCCTACCATATATGAGCCCTTAATATAGTGGGGTGCGTTGAGGGCACCCCGTCAGATTAGTAAAAAAAATTGATCCTCAGAAAAACTCGAGCGCGTCAGATTAAGACAAGGTAAGTTAAGTACATCCAGAAAAGAGTATATTTCAATAATCTGACAATTTGAGCGTGGCTTAAGGAAATGGGCGAGTCACAAAGTTGTAAAAAAAAACCTCACCTCGAAAAACTCGAGCGCGATTGATTTTTTTTTTATTTTGAAGGAAATCCTATCAGGATTACGAAAAACATATAATCTGACGGTTTTCATGAGGCGATGTTGCTAAAACCATCAATAAATGATGAAGCGTATAGATGCTAAGAACTGTGTATTCCCTAGTCCGCACCAATCTTCCTTCTCACTCTTTCTCTATCTCTCAATCCTTGCACTGTCCTCACACTACCGTCTGCTACCATGATGACATCTTAGCTGATCACAATGACTTGTTAGCTTTTGTTGATGTACGACGCTTTGGTTTGTTTGTTGTGTTTTAAAATAATTAAGTGAATTTAATGCAATAAGTTTCATATGACGAGGAAGTTGAACAATTGGAAACCAACTTCGAAGAGGAATCCAGTGAGGATGAAGATTAAAGTACTTGTGTTTAATATTTTGTTTTTCTAGTTTTATATGAATAAATGATTGAATTTTCTATTTATATTTATATAAATATATTTATATATATATATATATATATATATATATATATATATATATATATATATATATATATATATATATATATATATATATATACATATTGCTTTTATTTCATCCAGTAATAAAACGAAGAAACGAAAATTTTTTTTTTTCAAATTGTCAGATTAACAATATCCCTCCATATAATTGTCAGATTATCATTTAGGACAACTAAGACATCAAGTTGAACCCTCTATATAAAAATCTGACGCGCTCGAGTATTTCATGGTCACATTATTTTTTTACATTTTAAAAAATCAGTCATGACTTTCGGTCACGTCCAAATCGTCAGTCATTTAAATAGGACAATTTTATGGGTTCACTTAACATTCCCTCTGAATATCTGACACGCTCGAATAACTTTTTTTTTTTGTTTTTTTAACCCCTTTTTACGGCCACCCCCTCTAGTTAATCGTCAGATTAATATCTATCGGTTATCAGAAAGACAAAGCGCGTATACACTATGAATGTCTGACGCGCTCGAGTATTTCCATGTGACTGTTTTTTTTTACGTTTTTGAACATTTTTACACGCTCTCCCCCCCACTAAAATGGAAAACTTGACATAATCTTTTTTTCATTTTAGAACCTAATCTTCACAATCCAATAGGTCCCCACGACGCTTTAGTAACTGCAAATTTAGCATCTCGGGCTCCCCTACTATAAAGTACTAAATATATGACAAATAACCAAATGAATATCAAATGACGAATAACGAAGTGAATTTAAATTTTAATTAAATATACAATACATGTATTAATAAAAGTATGGTGGGGGAAAGGGGGAGACTATGAAGAGAGAGACTTCATAATATTTTTTTTTTAAATTGGTTTAGATATCCTAGTGAAAAAGTTCTCGCTTATGCTATTGAATAGCCTGCAGCACCTTTTTATTGGCTCGTTTGCTGCATATGTTGTGTTGTGTTGGTATTCGATAAGCAATCGTCAGGATCTATTGACTCTCAGGGGTTGATTGAGCACAAACTTTCCTTTCAAGTAGGTGACATTAACCACGTCTCTGATGACATTGAAGCTGAAGCAGGCAAATAACATTGATCTTCTCAACGCAAGGGGCAACAAATTAATACAATTAAGGCGATATTCGTATGGTGGTAGACTACTGAAATCATAAGGGTTGAAAAGATCTCTCAGAGCAAACAGTAAAAACTGCTTCTGAACAGACTCAAATCTTTGACTGTGAATTTCAAAAGCCGGGTTCCAGATAGTGCACGCATAATCAAAAAGAGCACGTACGAGTGAAATATAAAAGGATTTAATTACCTGAAGATTCTTCAAATCTTTGCCTCGTCGCTTAATGAAACCAAGTTGTTTACTTGCTCAGGAAAGCACTCTATCGGAATGTAGATTGAAGCGGAGCTTTTCATCCAGGATGTCACCGAGGTCTAATATGTTGCTAGCCCTACTGAGTGTCGTGTTGTTGAGGCGGTATGTATAATGAACGCGTGCAGTTTTGCGAGAGAAGCTTACTGCGCGGCATTTGGTAATGTCAAGAGGGAGCTTGTTCGCGGAACACCAATAGTTAAGAGAGTTCAGTTTAGACTGAAAAAACGCCACGTTCTACTTTGGTCTCAAGAATGCATTATAACTCATATGGTGGAAGGTTTCAGATATTACCACTGGCATGAATTTCAACGTTTATGAGAGCAAAACACGGGTTAATTATATTCGTTATCAGTTGCTTATTTCACAAAATTTCGAAAGCCGCATCTCATATAACATCAATGAAGAAAATGCTCAGTGCCTGCAGCACTGTAACTGAAGTTGGTGTTTGGGGCTGCGATCCGAAAAATTTGCAGAACTTTCGAAATTGAAACATCGGTTATTTATTTTCATTGTAAATGTTTCCGGTATTAATACTAACTGTAAGCATTTATTGATACAAAAGTAGCACAACCGACTCGTGCTGGCAACCTTTCGCTAGATCAAAGCCAAAAATATATCACATCTGCTTCACATTGTTATATTACATTCGAAGTTATAGGAGTATAAAGAAACTTAGGATTACCTGCAGCGAGTTTTTTCAAACAATCGAAAGCTTAATATTTGTTGTTTATTGTCACTACAATATCATTACCAATTGAAAATTCTACGATAAAACCGCTTAATAAAGATATTGCAAACAAACACAAAACCAACAATAGCTGGCAACCCTATCGTGGCTTTTCAACCAAATTTGGCCTGAATAATGTTTATGACAGATTTCATTGATTGTATGAAATTCGTATTGATTTCATGACTGCACTGGAAGTTATAGGGAAAAAAGTTTTATTTTCCTGAGCGAATTTTCAAATCCAAAGACACAAAAGTTACCATAGCTGGCAGCACCAATCGAATTTTTCAATCAAATTTCTACCAAACAGAGTCTAAAGTAAGGTTCAGCTACTGTGTCAATTTCATGAAAATTTGGTAACTTATTCACATTTCATAGGGCAAAAAGCAGTTTTTTTTTCTTTGTAATTTTTCAAGATGGCACCACTGGCACGGAGTTGCCCACAATCCAAAATCGCTTCTACCAGACCTGGTCCTACTTAAGTCCAATGCATTCTGTAAATTTCAATGGTATCTGATTATTGGTTCGTGAGTTCCCGTGAACAGAAGTTTTTGATGCTAAAAATATAGGTTGACTGGGAGAGGGTTACCGTTCTTGTCCGACATGAAATCTCCAAAGTTTTTCTTTGAACGTGTAGATAAAGCATAAGATTTGTAAACAGATTGGTTTTATTGTAAGATACGGACAGTTTTCGGAAATTCGATGGTTTAATGTTTTCACTTCCAAATTTTTATTTTTTCAAATTTAAGACACCAAAACTATCATAGCTGGCAGCTCCAACCGAATTTTTCAACGAAATTTCTACCAAACGTGGTTTTAAATAAGGTTCAGCTACTGTGTGAATTTCGTCAAAATCAAACCATTCAATCAGAATTTATAGGGCTAAAAGCAGTTATCTTTTTTAGTGATTTTTCAAGATGGCACCACTGGCACAGAACCACCCGCATTTCAAAATCACTTCTATCAGACCTGGTCCTATATAAAACCAATACATTCTGCAAATTTCAAATAATTCTGCTCATTGGATCGTGAGTTTCCGTGAACAGAAGTTTTTGATGCTAAAAATATAGGTTAATTGGGCAAGGGTTACCAGGCGTGCCCGTTATACGATATCAAATTTTGTTTTTTGTTTATGTAAAAAAAGCACGAAATTTACATATGAGTGGTTTTTTTTGAAGAAGCGGCAGTTTTTCAAGAGAGACGATGATTTGGAGATTTTCATTTTCAGTGCCTGCCCTAGCTACAGGGTTGCCAGCACACTCATCAAAAGCTACACAAATCTACAACTAAATAATACCAATATGTCCTAAAAATTTTGAAGCGATTGAATAACTTTGTCAAAAGTTATCGCAATTTAAAAATTTTCAAGTTTTCCCGTTCTGCTTTTAGGCACCCAGCGCACACATGGGATTAAAAAAATTCCAAAACATTATCTGATTCACATGTAAAACACGTTTAAAATTTATTTCGTCCACTTTATTTTTGCAAAACTTATTTGTGTACGGAATAATAGGTATATTAAAAATATCACTAAAATGGCCGCCGGCGCCAAAGGGTTAAAGATTTTTAACTTTTTCTGTAACTTGGCACTATTCTGCATTAATACCAATGTGTCCTGAAAATTTCAGCTCAATCGGATGGTGCGTTCCTGAGATTTTTTCACTGAAATTTTTTGATGATGATATATATATATATATATATATATATATATATATATATATATATATATATATATATATATATATATATATATATATATATATATATATATATATATATATTTTGATGATATATATATATATATATATATATATATACATATATATATATATATATATATATATATATATATATATATATATATATATATATATATATATACTGAAATATGAATTTGTGGCCAAAGTGATTTTAATACTAATGTTCTCCTTCGAACATTAGTAATAATGTTCTCCTTCGAACATTAGTAAAAAGGTCGCGTCAGATTTGGACCTGATGGCATGGTAGATTTTGAGGTCATTTGCATATAGTAAATGAGGAATATCAGATAAAACCTCCGATATGTCAGATATAAAAATATTAAAAAGTAGAGGGCCAAAATGACTTCCTTGAGGTACACCGGATGTAACGTCGACTTTTTTTAGAAATAAGACCTTAGAATTTCACGAATTGGAAGCGGTCGTGGAGGTAGGAGCCAATTCACTTAAGAAGAGATCCTCCAATTGCGAATTGTTTCAGCTTGGGGATCAAAATGGAGTGATTAACTCGGTCAAATTCTTCGCTTAAGTCTGTATAGACTGCGTCAATTTGATCACTTTTCTCCATTTTGCACAAAACATCAGAAACAAGCACCACAAGACTTGTTGTAGTAGAACGACCATTTCTAAATCCATGCTGCTGCTCGTTCAGTCGAGCGTCGACCGGAGGAGAAATTTTGCAGTAGATGATTTTTTCAAATAGTTTGGGAATAGCAGATAGAATGGCGATGCCTCTATAATTTTGAATAAAACGTCTATCGCCACTTTTATAAATTGGTGTAATATAAGAAGATTTCCAATACGAAAGGGCAAGCCCAGAGGAGAGAGAGTTATTGAATTTAGTATGAAGGGGCGAGATCAGTTGTTTTACACACTTGATCAGAAAAGCTGTCAAGCTCCATAATGGCAGTCAACATTTCATTCTTCGATATGGTCATATCCTCAGAAAAAATTGTCTGAGTTGCGCCCGGGAATCGACACAATGTTGGATTGCTAACTGGACTAAAAACTTCTTGAAAAGGGTCAGCAAAAAAGTTTCAGATCTGCTGAGGAGAAAAAGACAACATTGAATTTTCAGTGGACATTGAAGAGGAGTAGCCGCTTGTTTTCCGCTTCACATTAACAAAATCAAAAAAAATTTTGGGTCGTGGATTATATTCTTCCCAGTAGTTTTAATGTATCTGTCATACGCTTCGTGAGACTGAGTATAGAACTCATGAGCAATTAAATCGTATTCTTCTTTAATACGACGGCTAATGTCAACTTGATTTTTCATTAGGTTGTAAAGTTTCTTTCTGTGATTTCTCAGACGTCTAAGAGTCTTGTCAAGCCAAGGTGCAGAGAGTTTATCTTTTTTCTTATCTTACGTACAAATTTATCGACCGCGTCAAATACTATTCTATAAAACATGGCTTCATCATCATCAAGAGAATGGCACATAAACACATTTGTCCAATCGACATAATCAAGGAAATTGTGAATTCTATCATAATCAGCATTATGGAAATCATATACAATTATTATTGTTTGTACTTAACATGTTCCAATCTGTTGTGGAAAGTTCAACTATAAAAGCGGAATGGTGAAGACTATAAGCAAAGAGATTCTCTGCGTCATTAGCTGGACTAACCCCTACATCGTCGTAAACATTAAGTCGAAAGATTAAGTCTAACCAATTACCATTTTGGTTGGGAGTCGGAATAACCTGCTGCAAATCATGGCCATACAACGTACTCACAAGGTTAAAATCAGAAGACTCAAGTAGGTTTACTGGTATTAAACCATCATCAGACATATCAGAAACAAAACGCGAATTCGGGTGATTAAAATCACACAAGAATATAATTTTATCTTCAGCACTACGAGAAGCCATAAAAGAAGATATTTGCTCGCATATATAATTGTGCACTGATTCATCAGATCTCGGTGGAACCTAAAATAAACCAATACAAACCGAGGTATTATCAATTAAAACGCGAATAAATATATGCTGGAACAATTTGTGCGAGGCAGAATTATCAAGTTCACTTGAGCGAGTGTTTTTAACTGCGAGTAAGACACCACCACCTCTTGATTGACCAGTGAAAACATAGTCTCGGTCATTTTTAAAGATTGTCCAGGTACTGTCAAGGTTTTTTTCATTGATATGAGAGTCATTTAGCCATGTTTCAGTGAAGGCAAGCACGTTGAAATGGCAAGATTTGCTGTCGAGAAAGAGTTTATTTATTTTACCCTTCATACCACCGCAATTGTGGTCAAAAATTCTGGAGCTTTCGATTGAGGATATCTTGTTAGGAGCGATACCCAATACGGTTATAAGTTTAACGTAAAGAATTAGAATTAGCAGAAGTCGTAGCAAGAGCAGTGTCAATAGTTGATGTTCTATAGGATAAATTTAAATCATGTTTTACGGTTGAGTCGGAACATACCTTACGGGGATGAGAAGTCTGAGATGGAGCGGAGGCTTGAGTTGGATATGCAATAGCATGAGTCTCAGAATGGGAACACCTGACAGTAGAATTTCAATTTAAGCTGGGGAAGTCTCTAGTCAGAAGATTTGAAGGAGCTATCTGGTTAGTAGATACAGATGAAGTACAATTACTTGTCACAATTGAGCTCTGATTTCTACTTTTGATGTTGCTGCTTGCGACAATGGCCCTCCAACGACGAAATATGATGTGATTTCATTTATAGCTCTTAACGCTTCCATTCGCGTGAGTAAAATGCCAGGCATACTTTTCAGGAGTTAAAACTTTATAGCACCTGCTTGCATGTTTATAACGTTGAGGTAAGATCTTAACGCTACATTCACTGATGGGAAGTTTTTCCTTTAAGATCCTGTTAAGCCAACATTTATCGGTGGAATCTGGTACTCCTTTTACAAAAAAACGGGATCGTCTTGTCGGTCGAAACTGTGTGGGGGACGTGAAAATCGTCATGAATTAAATCGCAGCTTTTGATTTTTGAGATACGTCTCAGTAAGCAAGTGCCAAATTTAAAAATGTTTTTATGAGAATCGTTCTTGGGAGGTTCAGATAGTGTTTTTTGTTGGATAACAGATTCTTGATTCTCGATGGCAGTGAACAATACCTTGATAGGAGAGGTTGCGAAATCTTTGGTAGACTTCATCGGCATTAACAAGTTTGAAGAATTTTTATTATGTGCACTCAGTAGATCCTCGTGAAGTGATATTTCAAACACAGGTGCACAAGGATTGGATGGCTGTACTTCTGCCGACGGTTTTGTATCGGATTTAACTATACTCTCTTATTTATTAACAATTAAATTTTGGTTGGAGAGTAAGTGGGTAGATATGGTATTTGAGAACTCACCAATCTTGGTAGTTAATGCTGCTGTTATTTTATTTTCGAGCATTTTAAACAGATCGCTATCATTCGCTTGACATTTAAAATAAGATGCGCTAAATGTGTTGATAGATGAGTCAAATTGAGCTTATATGTCGTTAAGCTCAGCTGATCTATCTGAATTTCTTTTGCTGGCATTAGAAACACCATCTGGGGTAGCCGTAAAACTTTCGATGTGCCTAGTGATTTCGGTAAGAATTTCATCGTTGAGTTTCGTTTGAGCGTGTAGTTTTGAAAGCACATTACCCTTCTTACCATTAAGGTTGCCGATGTAGTTTGTTAAGTTGTTATACATACACTGCATGAGTTTTTCTGTATGCTGGCAGTTGGAGCAAATAAAATGGGGCTCCAAGTAGGGATTAAACCAATTTCTCGGTGCACCCATGCAAGCACCGTGCAGTTTCCTGTTGCAAAATGCCTTGCATGTCACATATTTAAACGTATTGTCGAAGGCTATGCAGTTATCAAGACTGCACTTGTAACTCATCTCAACTAGTTGATTCAAGCTTTAAAAAGCCGCACAAGTCGAGGATTGAACCCAGGACACTTGTGCGCTAGTCCAGAAACCTTCACACTATATATATATATATATATATATATATATATATATATATATATATATAAATATATAAATATATATATATATATATATATATATATATATATATATATATATATATATATATATATATATATATATATATATATATATATATATATATATATATATATATATAAAATTATGCTCAATGAAAGCAATTTAATCAGTTTCAACACCCTGTTCACAATTTCAAATATAAAAAAAAATCCAATCATACAATAGCCGGAACAATAAATTAAATTTTCTTATTTTGATTTTTGAATTTCCAATCTATTATCTATTTTTCTTTTATTAATATATGTTACGACTTACGAAAACGAAATGCTGTGTACGACGATCGAACTCCATACGCTAGAGTGCCAGCCGCAAATCTTCTAAGCTGTACTGTGGAACTCGGATGTAGAATTGAGTTGTGAAAGAATTTGAATGCAAACAAACACTTATATCAATTTTCAGAATTAATGTTACAATAAACCGTAAGCACAAGTTTCTTAATCACTGATTTTCATAAATTTTAAATTTATCATCCAAGAAAGCGAAAACTTAACAAAAACGAACGATCAAATAGATCGTACAAGTTTTGACAGAACAGAAAACCGAGTCGACCCCACAGATTTAATTTGTTGACGCGTATTGACGTTACGCGGCCTTGACACTATATATATATATATATATATATATATATATATATATATATATATATACATATATATATATATATATATATATATATATATATATATATATTTCTTATTTATGCAATTTATGCAATTTATGCTTATATATATATATATATCTACACAGATATATATATATATATATATATATATATATATATATATATATATATATATATATATATGTATATATATATATATATATATATATATATATATATATATATATATATATATATATATATAAATATATATATATATATATATATATATATATATATATATATAAGTACAAGGTGGCCCAAAAGTTTCTCCCCACAAACTTTTTGTTATAAATTCAAATTAGTTTGGATATCAGTTTGTAATACATATTCTTATTACTAATAATGCATATGTATACCGTTATTATCTATACATTCTAAAATACGACGTCAAAAACGATCACATAAATTTTCTTATTCGGCCTCGGTGTAGCTTCTCCATTCTTGCTGTAATCTTGCAAATAATTGTCGTCTATTCTTCGGCATCAGATGTCGAAATACACTCTAGCCCAAACGTGTTCGATTGGGTTAAGATCAGGAGCGTTTCTAGGCTAATCTTCCCAAACAGTTGAGAACATCGATTTATCGAGTGTCAATGTTGCCTTTGCTGTATGCGCTCGTTCCCCATCTTGCATAAGAATTGCCAAATTTTTATGTGGAAACTGTCTTCTGTCATCCTGACATGCTGCGTAAGCTGATAAAATGCTGTTCCGGTAATAGGATCCATCTGCGGTTGTGTTTTGCTCAACAACATGAAGTCTAGACTTTCCACATGAGCTGATTTCTCCTGCAACCATTATCTTGGGGTCGAATTTTGGCTTTTGTATGGGTTGAACAGTGCTTGGATAACGTGTTCTTACTTTCATATTTTGCCTTTTCGGCGTTGGGTGCAAAATAATTGAGGATTCATCCGTAAACAGTACATTAGCTCTCATAGACCTTCCAAGAGCACTATCTTCACAGAATCCTTCGTTTTGCAACTTTCTTCAGAAGTATAGTCTATCTGTGACATTATTTGCAGTAAGAAGCTACTTTACTCGTCTCCATAGGCATGTCTTCCCCAATTCGTCGATTTACTGTACTGTCGATCGAGACGATGTCTTTCGCCGTTGTTGGTAATTTTCGGATTGATTTATCCTTTTGATTGCTGTCCTTGTTCCAATGCCTGGCTTGTTTTCCAGCATCTTCCTTATTTTTTATTTTTTTTGTAGGTGAAAAAGTTGTCGGTCAACCGGAATGTCCTTTGTCCTGTATATCACCTTTCCTCTTTTGTAGCCATAATCGTAAGGTCTTCCTGTTGACGCCTAGAGTCCTTGATATTTCGGAAACGGATTTTCTTATTTCGCCAAGAATTCGGATTTGAATCCTTGTTTGTATCCTTTTTGAAGCCATAATGAAGAAGCACAAAAGTCCTCTAGGATAGACTTTAAAAAAATAATGATTTTTCAGGTAGCGTGTAAAAATTGTTCTAAGAAAAATCACTACTTACGATAAACATGGCAATGAAAAAGGATCCTTGACGACAGGAGCAATGAAATTTCACAGGTTGGTTGACAGAAAGACCTTTAATTATCCAGGTAACTCAAGTAAGCTTTATAAAGGGTACGTCTCTGTATATGACTGTAGGGAAAAATGCTGTTTAATTTTTTTTCTGGAAAAGCACTATATTGCTTTGCACAGCTATTATTGATATTAAGGCGGTCATAGCTAAACACAATATAATCTTTACGATAGTTGAAGGGTTGATTTTTGAACTCCGCTTAGGGTTTTTAATAAACTGAAAGGGGATAAATTTTGGTAACGGGTAATGAATAATGCGTTTACTTAAATAGGTGGGGAGAAACTTTTGGGCCACCCTGTATATATATATATATATATATATATATATATATATATATATATATATATAAATATATATATATATATATATATATATATATATATATATATATATATATATATATATATATATACATATAAATATATATATATATATATATATATATATATATATATATATATATATATATATATATATATATATATATATGTATATATATATATATATATATATATATATATATATATATATATATGTATATATATATATATATATATATATATATATATATATATATATATATATATATATATATATATATATATATATATATATATATATATATATATATATAGTGACTCGCAAAACTGTTCACAACAGAAAATAGATTACATTTAAGAGAACCAAACCTTAAAAATAACAGGAATCTTGTTTTCTACAATAAAAATTTAAAAAAATGTTCTGTGAACACTTTTGCATCTATCCTGTGACTAACTAAATAGTCCCGTTTTTATATTATTTATTTAATATTTAGTGTACCCGCCTTTGGCACAAATTACGGGCTTCACTCTTTTGGGCATTCTTCCTAACAAGTTCTCCAAATATTGTGGATCAATCTCATTCCACGCTTATTGAGCGCGTACCCAAAGTTCTTCGCAGTCTTTTGGAACAGTATTGCTTGCTACCACTCTTCTTTTCAAATAACCCCAAACATTCCCTAAAGAATTGAGATTTGGTGACTGTGGCGGCCATTTAAGAGTCTCAATATTATGATCTTGAAGCCATTTGGCCGTTATGCGAGCAGTGTGTTTTGGATCGTTGTCTTGCATAAATAAGCTGCCTCCAGGTTCGCAGCCAAACCTATCAAGACTTGGTAGATATGAGTCCTCTAAGATATTTATATAGTCAGTTGCCCGCATGATTCCGCGTGTACGTCTCAAAATGCCAACTTGGTTACTTTTGAAACAACCCCAAAACATTAATAAGCCACCTCCAAATTTGAGGGTTTTCTGCACATTACGTTCTTGTTAGCCAACGGACTTGTTGACCCACGTCCAGTGTCGCCCATCTGAACATTACCTGTTTATCTTTGACTCATCAAACCATGTCACCAACTTCCATTGTTCTGGCATCCTGTCTTTGTATTTTCTGGCAAATTGAAGCCTCGCCTTTTTATGGCGGTTGGTAAAAACTGTTTTTTTACCGTTGCTTTTGCTTTAAAATTTGATTTAAGGCATCTTCAAACAGTATCATCGGAAACGGTAACATTTAAGTTGCTTCGGATTACATTGCTGGCTTGTACAGCTGTATTTACCGCTTCAGTCATAACCAATCTTTTGATACAACGCTTTGTCTCCGGAGATTGCTAACTTGGTCGCCCACCAGCGTTCATTTCGAGAAAATCTTCGACCGTTTTCTTTATTTTGCTTACGAGTCCCATTGACACAGAGTACTTTTCAGCAATTTTCGAACCGAGTACTTCTTTTGAAGGTCACCAAAAATTGCTCCCTTCACGTTCTCTTGGATAGCTTTTGGCATTTTTCCTTTAGGTTAATTTTCGTTTCTATTAGATTAACTTGAATGATTTCCTCTTGTTAAAACATAATAATTTACTAACTCACCGTAATATCAACTTAAAATTATTATTTTTTACTAATTTTTGAAGAAAAGTAGTATTGCACTCGTTTCGCCGAAAATTCATATTTCTTTATATATATATAAATACATATATATATATATATATATATATATATATATATATATATATATATATATATATATATATATATATATATATATATATATATATATATCTATATATATATATATATATAATATATATATATATATATATATATATATATATATATATATATATATATATATATATATATATATATATATATATATATATATATATATATGTATCATCAAAATGATTAAGGAAGATAATCTCTGGAGTGGCCAACCTGATTGAGCTGAAAATTTCGGAGAACGTAGATGTATTTAGTAGGTAGGTCCACGACTTACTAAAATTCAGATATCCTAAACTTTTTGGCGCCGGCGAGCGTTTTAGTGAAGTTTGAGGTACTCCTTTATTTCCAAGTAGCGAGAATTTTGGTTCAAAAACAGTATTGGAAATTAAAACTTATTATATTTTTAGCACGTTTATGGTAAAGAATTGGAAATTTTGAGCCGTGTGTGGGTGCAGCGTGCCTAAAAGTAGGCAAGGATTTTTTTTCTAATTTTGATTTGTCATTACTTCTGACAAAAACATTGGATCATCGTGAAATTACCAGAGCGTACTGATGCTGACTAAGGTTTAATACACATGGATTTCCAAGCTAGTGCGGGTAAATTTGTAGCTGCGACAGGCTCTTGAAAAAAATCCTTCAAATCATTGAACCTCCTGAAAATTTTTTGATTTTTGTCAAAAAATTCAAATAATTGATTAATTTTAACGTTTGTGCATCATGTCAATTTAAAATTTTTAAAATTCCGATTTGCACAAGCCTGGCAACCCATCACTAAATTACCTCTATTTTCAGCACTCGGAAGCTCTGTTCACGAGAACTGACGACCGGATTATCCGATCATAATTAAATTCACAGGACGTGTTGGTATTAACTAGGACCAAGTCTGATAGTCTGTTTTTGAAATGCGGGCAACCCTGTGGCAGTGGTGCCATCTTGAAAAATCACTGAGAAAAAAAACAGCTTTTTGGCCTATAACTTCCGGTTCAGCCATTAGATTGAAACAAAATTCACATAATATTTGGATCTTATTTAAGGTAACATTTGGTGAAAATTTGGCTGAAAATTTAGAGTAGGGTTGCCAGCTATGGTGATTTTTGTCTCCTTAATCTTGCAAATTTGCACAGCAAAATAAAGCTTTTTCCCTATTACTTCCGGTACAGTCATGATATCGAAATGAAGTTTATGCAGTAAACAAGTTTTGATGTGAACCAAATGTCGCAAGAATTTCGTACAAAAATCGGGAAAGAGCTGCCAGCTATGATCATTTTTGTAACTTTTTGGAATTTCTTTACTGCGCGATTATGTCATTAGATTTGCAAATGGGAAGGATCCTGCAATGAAAATTAACAACAAATATTAACGCTTTAAAAATTTGAAAAGGGTTGAGGGTGGTAACCCTAAAAATTTTTTCATCCGTATAACTTCTAGCGCAGTGATTCAATCGAAACGAAATTTATTGGTTGGGTTTAGTTTAACGTGAAGCAGATTTGGTATATATTTTGCTTTGCTGCTGACACAGGATAACGAGCTTTGGCCATTTTCGTAATTATTGCATCAACAGATGCTTCAAATTACATACACATATGCTAAACATTTGCAATAAAACTAAGAAACCAATTTTTAAATTTTCCGAGTTTTGAACACTTTTTGGATGGCAGCTTCAAACAACGTTAACCGTTAAAGCTTTCGACGAAATCCTCCGAAGAGAACGAAATTCAAAGGATAAGTAGATTTAAGTATGAGTTTGTGAAGGTTAACTTCTTGCTGCTTCGTTGGGAAAATGTTGCCAGCACTGAACATTTTCATCATTTGTGTTATAGTTGAATTCTGTTGCTTTGAACAAAGAATGGTTGATATGATTCTACAAAAAAGTGTACGACGTCTTTCCACATTTTCACTCAAAGACAATTTCTTCGAAAATTAGTTTTCTAGCGGTTCAGGTGCGCTAGAGTTTTTTTCTTTTATTTAAAATATTCCGTCAAGCATGCAAAACTGTTCACGTCACTGCAACAAAACAACTGTAAAAAACTAAACTCTTTCCGAAACTATTTGCATTAAATTTCCATGAAATATCGCTTTTCATGATTTCCAAGAAAATGTGAGGGTGCAGTTTCTTAGAAAACCCAGTTGTTCTGCTTGTACTTAAAAAACGTGGAAATTTTCTTTTGTATTAACGGTTTTGTGAGTCACTGTATATATATATATAAATATATGTATATATATATATATATATATATATATATATATATATATATATATATATATATATATATATATATATATATATATATATATATATATATATATATATATATATATATATATATATATATATATATATATATATATATATATATATATATATATATACATATATATATAAATTTTTGGGCCAAATCAATTTTAATGCTAATGTTTTTCGAACATTAATAATAATTAGCCGAGGATGAAGCAGACAGCCTCAAGCCCCTGATGGTGTTTGGGTCATGACCAAAGATGATAGCCCTCTGACCTTGGCCAAAACAAACAGATCAAAACAGAAGCAAAGAAAAACTATATGGCCAAGGTCCCTTCCCTTAAAGATAGGCTGAAATTCAAAGAAAATCTAAATCAATAATCAGCCATGTAGCAACCCTGCAAAGAAAAAGCCTAACGTGTTCTCGCCCAATAAGAAGACCTTTAGTAAAATCTAACAATTCATTATTATTCCTTAATCCGTAAAAATTACAGAAACATAACCATTTCGTATGCTGCAGCGTAGATGTTTGGACAACATGAAGGTCATAACAAAAATAATAAAGTGCCTTAGGAATCTTATATCTTATTTGTAAATCCTTTAACGTGGTTTGCAATAAACAATGGATCCTGGAATAAACGGACAAAGTAAATCTGAATTCTAACATATTAAAGAAACCTTTTCTTCTTCTTCTCACCAAAATTTTAATTCAATCTTTAATATTTCAACGTGCAGAGTACTTTGATAAAGCTAAGTTTTCCTATCAATACCAAAATGGTTCATAGAAGTATGCACATAAATATAATATAATAAAAATAAAAATATATAACATAAAAAGGTATGTTTGACGTTATTTCGATTTACACCAGGATTTTGTCTGCTGTTTACTTATTATGTTCGCTACATATTTGATCTACGATACTTAATTTTTTACCAATGTATGAAGAACATTAGTATTAATATAACTTTGTCTGAAAATTTATATTTCAATATATATATATATATATATATATATATATATATATATATATATATATATATATATATATATATATATATATATATACATATATATATATATATATATGTATATATATATATATATATATATATACATATATATATATATATATATATATATATATATATATATATATATATATATATATATATATATATATATATATATATATATATATATCTATATATATATATATATATATATATATATATATATATATATATATACATATATATGTATATATATATATATATATATAGATATATATATATATATATATACATATACATATAAATATATATATATATATATATATATATATATATATATATATATATATATATATATATATATATATAAATATAAAAATATATATTTAAATATATATTTATATTTATATATATATCTAAACATATATCTAAACATATATATATATATATATATATATATATATATTTTTATATATATATATATATATATATATATATATATATATATATATATATATATATATATATATATATATATGTATATACTTATACATATATATATAATTATATATGTATATATATATATATATTTATATATATATATATATATATATTTATATATATATAAGTTTTGTATATATATATATATATATATATATATATATATATATATATATATATATATATATATATATATATATATATATATATATATATATATGTATATATATATATATATATTTATATATATATATATATATATATATATATATATATATATATATATATATATATATATATATATATTTATATATATGTGTATATATAAATATGTATATATATATAAATATATGTATATATGTATATATATATATATATATATATATATATATATATATATATATATATATATATATATATATATATATATATATATATATATATATATATATATAACGATATATATATATATATATATATATATATATATATATATATATATATATATATATATATATATATATATATATATATATATATATATATATATATATATATATGGTAACGACCCCTTTTCTCTGAAGGAGGGCAAAGGGCAACAGACGCGGGGGTTCGCTCACGATGAGAAAGGGTGGGTCCGGGCGCCACTCGTTTTTAACCGCGCTGTCTACTCAACCCTCGCACGAAACAAGAATTTGGCAAGGGTGTTTTCCCGGCTATCTTGTACTCACTACAAAAGATACGCTCACGTCTCACAAAAATCTTCACAACTTTATTCGCAAGATCACAATTTCGTATCGGAACTTAGCAAGAACTTCTATCCTAACGGCGCCGCACTACACTAAATTTTCCTTATGGTATATTCCTAATTTCTTAAGCTCTAGATACTAACATGAAAATTCCTACCTTAATCTTCTTAATTCATGGCGTTTCGCGACTCCGTATCTATTTCGCGCCCAGAGATATATACACTCGTCGTCCGTCCACCACTCGCTGGAATTATCGACCATCTATCGTAACTGTGCTAGTGGATCGTGTCTGCGCTGCTGCTCGCAAGACTCTCGTGTGTCTTTGAGATAATCTACCTCGACCCGCTTCGTTATGTTTTCTTATACTTCGCCGCTGTCTTAGGTAAATTGTCTACTACGTCGTGACTGTGCTACTGGATCGTGTCTGCGCTGCTGGCTGCAAGACTCTTGTGTGTCTTTGATATAATCTACTTCGACACGCTTCGTTACGTTTTCTTGTTCTTCGATGCTGTTGTGGGTAAATTGTCGACTACGTCGCGTTCGGTAAGTTGCCTGTCTTCGCCGCGTCCTGAGCTCTGTATTTTCCACTCGCTGATCAACGATAAGATCTTATCCACCACCGTATCCTTTTGATCTGCCTGTAGGAGCGTTCCCAAAAAGATTGTTACTCGGAAAGGAAAAAAGAAAATTGTCAATGATTCCGCCCTCGATTGTCTCGCTGCGTCTGGTTCTTACTGCCTCTCAAACCAAAAAGAATGCTGGCCGGCTCGCTTTGCGCCATCCAGCCTTCGATTCACCCGCTTCAGCGGTACTTGTGCCGCTACATGCACTTGTTGCATTACTTGCATGTATCATGGTACGATGTCAATGCACTTCTTGTTCCGGTCATTCACCTCAGCATTCGCCGTCGGTTGCTACCGTGAATGCTCCTTCTGAACGAATCGACGGGTCTCGACTCTTTTTCGATGTTCATGACATCTTGTTGGCAATTCGGCCTGTCAAATTTCAACTCTAAACATTCTAGCGCATTCAACGAATGGGTAAATATCGGTCTAAGTATCTTAAATTCCGATCATCGTAGGATGAATATTCGGATATACATCTAAAATTTTGGTTATTGCAGGGTCTCCTTCACGACGATGGGAAAACTCGAGTAAGCCAAGTGGTCTGTTGGCGTGAAAGGAGCGACGAGCGCGATGATGGCCATCACTCGCGGGTCGTCGCGAATATCAATCGAGACGTTGGCGTCCCAAACTTCGTACGAAGTGCGACAGCAGCGACTGTTTTTCGCTTGTTGGAGGTAAATGTTTTTCGGTATATGGTGTCCCCAGGGTTCTCATTTGTGATAATGGAGTGCAGTTCCGGGGCAACCAGTTCAGGAAAGCAGTGGAAGAGTATGGCGTACATGTGAGCTACACTGCTTTATATCACCCTCAGGCTAACCCGGCCGAAAGGCGCAACCAGGATATCAAATGCATGTTAAGGTGTTACGCATCGGAAAACCACCGATCTTGGGACCAGTACCTGGCAAAAATTGCTTGCGCCTTGCGGACTTATAAGCATGAAGTAACGGACTTACCAAGTGCGATGACAGCTCTGATTGTCAAACGGCGGGTGGAACAGATGTTCCACGGGTGAAGATCGGAACGGAATTAGCGGATATGGGCCGAGGTGAAGTTTAGCTGTGGATCGCCCGAGATCACAGCTGAGTTTAGTGAACTCAACGGGTTGGAAAAATTCCGTTGCCGCCAAAAGTTTTTGTGCCCGCCAACAGGGAAAAATAAGCTCTCTTTCGTTTTGACGGGTTCTCCCGGACGTTTGCCACCATGCTTTCATACCATCGCCCCGTTTCCAAAGCTATTGAAATGTCGCCTACGTCGACGGCTGCTCGCGATAATGCGTCCGGAACCAAGTGATCTTTTCCCTTGCGATGCACGACCTCAAAATCACTCCGTCCTTTTTCAGTGGCAACTTTTTACCTGCCAACTGTGTCCATCCTTTCCTGCCCAGAATCGTGCGACTCGCACCCGAATCAAATAGTCACTCCATAATCGTACCCTCGACCTCCACTCTTAAGTGCGGGCGACTGTCGAGACTATAACGCACCAGCGCGTAGTCAAAGTTAGCCTGGTGTCTACCCCGTTTCGGCCTTGATTCTGTGTTTACTCCGCCGTCTAGCGAGCACGACGGTCATTTTCCGCCCCCTACGCGCCCCGCCGCTCTTGAGTGTAAGTACCGCTAGCTCTCGCCTGACAGGATGAATGTGTGGTGTCACGGTGTTATAAATTGCGCGCGTTCGGTTTAAAAAAAAAAAAAAAAAAATCTCCACCGCCATCCTAGACGAGGGCGATGGAGATTTACGAGCAGAGATATCCATTTGATAGAACCGCGTCTGGGTTAACCTAGGTTAGTTACATAATAACAGATAGGGTTAAGTTAACAAGGCCGTCGTCACAATTGCTTACTAGTACTATGCAGTTAGTATGTTGTCAATTTAATATATAGTTAGTAGATAGCACCAGATAGGGTTAGATCAACAACGAGAAAACAGCACGAGAAATATGCTGCAACAAGAATCAGGTCGAGCACCAAACATCAACATCAACATCAGCGACAATCACGACATGAATAAAACCCCGATATTCCGGCAGCAATCCGGCCTAAACTCACGACACACCAAGAGAACACGGCACAGAAAGGACGCCCGATCCGCGGTCATAGAAACGAACTACAAAATCACCCAAAGAACTTAAATCTAACAACTTACTAATAGTCCACTATGTCTTTCGGACTTACCAAGTGCGATGACAGCTCTGATTGTCAAACGGCGGGTGGAACAGATGTTCCACGGGTGAAGATCGGAACGGAATTAGCGGATATGGGCCGAGGTGAAGTTTAGCTGTGGATCGCCCGAGATCACAGCTGAGTTTAGTGAACTCAACGGGTTGGAAAAATTCCGTTGCCGCCAAAAGTTTTTGTGCCCGCCAACAGGGAAAAATAAGCTCTCTTTCGTTTTGAACTGGGTGAGTGGACGGATGTCCGTGGCGAAGATTAACAGAAAACTTACGTTGGTTTTTCTTTTTACATACGATAATCGGGTCGGATTTGGACGGAGATACTTACATATTGAAGAGATACACGTACATCGAATCAGGACGATCCGCAGAGTGGAAATTGATACCAAATTAAAAATCAGGTGAGCGATCGAGGAGAAGTATCTGAAGGAGTGTACCAGGGAGCAGAGTGACCGATTTGAATCAAGGACAAGGAGGCCCCAGCGAGGCAGCAGTCGACGTCGCAGAGGATTAGACAGGTAATGTGCACACTATTTTTAGTCGATAGGTTTTTTTTTTGTCGATCAGATAGCATAAGTGATAGTTTAAGTCTGAACACTTGGAAAATTTGAAAAATTAAAATTTAGAATTAATACGCAGATTGATAATTAACGGAAATGTTTAAGCGAATAGATAAGTGTACATAAGTCAATAAAGCGTAGAGAAACATTATATTGTGAAAAGATCGGTTCATGATTGGTGGTGTAAATTAATTCAAACAGCGGAATTTTTGATATCCCGACGTTATTTTTCGTGATCCTTTTTTTCCACGTATTAGTGCGTGCCGTCGCAACTTCTCGCTTCAGTGCGACGGTAATTCGGTAGTTTCGGTTGAATCAAAACGAGTGGTGCCCAACCCACGGGAATTTTCTTCGCGAGCAGAAGCCGCCCGGAACTACCGCCCTTTTATCCCAGTCGGGGAAAAAGGGTTTTGGGACGTGTTGCGCTTGTAACGGTAAAAGTGGACCGCATTACTCCCGGTCGCCCGCATCCAAAGCAACGCCTCGGCTCAGAACACTCCTTCGACATATGTCCTTCTCTCTTACAATTCCAGCATTTAAACCGGCTAGGATCCGACACTACCGCCACCCGTTCCGTAGCATCAGTACTCACGTACGCCAAGTCGGGCTCCAGACATCGCCTCGATCGCGTATTTGGTGGTGCAAACGCTGCCACCGACACCTTCGTAGCATCTAAGGTACGCCCCATCTTCACCAGTTCTGATATGGACGATATTTGCGTTAGACACAGCTGCTGCTGGTAGAACGGTGCGTTGTTTCTTCTTAACGTACGAAGCTTTTCTTCCTCCGAGCAATTATTCTTCAGTCCGCCAAAAAGACGCTCCATGACCGCCACATACACCCCCATGGACTCATTCTCACCTTGGTTGCGTCTCCGAATCTTTTCCCAAAGGCGATTCTCGTAGTCTGAGGGCAAAAATTCTGCCCTCAACTCCGTTACCAACTCGTCCAAACACCCAACAAGGCTTCGGTTAGCCCTTAACCAAATCAGAGCCCGCCCATTGAAGAGATAGACTGCTGCCCTGAAAAGCTGCGACTTGGTGAGTCCACGCGCCTGACGCAACTCTTCGACCCGTTCTTAAAAGGCATTAACAGAACCTGTCGAATCGCCACTGAACTTAAGGCCCCATTTCGTCACTTCAGCAAGACTAGTGCCCCGTGCTGTTGGTGTTGCAGATGCCTCTTGGTCTTTGCTCGGCTGTTCCGCTTCATTGCCGCTCGAATCTTCTACCTTCTCCACTAAGAAACCCATCGCCAGGATGAACCTATTCCGTAGTGAGCTCGCTTCATTCTTTTGCTCGATGGTCACCGCCTGCATATTCGCCAGCCGCCGGAAGCCGAATTCGATTTTCGCTCTCACCTTGAGATAATCCGATGCTGTCTTATCACCTGTAACCCGAGCTACCAGTTCTGCAACTTCCGATGCTTTAGCCGACAGCTCCGCATGGTCCGTCGCGTAGTCGAATGGGTAGTCTGCTCCAACATACGATGTATCCAGCTCCGTTTCAACCTTTAGCGGCCCCCTCAAAGACTTTCTCATCGCGTCCACGGTGTCTGCTGGGAAACCCCGGATGGCGAGCTCATATGTAAGTTCGTCCTTGTTCAGACGATCCACCGAAATTTTCATAATGAATAGGCTCCTCGTATGGTCCAAAAGTTTTTAGTTAAATTTTTCCCCTCCTCAACTCTGTACGTCTTTAACGATATTCCCTAAGATTCCGTTGATCGAACCTATGAAACGCAGTCTCTTATCCACTATTCCGCGCACCCTTGAACCTGCCCACAAAAACTCTAGCTTGTTTCTATCACTATTCACAACTCACTAAATCCTGCAAGCGTTTCAAAATTCAATTTGCCCACCTGTGACCTCGGGGCCGTATAATTTAATCCATGTGGAATATATGTAAGAGATTCAACTAATATATGTATGCCCCAGAGACGTTTATAGCCACGAACTATCTCTACCTACTAACCACCCGCTACACACTTCACTTCACAAATTCCAATATCGCATGGCGTACACCAACAAAACCGAATCACTTCAATGCCAGCCGTCTTCCACAAGAAAAGAAAATGGCCCCCTAATAGTCCACCCAACACTTCTCATGCATTCCAAATTTGATTCACATTCATACGAGTATATTTCACTATGCACACTCACACCCGTCCACACTGTACACACTTGGGCTCGCACAATTCCAGAATTCAGATAGATATTTATAAGTTTGTATCAATAATATATATATATATATATATATATATATATATATATATATATATATATATATATATATATATATATATATATATATATATATATATATATATATATATATATATATATATATATATATACATAGATGAAAAAGTTTCGTGCAATTTTATAAATTCTAAGTTCGGAAATATCCAAAATATCTGTCTTCTCATGTAACTTGGCTAATCAATTTCTGTACGACTTCCGCAAATTAACGTTATGCCACTAGAACCGTTATTTCCCCACGCTGGGCGCCAATTTGTTACCTTTATAGCCTTTTAATCGTGGTAACGACCCCTTTTCTCTGAAGGAGAGCAAAGGGCAACAGACGCGGGGGTTCGCTCACGATGAGAAAGGGTGGGTCCGGGCACCACTCGTTTCCAACCGCGCCGTCTACTCAACCCTCGCCACGAAACGAGAATTTGGCAAGGGTGTTTTCCCGGCTATCTTGTACTCACTACAAAAGATACGCTCGCGTCTCACAAAAATCTTCACAACTTTATTCGCA
Source organism: Nemotelus pantherinus (assembly GCA_963978885.1). Lineage (NCBI taxonomy): Eukaryota > Metazoa > Arthropoda > Insecta > Diptera > Stratiomyidae > Nemotelus > Nemotelus pantherinus. Next base: position 55,057,157 of record OZ022265.1, read on the forward strand.
AGATCATAATTTCGTATTGGAACTTAGCAAGAACTTCTATCCTAACGGCGCCGCACTACACGAAATTTTCCTTATCGTATATTCCTAATTTCTTAAGCTCTAGATACTAACATGAAAATTCCTACCTTAATCTTCTTAATTCATGGCGTTTCGCGACTCCGTATCTATTTCGCGCCCAGAGATATATACACTCGTCGTCCGTCCACCACTCGCTGGAATTATCGACCATCGATCATGACTGTGCTACTGGATCGTGTCTGCGCTGCTGCTCGCAAAACTCTTGTGTGTCTTTGATATAATCTACTTCGACACGCTTCGTTACGTTTTCTTGTTCTTCGCCGCTGTCTTGGGTAAATTCTCGACTACGTCGCGTTCGATAAGTTGCCTGTCTTCGCCGCGTCCTGAGCTCTGTATTTTCCACTCGCTGATCAACGATAAGATCTTATCCACCACCGTATCCTATTGATCTGCCTGTAGGAGCGTTCCCAAAAAGATTGTTACTCGGAAAGGAAAAAAGAAAATTGTCAATGATTGCGCCCTCGATTGTCTCGCTGCGTCTGGTTCTTACCGCCTCTCAAACCAAAAAGAATGCTGGCCGGCTCGCTTTGCGCCATCCAGCCTTCGATTCACCCGCTTCAGCGGTACTTGTGCCGCTACATGCACTTGTTGCATTACTTGCATGTATCATGGTACGATGTCAATGCACTTCTTGTTCCGGTCATTCACCTCAGCATTCGCCGTCGGTTGCTAACGTGAATGCCCCTTCTGAACGAATCGACGGGTCTCGACTCTTTTTCGATGTTCATGACATCTTGTTGGCAATTCGGCCGGTCAAATTTCAACTCCAAACATTCTAGCGCATTCAACGAATGGGTAAATATCGGTCTAAGTATCTTAAATTCCGATCATCGTAGGATGAATATTCGGATATACATCTAAAATTTTGGTTATTGCAGGGTCTCCTTCGCGACGATAAGAAAACTCGAGTAAGCCAAGTGGTCTGTTGGCGTGAAAGGAGCGACGAGCGCGATGATGGCCATCACTCGCAGGTCGTCGCGAATATCAATCGAGACGTTGGCGCCCCAAACTTCCGGCAGTGCTGGAGCACCCGGCGATCCCGACCGTGAAGTGCGTAATTGCCAGCAGACTAATCCCGACGATGGTGATCTAGGGGATTCCACGGTTTGTATGATCGTCTTGACCTTGGTAATGTCACCATCGTGTCGCGACGGCTCTGGGTCCTGGGCTGATTAGCATTTGAACAATGAGGAACGTCGGTTGTGACAATTAACCAAACCGTGGATCTTATAGTTTTGTTGCGGCCAGCCATTTCGGTGCCAGGGTCGTCGTTCAATATTATGCTAGTTGTCCCTACACTTCTTGTTTTCTTTTTGTTTTGTTAACAATATACATCCTATCGCACTGGCGTATCTCTACCAACTCGGAGCCGCGAATTTGGATCGTAATAATATTTACATATATACTTATACATAAACCTATATATAAATATATATATATATATATATATATATATATATATATATATATATATATATATATATATATATATATATACATATATATATATATATATATATATACATTTATATAGATATATGTATATATATATATATATATATATATATATATAGATATATATATATATATATATATATATATATATACAGGGTCTGTCCTGAAAGTAGTAGGACTGAGTCGATTACAAAATATTTATTTAGAGAAATGATACATGTGATTAAAATTCTTCAAAGTAGGACCCTTCTGCATTCACACATCGCTGCCAGCGGGATTTCCAGCTCTCATACGCTTCCTGGAAAGCGGTAGCCGGAATGCTGTTGAGTTCCTTCGTTACGGCCTGTTGTAATGCTTCCACCGAGCCGTGACGATGTCCTTTCAGAGTGGTTTTGAGACGGGGGAAGAGGAAAAAGTCTGGTGGGGCAACGTCGGGACTGTAGGGTGGCTGAGGCAGGGTTACGATCTTGTGTTGGGCCAGGAACGCTGCCACGCGGAAGGCTGTGTGGCTCGGCGCATTGTCGTGATGGAGCCGCCAAGAATTGGCGATGTCTGGACGGACGCGAACGATGCGTTTTCTCAGCCGTTGAAGGACCTCCAGGTAAAAAACTGCATTAACAGTTTGTCCTTGTGGCACAAATTCTCTGTGGATCACTCCTTTTGAATCAAAAAAGCAAATGAGCATGCTTTTCTGCTTCGACTTGCTCATGCGAGCCTTTTTGTGGCGTGGAGATGCAGGTGTGTGCCATTCTGCACTTTGACCTTTGGTCTCAGGATCATACTCAAATGTCCACGTCTCGTCCCCCGTAACCACATTGTTTAGGAAGTCTGGATTTTCACTCACTTCATCGAGAAGGTCCTGGCAGATCCGTTTGCGAACTTCCTTTTGCTCGTCTGTTAGCACTCGCGGCACCAATTTAGCGCAGATCTTTCTCATTTGCAATTTTTCACTTAAAATTTTGTACACTTGGGTTTTGGCAATGCCAAGTTGATCCCCAATCATGCGAACACTTAATCTGCGGTCACTGTCCAGCAAACACTTCACTCTTGCTACATTTTCATCAGTTTTGGAGCTCGAAGGTCGTCCTGAACGTGCGTCGTCTTCAACTTCCTCTCTCCCCTCCCGAAACAGCTTGTGCCACTCAAAAACACTCGATCTACTCATAGCGTTATTACTGTAAGCCGTCTTGATCATATCATAAGTCTCTTTTCCAGTTTTACCGAGCTTAACACAAAATTTGATAGCGCAGCGCTGTTCAAAAAGACAAGCCATCACGCAGCGTGACGAGGGGACTTGCAGAGGCTACGAAAACGAGCGATCTACACTTTGCTATGGCTAGGAGCTGACTGACGTTGGCTTTCAGCCTTTCCGTAGACCCCACTCCACCAATATCAGGTGGAGAAACCGACTATAGTCTGTCCTTCTGCCCGGAAAAAAATCAGTCCTACTACTTTAAGGACAGACCCTGTATATATATATATATATATATATATATATATATATATATATATATATATATATCTATATATATATATATATATATATATATGTATATATATATATATATATATATATATATATATATATATATATAGGTGCTCTAGAATGATCTATTTAAAATTATATATCTATATATATATATATATATATATATATATATATATATATATATATATATATATATATATATACTTATATACATCTAATAAATAGGGTTGTAGTTAAATATAACATTTGATTTGCACTCAAATAGTACCGAAAAATTGGTCTTCCTTAGTTTTTAGAATATGAAGCGATTTATTGCAATTAGTTTCGACCTAATATTAGATTATTATTTTTTGTCCTTATTCTCAATTTAATTGAAGCCAAAATAGAGGCACATCATTGTTAATGATGGTAACGAGACTAATTTCCAATTAAGGATATATGAAGACCAAGATAAAGCCGCTAACTTTTTTCTTTAACAGTTAAACTCTGTTTATATTTCTATTTATATAGTTTATGAAACATTACACTTTCATTGTAAAGATAAAGATTTTTCTTTTATAAATTACTAATATTTATTATATATACATATTTAGTTTTTAACCTTCTGGCACCGGCGGCCATTTTAGAGATATTTTAAATATACCTATTATTCTTGCGAAAATAAAGTTTTTAGCATGAATTTCGAACTTGATTACAATTATAATATTTTTGAAACTTTTAACATTATTCGTGCTTTAGGCGCCTAAAATGAGATTGGGAAAACTTGAAAATTTTTGAATTAGCCGTATGACTTGATTCTCGGAGCATTAAGAATTTAAAAAAAGAAACATTTGGATATTGATTGGTCGTAGACTCGTGTAGTTTTTATGAACGTGTTGACTTCCTTGCAGATACGGCAGGCATTGAAAGTGAAAACCTTAAAATCATTGAATCTCCTAAAAAATGTAAAAACCAGCTCATTTCACATGGGACAAGAACGGTAACCCTCCTCCAATTAGCCTATATTTTAAGCATCCAAAAATTTGGTTCACAAGAACTCACAATCCAATTTTCAATTACTTCTCAAATTCACAGAATGTTAAGGTATGAAGTAGGACCAGGTCAAATAGAAACGATTTTAAAATTCGGGCAATTCTCTGCCAGTGGTACCAACTTGAAAAATTCTAAGGAAAAATAACTGTTTTTTGCCAGATGAATTGTGATTCAGTTACCGAATTTTCATGAATATAAAACAGTAGCTGAACCTTATTTCAAGCTGTATTTGTTTGACATTTGTTTGAAAAATTTGGTTGGTGCTGCCAGCTGTGGTAATTTTTGTGTCTTGGGTTTTGAAAATTCGCTCAGAAAAATAAAGCTTTTTGCCCTATAACTTTCAGTGCAGTCATGAAATCAAAACGAATGTCATTTAATAAATGGACCTTATTTTAGATATAATTCTGAAGGAATCTGGATCAAAAATCATTTAAGGGTTGCCAGCTATTGTTGGTTTTGTATATATTTGCAATATCTTTATTGAGCAATTTTATCGTAAAAGTGTTAAATGGTGACAATCTTGTAGCGACAATAAACGACGCATGTGTAGTTTTCGAAAATTGTAAGACCGTAACGACTGGTAGCCTTAAATTTCTTTGTAACCATAAAACTTCCATCAAAACAAAACTCACAGGATTGGTTGATTTAAATGTGAGGCAGGTGTGACATATTTTTGGCTTTGATGCTAGCCAAGGGTTGCCAGCGCGAGGCGTTTGTGGCTATTTTTGTTTCAATAAATGCTAATATGGAGCTATCAAATCGCGAACATTTTCATTGAAAATAAATTACCAATGTTTATATTTTGTAATTTCTAAAAAATTTTCAGTCTCAAACATATTTCGTTTTTTGATCCCAAACATCGTTGTCTCCCTGTAACTTTTGACGAAATCATTGGACGAAACTAATATTGATAGAGCTATTTGATTTTGACATAAGGCAATTGTGGGAGACTTTTAGTTGCAGTGCTGGTAAAGTGTTGCAAGCACTGAGCATTTTCCTTGTTTTAGTAATGTTATGCTGCTTTCAAAGTTTTGCTTTGTTTGGCTTTCCTTTATGTTGAATTTCATACAAGTGACAATTTCGAAATTCTTTCCACCCTATAAGTTCAAATGCATTGTTAAAATCAAAGTGGTTTAGCCCTCAAAACAGAATGGAACACGTGTGGTAGATTATGCACTCAAAATCTGCACAATTCTTCTATTGTTCATCGAACATTAGAATTTTAGCAGTTCAAGTGCGTCAGAGGTTTTTTTCCTCTTTATATTCTAAACACTATTTTGATTTATTCTATAATTTCCATATTTTTCAAGAAAAAATTTATCGAACTGCATTGCTCAAATTGACTATTTACAAGACTTTGGAGATTAAAAAAAATGATTAAAAGTTTAACTTTTTGTTCAGTATTTTCTTTTCTTTATGAAATATAAAACAAACTCTAGCGCACCTGAGCCGCTAGAAAACTAATTTTCGAAGAAATTGTCTTCGAGTGACAATGTGGAAAGACGTAATACACTTTTTTGTAGTATCATATCAACCATTCTTTGTTCAAAGCAACAGAACTCAACTATAACACAAATGATGAATATGTTCAGTGCTGGCAACATTTTTCCAACGAAGCAGCAAGAAGTTAACCTTCACAAGCTTATACTTAAATCAACTTATCCTTTGAATTTGGTTCTCATCAGATGATTTCGTCGAAAGCTTCAGCGGTTAACGCTGTTTGAAGCTGCCATCCAAAAAATGTTCAAAATTCGGAAAATTTGAAAATTGGTTTCTTAGTTTTATTGCAAATGTTTTGCATATGCGTATGTTATTTGAAGCAACTGTTGATGCAATAGTTACGAAAATGGCCAAAGCTCGTTACCCTGTGTCCGCAGCAAAGCAAAATATATACCAAATCTGCTCCACGTTAAACTAAACCCAACCAATAAATTTCGTTTCGATTGAATCACTGCGCTAGAAGTAATACGGATGAAAAATTTTAGGGTTACCACCCTCAAAACTTTTCAAATTTTTAAAGCGTTAATATTTGTTGTTAATTTTCATTGCAGGATCCTTCCCATTTGCAAATCTAATGACATAATCGCGCAGTAAAGAAATTCACAAAAATTACAAAAATGGTCATAGCTGGCAGCTCTTTCCCGATTTTCCTATTACATTTGGCTCACATCAAAATCTATTTACTGCATAAACTTCATTTTGATATCATGACTGCACCGGAAATAATTGGGAAAACGCTTTATTTTGCTGAGCAAATTTGCAAGATTTAGGAGACAAAAATCACCATAGCTGGCAACGCTAAGTTAATTTTTCAGCAAAATTTTCACCAAATGTTACCTTAAATAAGGTTCAAATATTGTGTGAATTTTGTTCAAATCTGATTACTGAATCGGAAGTTATAGGCCAAAAAGCTGTTTTATTTCTCAGTGATTTTTCAAGATGGCACCACTGCCACAGGATTGCCCGCATTTCAAAAGCATTTCTATCAGACTTGGTCCTAGTTGATACCAACATGTCCTGTGAATTTCATTATGATCGGATAATTCGGTCGTACGTTCTCGTGAACAGAACTTCCGAGTGCTGAAAATAGAGGTAATTTAGTGATGGGATGCGTTTCTTGTGCAAATCGGAATTTTAAAAATTTCAAATTGACATGATGCACAAACGTTAAAATTAATCAATTATTTGAATTTTTTGTCAAAAATCAAAAATTTTTCAGGAGGTTCAATGATTTGAAGGATTTTTTTTCAAGAGCTTGCCGCAGCTACAGGGTTGCCCGCACTACCTTGGAAATGTGTATTAAACATTAGTCAACATCAATACACTCTGCAAATTTCACGATGATCCAATGTTTTTGTCAGAAGTAATGACAAATCAAAATTTGAAAAAAAATCCTTGCCTACTTTTAGGCACGCTGCACCCACACACGGCTCAAAATTTCCAATTCTTTACCATAAACAAGCTAAAGATATAATAAGTTTTCATTTCCAATACTTTTTTTGAACAAAAATTCACGCTACTTGGAAATAAAGGAGTACCTCAAACTTCACTAAAACGCTTGCCGCCGCCAAAGGTTTAGGATATCTTAATTTTAGCAAGTTGTGGACCTACTTACTAAATACATCTACGTTCTCCGAAATTTTCAGCTCAATCAGATTGGCCACTCCGGAGATTATCTCCCTTAATCATTTTGATGATATATATATATATATATATATATATATATATATATATATATATATATACATATATATACATATATATATATATATATATATATATATATATATATATATATATATATATATATATATATATATATATATATATATATATATATATATATATATATATATATATATATATAAATATAAATATATATATATATATATATATATATATATATATATATATATATATATATATATATATATATATATTTATAAAAAGAAATATGAATTTTCGGCGAAACGAGTTTAATACTACTTTTCTTCGAAAATTAGTAATAACATTTATACTCTTACGCTTAAGTCACTCTTTTCGAATAAACGTTCTTCTCGTGGTTGTTTTCTTCTCTATATTTTTGGGTTCGGGTCTGGCTCGATGTAGCCATTTAAAGAAATCTGTCATTTTTGCTCAAATTTGTAAATGAATGTACGCTTTTGAACACTTATCGTGATAATGTAAATAATCTCAAACCACGTGAATCAGGTTGTTTGTATTATTTCTGGTTTCTTTGCTTGTGTGACGCGAGAATAAAATGAAATGTTATCACCAACTCTAGCATCGGTACTAGCTAATTCGAGTGGTGGTTTGCGATGTGATAGTAGCACTTGAGGGCGGTATGAGACGCTCATTGGCCTTCTCTTTATTCCTGTATAAAAACTTTTCCTTAAGCTTCACCATCTTCATCACAAAATATTGTACTGAATACGACGACTTCACGATTTGATTTAGATACCACATGCACCGTTTCATCATTAAGATAAATTATACCAGCCGATAGAAAGTATGCGCGTTCTATGGCACCATAAGGGTACTTTTTAACTTGCAACGTTAAACCAACGTTGCGTCTCTGAACACTTTTCAAGTTGTCTAAGTCACGATACGTGAATATAACGTCCGAAGCAGAAAATTTCTTCGTGACTGGCTTCTTACAACAGTGGTCGTTTTTATACGGGATATGCGAATTTGCACTGTCGTTAAATGATATGGTGTCGCAAAATACACGACCATTACACAATAACTACTCCTTGGTTGTAGGAGGAACACAAATAATACTCCAAACTACTGCAATCTTTTATGGATCAAGATACATGTTGACGGATGACATCTTTGGCAAAAACAAACCCACAGAAATTTGGATGTTCTTCTGGGACGGAATCGCCCAATGACGTGCAAACAGCACTTAGACGCGTAAAAACGAACTATTGATCAGCCCGAGACGTAAACGATTGATGAAAATCACAAACAGTGATGGATTTTAAAAAAGTCTAACGCATCAGAACCACTAGAAAACTTATTTTTCAAGAAATTACCTTTGAGGGACTTAAAAATGTGTGAAGACGTTATACTCTTCTTTATAGTATCATATCAACCATTTCTTACTCAAAGGAACAAATATCATTTTCTGACAGCATTTCCTATAACACAAATGATGAAAATGTTCAGTGCTGGCATTATTTATCCAACACAGCAGCAATAAATCTACCATAACATGCTCGTGCTTAATCAACCTATCCTTTGAATTTCGTTTTCATCCAACGATATCATCGAAAGTTTCAACGATTTAACTATGTCTGGGGTTGCCATCCGATAAATTTCCAAAACTCGGAAAATTTAAATAACGGTTACTTATTTTATTGTCATTGCTTTGCTTATGAATACAAAATGGAAGCATCTGTTTGTGCAATATTTACGAAAGTGTCTGGTGCTGGCAATCATGTGCTAGCACCATAGCTGCTCTACGTTGTGTTAAACCCACCATATGAATTTCGTTTCGATTGAATGGCTGCGCTGTAAGTTATAGGAGTGAATATAATTTTTGGGTTACCACTGTCCAAACATTTTAAATTTTTGAAACGTAAATATTTGTTGTTAATTATCATTGCAGGATCATTCCCGTTTGGAAATTTTATGACAACATCGTTCGATCAAGAAATAAAAATAAATTACGAAATTCATCATAGCTGGCAACCGTTTCACGATTTTTCAACAAAATTCCTACAGAATTAGAAATGCAACAAGATAAATTAATCACATGAATTTCATTTTATTTCATTACTGCATCGAAAGCTATAAGGGATGTCAGGATGCAATGGTGGATGGGGGACCGGTGAAATAAAACGATCGCTTATTGTATATTAAAGAACAATGAATTTTTATTTAACTACTCGAACGGTCTTCACTCGATAACGTGCGTTCTTCGACTTCCTTCATAAACTATCCTATTACTTATTACTAATGCGTCTACTCGACGTTGCCAGATGTCTGATAGCTCAGCCTTTCCTGACTTGAAAGCGCCTCGATTTCTATTTCATCATCTTCCTCCATTACCGACTCATCAAGATCAGTGCTAAGACTGCACCACGGCTTCATTTTCTCACTGGTATAAATGGAGGCGAAGCGGCGTTCTTTATGCTGAACATCATCTAGATCTTCAATTACGTATCGATCATGGCGTTGAAGCTTTGTGACGACATAAGGACCTCTATATTTTGGCTCCAGTTTGCGCGATTCCCCGGTTGCGGCAGGTACGTTTTCTATTACGACGAGATCTCCTTCACTATAGGTATACGGCTTTTTATGCTTGTCATCGTACCTTTTTTCCATCGCTGGCGCTCCTCTTTAATTCTATCAGCAGCTTCTCGACGAATGTCAGTGATATTCGTCTCGGTAATTATATCGGTATCAGTATTGAGAGCTTGTATTAACTTATTAGTGGTAACTTCTCGTAGTCGGAAGTCAAAAACTATTTGATTAGGTGCGAATCGAATAGTCGAGTTTTCCTGCAAATCAAGACTTGGTAACAGCTTATCGCAGTCAGTGCGGGTCTGTGATGAACATCGCAGGAAAGAATTGATTGATTGATAAATTCTTTCGATTTGGTCATTAGCCCGCGGTGTTCGAACCTTAACGTGCTCGATATCGTACTGCTGACAGAAGTTCTCAAAATCGCGAGAAGTATAGGCGGTGCCTCGGTCTGTAACAATTCGACGGGGCAACCCAAAGTATGTGGTGTTGTCGTTTAGCATAATCAGTACTACTTTCGAACTCGTATCCTGGACAGCACGAACCATCGTATATTTGTTGAAGGAATCGGTTATTCCAATGATATAAGCGTTACCTCGTTTACTTCTTGGAAACGGTCCAACGTGATCGATGTGTAGCACTCTAAAAGGAACAGGTTCAACTTCGGCAGCATGTAGTCTTCTCTCGGGTTTTCCAGCTATGACTTTGTTGTAACAGCAGTTCACACATGAGGCAATGTAGGACTTCTCGTAACGACGCATATTCGGGAACCAAAACAGTTCACTTATACGAGTGATTGTTTTCTCCAGACCAAAGTGACCAACATCGTCATGACAACTCCTGACAATACGCCATCGAACACCCGACGGTACAACAAATTTCAAATTCTCCTGCAAGCGACGCAGCAAACTTCAAAACGTAATCTCTTCGTATCTGCTTAGATTGTTCGCATAACTTATGGTTTGATAAAATCTCGATTATTTCATTGAGTTTGGGGTCCTGGCGCTTAACCAATCACATTGACCAACTTTAACTACAAAAAAATTTTCAGCTACGGTATCAGACTCTTCTGATGGTTCATTTGGTTGTCAGCTTAGGGCGTCAGCATGTTGCATTCGGTTTCTAGAATGGTGCACAACCTGAAAATCGTACTCCTGCAGTTTGAGCCGCCAACTTGCAACTCTAGAGCTAGAGGTGTAGCCAATTTAGTTGTTGTTATGGCTCCACAGTCAGTAACGACTCGGAAATGTTTTCCCAATAAATAAAATCAAAATCTGTTCAACGATTCAACAACAGCCAAAACTTCCAACTCATGGCTGTGATATTTCTTTTCGGTGTCGGTACAATGTCAGCTTAATTAAAATATTGGCTTCAAATCTCCCTGTTCAGTCGATTGCTTAAGGATTCCTGCCAACCCTGTCGTACTTCCGTCGGAATGCACTTCGGAATGGTCACGTTTTGGATCATATAATGCAAGTACGGGTTCACAACAGAGTAAATGTTTTAAGAGTTTGAACGATGCATCGGTTCACGAATTTTCGGAAAAATTCCGTCAGACCTAATAATCTCCGAACATCGGTGACATTTTTCGGTTCCGGGAAATTTTTAATGGCATCAATTTCGATGGTTCCCGGTTTAATTCCATCAGCGCTAATTTGATGGCCCAAAAACGTAAGCTCTTCGGCAAAGAATTTACACTTTGACCTCCTCAGTGTAAGTCCGGCTTCCTTCAGAAGTGATAAGAATTTGGTTAATATTGTTAAACCTTCGGCAACGGTGACACTTGCAATGAAGACTTCGTCCATATAGCTAATGACCTTTTTCGATTGTATTTTTGCGACTAATTCCATCACCATTTCTTGCAATATCATCGGTGCATTAATTAGTCCGAATGGTATTTCATTGTATTCAAAATGTCCGTGATGAGTGATGAAAGCGGTGTATTGGCATGACTCCTCGTCGAGTGGTATTTGATAATACCCGGACAACATATCCAAAGTTGTGAAGAATTTATTTCCGGCAATTTGGGATAATTGCTCTTCGACGATCGGCATTGGGTACGGTTTCTTCTCGGTTATGGCGTTGATTACTCTAAAGTCAATGCAGAGACGATCTTCTCCATTTTGTTCTTGCACAAGCACAATGGGCGATGAATATATTGAGTTGCTTTTTCTGATGATTCCGTTCGCAAGAAGATCAGAAACGATTTATTCAACCTTTTCACGTTTCGCGAAAGGAATGCGATATGGTCGAAATTGAACCGGTTTACTTGATTTCAATCTTATCTGCATTGTCTTCGTTTTGCATCTTCCGATCTCTGATATCTGTTCAGCGAAGCAGTCACAAAAATCCTCGATTATTTTTTTAAACTTCTGCTCATCTTCAGATTGTGGAAGCGGCTTGACTTTAGGCAATCCTACATCAATTTTCTCAATCCGGCACAATCGCTCGATTACTATTCTTTTTGACTCTCCGCATAAAACGTCCAGTCCTAGTAACAATGTATTTGGGATCAATTCATCATCGACAACGTACAGATCAGAATTTATTACATGTGCGTCGAGCTCAAGGCATGCATTGATTTTCCTTGTACAAGTGAATTTTCCCCCGGCAAATCCTTTTAGTGAAACAGGTAAACAAGCGATCTTGTCAATGGCTTTTGATCGTTGGACTAACGATCGTTGACTACCTGGATCTATGAAAGCGACTGTGGCTTTACCATTCAAAAGGACCGTTTTTTCCACTTTGGTCGGTAGCGCTGTAGTGTCTACGATTTGGCAGATGTTCTTCTCCGTACCGGTGCTGTTATTATTCGATGGACAACTGTCGGCAGAGTGTCCAGATTTGTTGCACGTAGCACATCTCGATTGGCGTTGTGGCAATGGGAACTTTATTGATAAATGCCCCGGCTTCCAACAGTTGTAGCATATGCTTTGCACAACACGGTTACTTGATTGGTTCGGGCCCGACAGCGAAGAGTCGTAAGACAGAGGACGGTGCGGCTTGTGAATCGGAAAACGGTCAGTAGACTTTCTGCTGTTAGTCAAAAATCGGTTAAGAGAACCCAACATATCGTTCAATGTTGAAAACTCTAAGCAGGCTATTGCTGTCTGCAGCTCGGGATGATTCAGGCCTTCTCGGATATATTTAATAATTCCGGTCTCACTAAGACCACCTTTACGACCCATTGACGAGAGTCTGTAGAAAAAATCGGTGACAGATTCATTCTGGCGTCTGCATTCACGCATCATGCGGATATGTATGTCAGCTTCATATAGATGGTCGAAGAATTCCGCTTCAAATTCCCTGACGAAAACTTCCCAACGGCGGTGCGCGTAGCTTAGCAAATTGATCCACAGCTTTGCGGGTCCTTTTAGTTTTGGCACTCATTTCGGATTGGAGTATTTACATTGACGAATGGCGAGATCGGATTTTGAGTTACCTCCACAGCAGCTTAGTTAGGCACAACCGCACTTTACACTGGAACACTACGATCACCGATGGCTACGACAATGTTTTTTAATTCGATCACCATGGTGGTTAAACTGCTCACTTGTTCACGAAGGGGAAATTTCTTCACCCACTTCAAAAGATTCCTCCTCTAGTTAAACGTATCGCAAGTTCATTTTTATTGCCACTTGTTGACAATCCTATTGCACGCAAAATTTTCTTTTAAAATCACATTCGTGAGGGAGGAAATCGGTACTTTCGGCATTTTGTCTTTATTTTTACGATAGACAACAGAATAATTAACAGTCTAGCGAAACACGACTGTTTACATAATCTCCACAATGAATAACAACAACGCAATATTCAAATGGATTGCTATACGGTAGCAATACATGGCAAGAGATTCGATGGCGACGAACGACAAACTGGAACGCGAAGCGCAATGACGATTTGACGAGTTACTATATGGCAACAATGGACGGCGAAAGATTCGGTGACGATGGACGAGAAACAAGAACGCAAAATGCACTAAAACTATGACGGATTGCTATATGGCAGCAATGTACGGCTTGAGAGTCGATGGTGATGAACGAGAAACATAACGCAAAAAAACAATAATACTATGACGGATTGCTATACGGCAGCAATTTAAGGCACAAGATTCGGTGGCGACGGTAAGCGAATTGCCAAGAGACGGCAGCATTCAACGATTACGATGAACGAAGTCAAGTGACGAGCAACGACAGGCTTAAACACCAAGTAAGAAACTACTCAACCCAGAGATATTTTCGAGTTGATTGTTTAGCACTGCACTACGAATGAATGTATGTGAGACAACGAGACTGATTGTTTTTACGTTAAAAAATATGATTCCTTTACCGAGCTAGGAAAAAAATTTGACCGGCCAGATCCCACTTTTGAGCTGTCAGGATGCAATGGTGGATGGGGGACCGGTGAAATAAAACGATTGCTGATTGTATATTAAAGAACAATGAATTTTTATTTAACCACTCCAACTGTCTTCACTCGATAACGTGCGTTCTTCGACTGCCTTCATAAACTATCCTATTACTTATAACTAAGACGTCTCCTCGCCGTTGCCAGATGACTGACAGGGAAAAACCTTTATTTTCCTTAGCAAATTTACAATATTTAGGAGACCAAAATTGCCATAGCCTGTGGAACCAAATTTCTATGAAGTAAGGCTCACCTACTGCGTGAATTTTTTTTTAAATTTGGTGGCTTAATCGGAAGCTATAGGCCAAAAACCAGTTTTTTCTCAGCGATTTTTCCGAATGGCACCACTGCCACAGTGTTGCCCATATTTCAAAATCACTTCTATAAACCCTGGTGCTAGTTAATACCAACATGTCCTGTAAATTTCATATTGATCGCATCATACGATCGTCAGTTTTCGTGAACAGAAGTTTTGAGTGCTGAAAATAAAGATTATTTGATCACGGTTGTCCGTTCTTATTTAACGCGGAATTTTACAAATTTTTATTTGATTTGGTGGAAAAAAGTCAAAATTTATCAATAATTTGAATTTATTTTCAAAAATCAAAAACTTTTCAGGAAGGTCGTTGATTTGAAGGATTTGTTTTCAGGAGCCTACTGTAGTTACAGAGTTTTTTGCACAGTCTTGAGAGTCCATGTGTGTTAAATTCTAGTCTACGTCATTACGTTCCGAAAATATCACGGCGATTTCTTGTTTTTCTTAAAAGTTATGATAAATCGAAATTTGAAAAAAATCCTGGTCTACTTTTATGGACTCAGCACCTACACAGGGCTGAAAATTTCCAATTCTTTGTCACAAACAAAATAAAATGACGTGCAAACAGCACTTAGACGCGTAAAAACGAACTATTGATCAGCCCGAGACGTAAACGATTGATGAAAATCACAAACAGTGATGGATTTTAAAAAAGTCTAACGCATCAGAACCACTAGAAAACTTATTTTTCAAGAAATTACCTTTGAGGGACTTAAAAATGTGTGAAGACGTTATACTCTTCTTTATAGTATCATATCAACCATTTCTTACTCAAAGGAACAAATATCATTTTCTGACAGCATTTCCTATAACACAAATGATGAAAATGTTCAGTGCTGGCATTATTTATCCAACACAGCAGCAATAAATCTACCATAACATGCTCGTGCTTAATCAACCTATCCTTTGAATTTCGTTTTCATCCAACGATATCATCGAAAGTTTCAACGATTTAACTATGTCTGGGGTTGCCATCCGATAAATTTCCAAAACTCGGAAAATTTAAATAACGGTTACTTATTTTATTGTCATTGCTTTGCTTATGAATACAAAATGGAAGCATCTGTTTGTGCAATATTTACGAAAGTGTCTGGTGCTGGCAATCATGTGCTAGCACCATAGCTGCTCTACGTTGTGTTAAACCCACCATATGAATTTCGTTTCGATTGAATGGCTGCGCTGTAAGTTATAGGAGTGAATATAATTTTTGGGTTACCACTGTCCAAACATTTTAAATTTTTGAAACGTAAATATTTGTTGTTAATTATCATTGCAGGATCATTCCCGTTTGGAAATTTTATGACAACATCGTTCGATCAAGAAATAAAAATAAATTACGAAATTCATCATAGCTGGCAACCGTTTCACGATTTTTCAACAAAATTCCTACAGAATTAGAAATGCAACAAGATAAATTAATCACATGAATTTCATTTTATTTCATTACTGCATCGAAAGCTATAAGGGATGTCAGGATGCAATGGTGGATGGGGGACCGGTGAAATAAAACGATCGCTTATTGTATATTAAAGAACAATGAATTTTTATTTAACTACTCGAACGGTCTTCACTCGATAACGTGCGTTCTTCGACTTCCTTCATAAACTATCCTATTACTTATTACTAATGCGTCTACTCGACGTTGCCAGATGTCTGATAGCTCAGCCTTTCCTGACTTGAAAGCGCCTCGATTTCTATTTCATCATCTTCCTCCATTACCGACTCATCAAGATCAGTGCTAAGACTGCACCACGGCTTCATTTTCTCACTGGTATAAATGGAGGCGAAGCGGCGTTCTTTATGCTGAACATCATCTAGATCTTCAATTACGTATCGATCATGGCGTTGAAGCTTTGTGACGACATAAGGACCTCTATATTTTGGCTCCAGTTTGCGCGATTCCCCGGTTGCGGCAGGTACGTTTTCTATTACGACGAGATCTCCTTCACTATAGGTATACGGCTTTTTATGCTTGTCATCGGAAGTCAAAAACTATTTGATTAGGTGCGAATCGAATAGTCGAGTTTTCCTGCAAATCAAGACTTGGTAACAGCTTATCGCAGTCAGTGCGGGTCTGTGATGAACATCGCAGGAAAGAATTGATTGATTGATAAATTCTTTCGATTTGGTCATTAGCCCGCGGTGTTCGAACCTTAACGTGCTCGATATCGTACTGCTGACAGAAGTTCTCAAAATCGCGAGAAGTATAGGCGGTGCCTCGGTCTGTAACAATTCGACGGGGCAACCCAAAGTATGTGGTGTTGTCGTTTAGCATAATCAGTACTACTTTCGAACTCGTATCCTGGACAGCACGAACCATCGTATATTTGTTGAAGGAATCGGTTATTCCAATGATATAAGCGTTACCTCGTTTACTTCTTGGAAACGGTCCAACGTGATCGATGTGTAGCACTCTAAAAGGAACAGGTTCAACTTCGGCAGCATGTAGTCTTCTCTCGGGTTTTCCAGCTATGACTTTGTTGTAACAGCAGTTCACACATGAGGCAATGTAGGACTTCTCGTAACGACGCATATTCGGGAACCAAAACAGTTCACTTATACGAGTGATTGTTTTCTCCAGACCAAAGTGACCAACATCGTCATGACAACTCCTGACAATACGCCATCGAACACCCGACGGTACAACAAATTTCAAATTCTCCTGCAAGCGACGCAGCAAACTTCAAAACGTAATCTCTTCGTATCTGCTTAGATTGTTCGCATAACTTATGGTTTGATAAAATCTCGATTATTTCATTGAGTTTGGGGTCCTGGCGCTTAACCAATCACATTGACCAACTTTAACTACAAAAAAATTTTCAGCTGCGGTATCAGACTCTTCTGATGGTTCATTTGGTTGTCAGCTTAGGGCGTCAGCATGTTGCATTCGGTTTCTAGAATGGTGCACAACCTGAAAATCGTACTCATGCAGTTTGAGCCGCCAACTTGCAACTCTAGAGCTAGAGGTGTAGCCAATTTAGTTGTTGTTATGGCTCCACAGTCAGTAACGACTCGGAAATGTTTTCCCAATAAATAAAATCAAAATCTGTTCAACGATTCAACAACAGCCAAAACTTCCAACTCATGGCTGTGATATTTCTTTTCGGTGTCGGTACAATGTCAGCTTAATTAAAATATTGGCTTCAAATCTCCCTGTTCAGTCGATTGCTTAAGGATTCCTGCCAACCCTGTCGTACTTCCGTCGGAATGCACTTCGGAATGGTCACGTTTTGGATCATATAATGCAAGTACGGGTTCACAACAGAGTAAATGTTTTAAGAGTTTGAACGATGCATCGGTTCACGAATTTTCGGAAAAATTCCGTCAGACCTAATAATCTCCGAACATCGGTGACATTTTTCGGTTCCGGGAAATTTTTAATGGCATCAATTTCGATGGTTCCCGGTTTAATTCCATCAGCGCTAATTTGATGGCCCAAAAACGTAAGCTCTTCGGCAAAGAATTTACACTTTGACCTCCTCAGTGTAAGTCCGGCTTCCTTCAGAAGTGATAAGAATTTGGTTAATATTGTTAAACCTTCGGCAACGGTGACACTTGCAATGAAGACTTCGTCCATATAGCTAATGACCTTTTTCGATTGTATTTTTGCGACTAATTCCATCACCATTTCTTGCAATATCATCGGTGCATTAATTAGTCCGAATGGTATTTCATTGTATTCAAAATGTCCGTGATGAGTGATGAAAGCGGTGTATTGGCATGACTCCTCGTCGAGTGGTATTTGATAATACCCGGACAACATATCCAAAGTTGTGAAGAATTTATTTCCGGCAATTTGGGATAATTGCTCTTCGACGATCGGCATTGGGTACGGTTTCTTCTCGGTTATGGCGTTGATTACTCTAAAGTCAATGCAGAGACGATCTTCTCCATTTTGTTCTTGCACAAGCACAATGGGCGATGAATATATTGAGTTGCTTTTTCTGATGATTCCGTTCGCAAGAAGATCAGAAACGATTTATTCAACCTTTTCACGTTTCGCGAAAGGAATGCGATATGGTCGAAATTGAACCGGTTTACTTGATTTCAATCTTATCTGCATTGTCTTCGTTTTGCATCTTCCGATCTCTGATATCTGTTCAGCGAAGCAGTCACAAAAATCCTCGATTATTTTTACTAATGTTCGAAGAAGAACATTAGTATTAAAATCACTTTGGCCAAAAATTCATATTTCTATATATATATATATATATATCATCAAAAAATTTCAGTGAAAAAATCTCAGGAATGCGCCATCCGATTGAGCTGAAATTTTGAGGACACATTGGTGTATATGCGGAATAGTGCCAGGTCTCAGAAAAAGTTAAAAATCTTTAACCCTTTGGCGCCGGCGGCCATTTTAGTGATATTTTTAATATACCTATTATTCCGTACACAAATAAGTTTTGCAAAAATAAAGTTAACAAAATAAATTTTGAACGTGTTTTACACGTAAATCGGATAATTTTTTGGAATTTTTTAACCCCATGTGTGCGCTGGGTGCCTAAAAAGAGATCGGGGAAAATTGAAAATTTTTAAAATGCGATAACTTTTGACAGAGCTTTTCAATCATTACCAAATTTTTAGAACACATTGGTATTATTTAATTGTAAATTTGTGTAGCTTTTGATGAGCGTGCTGGCAACCCTGAAGCTAGGGCAAGCACTGAAAGTGAAAACTTTCAAATTATCGTTTCTCTTGAAAAAATGCCGTTTCTTCAAAAAAAAGCCACTCATATGTAAACTTCGCGCTTTGTTAACATAGACAAAAAATAAAATTTGATATGGTATAACGGGCACGCCTGGTAACCCTTGCCCAATTTACCTATATTTTTGGCATCAAAAACTTCTGTTCACGGAAACTCACGATCCGATGAGCAGAATTAATTGAAACTTGCAGAATGTATTGGTCTTAACTAGGACCAGGTCTGATAGAAGTAATTTTGAAATGTGGGCGATTCTGTGCCAGTGGTGCCATCTTGAAAAATCACTAAAAAAGATAACTGTTTTTAGCCCTATAAATTCTGATTGAATCGTTCGATTTTGACGAAATTCACACAGTAGCTGGAACTTATTTTAAACTACGTTTGGTAGAAATTTGGTTGGAGCTGCCAGCTATGATAATTTTGGTGTCTTAAATTTTAAAAAATAAAAATTTGGTAGTGAAAACATTCAAATCATCGAATATCCTAAAAATGTCCGTTTCTTACAATAAAACCAATGTGTATACAAATCTTATACTTTATCTACACGTTCAAAGTAAAACTTTGGAAATCTCATGTCGGACAAGAACGGTAACCCTCTCCCAGTTAACCCATATTTTTAGCATCAAAAACTTATGTTCACGGGAATTCACGAACCAATAATCAGATACCATTGAAATTTACAGAATGCATTGAACTTAAGTAGAACCAGGTCTGATAGAAGCGATTTTGAATTGGGGGCAACTCTGTGCCAGTGGTGTCATCTTGAAAAATTACAAAGAAAAAAAAACTGCTTTTTGCCCTATGAAATGTGAATTAGTAACCAGATTTTCATGAAATTGACGCAGTAGCTGCACCTTACTCTAAACTCTGTTTGATAGAAATTTGGTTGAAAAATTCGATTGGTGCTGCCAGCCATGGTAATCTTGGTGTCTTTGGTTTTGAAAATTCGCTCAGGAAAATAAAACTTTTTGCCCTATAGCTGCCAGTGCAGTCATGAAATCAATACGAATTTCATACAATTCACGGAACCTATTATAAGCATTATTCAGGCCAAATTTGGTTGAAAAGCCACGATAGGGTTGCCAGCTATTGTTGGTTTTGTGTTTAATTGCAATATCTTTAAAGCGGTTTTATCGTAGAATTTTCAAATGGTAATGATATTGTAGTGACAATAAACAGCAAATATTAAGCTTTCGATTATTTGAAAAAACTTCCTGTAGGTAACCCTAAATTTCTTTATACACCTATAACTTCGAATGTAATATAACAACGTGAAGCAGATGTGATATATTCTTGGCTTTGATACTGGCAGAAGGTTGCCAGCACGAGTCGGTTGTGCTACTTTTGTCTCAGTAAATGCTTACAGTTAGTATTCATACGGGAAACATTTACAATGAAAATAAATAACCGATGTTTCAATTCCCTAAGTTCTGCAAATTTTTCGGATCGCAGCCCCAAACACCAACTTCAGTTACAGTGCTGCAGGCACTGAGCATTTTCTTCATTGATGTTATATGAGATGCTGCTTTCAAAGTTTGGTGAAATAAGCAACTGATAACGAATATAATTAACAAGTGTTTTTCTTTCATAAACTTTGAAACCCATGCCAGTGGTAATATCTGAAACCTTCTACCATATGAGTTATAATGCATTCTTGAGACCAAAGTAAAACATGGCATTTGAAACAGTTTGGTCGTAATAAGCAGCTCATGTGGTGGAATATGCACTCAAAACCTGCACGATTCTTCTACTGTTCTTCGAACATTAGTGTTTCTAGCGGTTCAGGTGCGCTAGAGTTTTTTAAACTTCTGCTCATCTTCAGATTGTGGAAGCGGCTTGACTTTAGGCAATCCTGCATCAATTTTCTCAATCCGGCACAATCGCTCGATTACTATTCTTTTTGACTCTCCGCATAAAACGTCCAGTCCTAGTAACAATGTATTTGGGATCAATTCATCATCGACAACGTACAGATCAGAATTTATTACATGTGCGTCGAGCTCAAGGCATGCATTGATTTTCCTTGTACAAGTGAATTTTCCCCCGGCAAATCCTTTTAGTGAAACAGGTAAACAAGCGATCTTGTCAATGGCTTTTGATCGTTGGACTAACGATCGTTGACTACCTGGATCTATGAAAGCGACTGTGGCTTTACCATTCAAAAGGACCGTTTTTTCCACTTTGGTCGGTAGCGCTGTAGTGTCTACGATTTGGCAGATGTTCTTCTCCGTACCGGTGCTGTTATTATTCGATGGACAACTGTCGGCAGAGTGTCCAGATTTGTTGCACGTAGCACATCTCGATTGGCGTTGTGGCAATGGGAACTTTATTGATAAATGCCCCGGCTTCCAACAGTTGTAGCATATGCTTTGCACAACACGGTTACTTGATTGGTTCGGGCCCGACAGCGAAGAGTCGTAAGACAGAGGACGGTGCGGCTTGTGAATCGGAAAACGGTCAGTAGACTTTCTGCTGTTAGTCAAAAATCGGTTAAGAGAACCCAACATATCGTTCAATGTTGAAAACTCTAAGCAGGCTATTGCTGTCTGCAGCTCGGGATGATTCAGGCCTTCTCGGATATATTTAATAATTCCGGTCTCACTAAGACCACCTTTACGACCCATTGACGAGAGTCTGTAGAAAAAATCGGTGACAGATTCATTCTGGCGTCTGCATTCACGCATCATGCGGATATGTATGTCAGCTTCATATAGATGGTCGAAGAATTCCGCTTCAAATTCCCTGACGAAAACTTCCCAACGGCGGTGCGCGTAGCTTAGCAAATTGATCCACAGCTTTGCGGGTCCTTTTAGTTTTGGCACTCATTTCGGATTGGAGTATTTACATTGACGAATGGCGAGATCGGATTTTGAGTTACCTCCACAGCAGCTTAGTTAGGCACAACCGCACTTTACACTGGAACACTACGATCACCGATGGCTACGACAATGTTTTTTAATTCGATCACCATGGTGGTTAAACTGCTCACTTGTTCACGAAGGGGAAATTTCTTCACCCACTTCAAAAGATTCCTCCTCTAGTTAAACGTATCGCAAGTTCATTTTTATTGCCACTTGTTGACAATCCTATTGCACGCAAAATTTTCTTTTAAAATCACATTCGTGAGGGAGGAAATCGGTACTTTCGGCATTTTGTCTTTATTTTTACGATAGACAACAGAATAATTAACAGTCTAGCGAAACACGACTGTTTACATAATCTCCACAATGAATAACAACAACGCAATATTCAAATGGATTGCTATACGGTAGCAATACATGGCAAGAGATTCGATGGCGACGAACGACAAACTGGAACGCGAAGCGCAATGACGATTTGACGAGTTACTATATGGCAACAATGGACGGCGAAAGATTCGGTGACGATGGACGAGAAACAAGAACGCAAAATGCACTAAAACTATGACGGATTGCTATATGGCAGCAATGTACGGCTTGAGAGTCGATGGTGATGAACGAGAAACATAACGCAAAAAAACAATAATACTATGACGGATTGCTATACGGCAGCAATGTAAGGCACAAGATTCGGTGGCGACGGTAAGCGAATTGCCAAGAGACGGCAGCATTCAACGATTACGATGAACGAAGTCAAGTGACGAGCAACGACAGGCTTAAACACCAAGTAAGAAACTACTCAACCCAGAGATATTTTCGAGTTGATTGTTTAGCACTGCACTACGAATGAATGTATGTGAGACAACGAGACTGATTGTTTTTACGTTAAAAAATATGATTCCTTTACCGAGCTAGGAAAAAAATTTGACCGGCCAGATCCCACTTTTGAGCTGTCAGGATGCAATGGTGGATGGGGGACCGGTGAAATAAAACGATTGCTGATTGTATATTAAAGAACAATGAATTTTTATTTAACCACTCCAACTGTCTTCACTCGATAACGTGCGTTCTTCGACTGCCTTCATAAACTATCCTATTACTTATAACTAAGACGTCTCCTCGCCGTTGCCAGATGACTGACAGGGAAAAACCTTTATTTTCCTTAGCAAATTTACAATATTTAGGAGACCAAAATTGCCATAGCCTGTGGAACCAAATTTCTATGAAGTAAGGCTCACCTACTGCGTGAATTTTTTTTAAATTTGGTGGCTTAATCGGAAGCTATAGGCCAAAAACCAGTTTTTTCTCAGCGATTTTTCCGAATGGCACCACTGCCACAGTGTTGCCCATATTTCAAAATCACTTCTATAAACCCTGGTGCTAGTTAATACCAACATGTCCTGTAAATTTCATATTGATCGCATCATACGATCGTCAGTTTTCGTGAACAGAAGTTTTGAGTGCTGAAAATAAAGATTATTTGATCACGGTTGTCCGTTCTTATTCAACGCGGAATTTTACAAATTTTTATTTGATTTGGTGGAAAAAAGTCAAAATTTATCAATAATTTGAATTTATTTTCAAAAATCAAAAACTTTTCAGGAAGGTCGTTGATTTGAAGGATTTGTTTTCAGGAGCCTACTGTAGTTACAGAGTTTTTTGCACAGTCTTGAGAGTCCATGTGTGTTAAATTCTAGTCTACGTCATTACGTTCCGAAAATATCACGGCGATTTCTTGTTTTTCTTAAAAGTTATGATAAATCGAAATTTGAAAAAAATCCTGGTCTACTTTTATGGACTCAGCACCTACACAGGGCTGAAAATTTCCAATTCTTTGTCACAAACAAAATAAAATCATCATAAGTTTTCATTCCTTGTACTTTTTTTGAACAAAAATTTACAATGCTAGGAAATATAATTTGATTCTGCTTTCGTAGGCTTATTCCGCAAAACGATCGAGTTTCCCGTATCAATTATTCTCTGCTTTGATAAGCTTTAGAGACGATATACGTTGTCTATGCGATTGTAGACAAGAAGGGAACCGTGATCACAAATCAATAACCTTTATGAGTAAATTATTTCCATGAATATAAGTCGGAGATGTTAAAATTTGTCACAACCAGCGTAAATAACAATTAATGATTTCCAACTGCAAGTGGTCACACCAGTCAAGTATGCACTGTGTGCTGGTGTCTGATGAGAAATCAGTGCATGCTTTCGAAACCACTTTGTCAAATAAAATTTTCAAGTCAATAAAAAAAAACTTTTCAATTTTAATCATCCCGCAAAAACAATTCCAATTTGATTCTGCTTCGGAGGCTTATTCCGCAAAACGATCGAGTTTCCCGTATCAATTATTCTCTGCTTTGATAAGCTTAAGAGACGATATACGTTGTCTATGCGATTATAGACAAGAAGGGAACCGTGATCACAAATCAATAACCTTTATGGGTAAATTATTTCCATGAATATAAGTCGGAGATGTTAAAATTTGTCACAACCAGCGTAAATAACAATTAATGATTTCCAACTGCAAGTGGTCACACCAGTCAAGTATGCACTGTGTGCTGGTGTCTGATGAGAATAAGTGCATGCTTTCGAAACCACTTTGTCAATTTTCATTTTAATCATCCCGCAAAACAATTCCAATATAAGAGTACGTGAAAATTCACTAAAATGCCCGTCGCCAGCAAAAAGTTTAAGATATTTGAATGCAAGTTATGGACCTATTTGTTATATACATCTAAGTTTTCCGAAAATTTCAACTCAATCGGATCGGCCACTCTAGAAATGATCTCCCTTAATCATTTTGCCGAGATATATATATATATATATATATATATATATATATATATATATATATATATATATATATGTTTATATATATATATATGTATATAAATATATATATATATATATATATATATATATATATATATATATATATATATATCTATATATATATATATATATATATATATATATATATATATATATATATATATATATATATGTGTATATATATATATATATATATATATATATATATATATATATATATATATATATATATATAAATATATATATATATATATATATATATATATATATATATATATATATATATTTTTATATATATATATATATATATATATATATATATATATATATATATATATATATATATATATATATATATATATATATATATATTAACATGTCAGATGGGAGAAGACGGAAATTGATATGAAAAAAAAACTCTAGCGCACCTGACCCGCTAGAAACACTTATGTTCGAAGAACAGTAGAAAAATCGTGCAGGTTTTGAGTGCATATTCCACCACATGAGCTGCTTATTACGGCCAAACTGTTTCAAACGCATTGTTTTACTTTGCTCTCAAGAATACATTATAACTCATATGGTGGAAGGTTTCAGATATTACCACTGGCATGAATGTCAACGTTTGTGAGAGCAAAACACGGGTTTTATATTCGTTATCAGTTGCTTATTTCACAAAATTTTGAAAGCAGTATCTTATATAACATCAATGAAGAAAATGTTCAAAGCCTGCAGCACTGTTACTGAAGTTAGTGTTTGGGGCTGCGATCCAAAAAATTTGCAGAACTTTGGGAATTGAAACATTGGTTATTTATTTTCATTGTAAATGTTTGTAAGTATTTATTGATACAAAAGTAGCACTACAGACTCGTGCTGGCAACCTTCTGCCAGTATCAAGGCCAAGAATATATTACATCTGCTTCACGTTGTTTAATAACATTCGAAATTATAGGAGTATAAAATAATTTAGGGCTACAGGCAGCGAGTATTTTCAGATAATCGAAAACTTAATATTTCCTGTTAATTGTCACTACAATATCATTACCATATGAAAATTTCACGATAAAACCGCTTCACAAATATATTGCAATTAAACACAAAACCAACAATAGCTGGCAACCCTATCATGGCTTTTCAGCCAAATTTGGCATAAATAATGTCTATAAAAGGTTACATTAATTTAAGTAAATTCGTGTTGCTTTCATGACTATACTGGAAGTTATAGGGCAAAAAGTTTTATTTTCCTGAGCGAATTTTCAAAACCAAAGACACAAAAATCACCATAGCTGGCAGCACCAATCAAATTTTTCAACCAAATTACTATCAAACAGGGAGTAGAGTAAGGTTCAGCTACAGTGTCAATTTAATGAAAATCTGGTAACTTATTCACATTTCATAGGGCAAAAAACAATTTTATTTCTTTGTAATTCTTCAAGATGGCAAACCTGGCACAGAGTTGCCCACAATTCAAAATCGCTTCTATCAGATCTGGCCCTACTTAAGTCCAATGCATTCTGTAAATTTAAGTTGTATCTGATGATTGGTTCGTGAGTTTCCATGAACAGAAGTTTTTGATGCTAAAAATATAGGTAAATTGGGCAATTTTTGCCAGGCGTGCCCGTTATACCATATCAAATTTTTCTTGTTGTTTATGTAAACAAAGCACAAGGTTTATATATGAGTGGCTCTCTTTTGAAAAAGGCGGCAGTTTTTCAAGAGATATGATGATTTGGAGGCTTTCAGTTTCAGTGCCTGCCCTAACTACAGTGCTGCGAGCACGCTCATTAAAAGCTACACAAATCTGCAACTAAATAATACCAATACGTTCTGATTGAATTTTCTGAAATTTCGTAACTTTAAGTAAGTTAACGCAATTTAAAAATTTCAAACTTTCCCGTTCTCTGGCACCCAGAGAAAAAATTCCAAAACATCATCCAATTCACATGTCAAACACGTTCAAAATTCATTTCGTCAACTTAATTTTTGCAAAAATAATTTTTGTACGGAATAATAGGTACATATATTAAAAATATCACTAAAATGGCCGCCGGCGTCAAAGGGTTAAAGATAATTGACACTTAATAAGACATATACATTAATGTATTATATTATATATATATTTGCATATACATTAATGTATTCTGAAAGTTTCAGCTCAATCGGATGGCCCGTTCCCGCGATTATCTCACTGGAATTTTTGATGATATATATATGTAGATGTATATATATATCTATATATATATATATATATATATATATATATATATATATATATATATATATATATATATATATATATATATATATATATATATTGATATATGGAACTATGAATTTTTTTCCGAATCGATTTTAATTCTAATGTTCTTCGAACATAAGTAAAAAACTCTAGCGCACCTGAACCGCTAGAAACACTAATGTTCGAAGAACAGTTGAAGAATCGTGCAGGTTTTGAGTGCATATTCCACCACATGTGCTGCTTATTACGACCAAACTGTTTCAAATGCCACGTTTTACTTTGGTCTCAAGAATGCATTATAACTCATATGGTGGAAGGTTTCAGATATTACCACTGGCATGAATTTCAACGTTTATGAGAGCAAAACACGGGTTAATTATATTCGTTATCAGTTACTTATTTCACATAATTTTGAAAGCAGCATCTCATATAACATCAATGAAGAAAATGCTCAGTGCTTGCAGCACTGTAACTGAAGTTGGTGTTTGGGGCTGCGATCCGAAAAATTTGCAGAACTTTGCAAATTGTAACATCGGTTATTTATTTTCATTGTAAATGTTTCCAGTATGTATACTAACTGTAAGCATTTATTGATACAAAAGTAGCACAACCGACTCGTGCTGGCAACCTTTCGCCAGTATCAAAGCCAAGAATATATCAAATCTGCTTCACGTTGTTTAATTACATTCGAAGTTATAGGAGTATAAAGAAATTTAGGGTTACCTGCAGCGAGTTTTTTCAAATGATCGAAAGCTTAATATTTGCTGTTTATTGTCACTACAATATCATTACCATTTGAAAATTCTACGATAAAACCGCTTAATAAAGATATTGCAATTAAACACAAAACCAACAATAGCTGGCTACCCTATCGTGGCTTTTCAACCAAATTTGGTCTGAATAATGTTTATAATAAGTTTCATTAATTGTATGAAATTCGTATTGATTTAATGACTGCACTGGAAGTTATAGTGCAAAAAGTTTTATTTTCCTGAGCGAATTTTCAAAACCAAAGACACAAAAATTACCATAGCTGGCAGCACCAATCAAATTTTTCAACCAAATTTCCACCAAACAGAGATTAGAGTTAGGTTTAGCTACTGTGTCAATTTCATGAAAATCTGGTAACTTATTAACATTTCATAGGGCAAAAAGCAGTTTTTTTTCTTTGTAATTTTTCAAGATGGCACCACTGGCACAGAGTTGCCCACAATTCAAAATCGCTTCTATTAAATCTGGTCTTACTTAAGTCCAATGCATTCTGTAAATTTTAGCTGTATCTGATTATTGGTTCGTGAGTTTCCGTGAACAGAAGTTTTTGATGCTTAAAATATAGGTTAACTGGGAGAGGGTTACCGTTCTTGGCCGACATGAAATTTCCAAAGTTTTATTTTGAACGTGTAGATAAAACATAAGATTTATATACAGATTGGTTTTATTGTAAGAAACGGACATTTTTTTTGAATATTCGATGGTTTGAATGTTTTCACTTCCAAATTTTTTTTTCAAAATGAAGACACCAAAATTATCATAGCTGGCAGCTCCAACCGAATTTTTCGACCAAATTTTTACCAAACGTGGCTTAAAGTAAGGTCCAGCAATTGTGTAAGTTTCGTCAAAATCGAACGATTCAATCAGAATTTATAGGGCTAAAAACAATTATCTTTTTTAGTGGTTTTTCAAGATGGCACCACTGGCACAGAATCGCCAGCATTTCAAAATCACTTCTACCAGACCTGGTCCTATTTAAGGCCAATACATGCTGTGAATTTCAAATAATTCTGCTTATCGGATCGTGAGTTTCCGTGAACAGAAGTTTTTGATGCTAAAAATATAGGTAAATTGGGCAAGGGTTACCAGGCGTGCCCGTTATACCATATCTTTTTTTTTTTTTTGGTTATGTAAACAAAGCACAAGATTTACATATGAAAGGCTTTTTTTTGAAGAAACGGCATTTTTTCAAGAGAGACGATGATTTGGAGGTTTTCACTTTCAGTGCCTGCCCTAGCTACAGGGTTGCCAGCACGCTCATTAAAAGCTACACAAATCAACAACTAAATAATATCAATATGTCGTGAAAATTTCGTAATGATTAAATAGCTCTGTCAAAAGTTATCGAAATTTAAAAATTTTCAAATTTTCCCGTCCTCTTTTTAGGCACCCAGCGCACACATAGGGTTAAAAAATTCCAAAGCATTATCCGATTCATATGTAAAACACGTTAGAAATTTATTTCGTTAACTTTATTTTTGCGAAAATCGTTTGTGCACGAAATAATAGGTATACTAAAAATATCACTTAAACGCCCGCCGGCGCCAAAAGGTTAACAATAACTGACATTTAAAGAGATCTGGACCTATTCTGCATATACACCAATGTATTCTGAAAGTTTCAGCTCAATCGGATGGCGCGTTCCCGAGATTATCTCACTGAAATTTTTTGATGATATATATATATATATATATATATATATAGAAATATGAATTTTTGGCCGAATCGATTTTAATACTAATGTTCTTCGAACATTAGTAAAAAAGAAAAATATCGCCAGATGCTAAAGCGTCTCATATTTAAAAGATACAAATATCGCAAAAAAATGTCTCAAAATTATGCTTAACAAGTTTAAGCACTTTTCAATATACTCACTCTACAGCATAGCCTTCGTACTTACAGTTGATGAACTGGTGAAAGAAGATCAATTACTTTTCACCGCAAAACACCTGTCTCATAAAACTCTCTGCATGATTCAAATTATGGTCCTTGGGTCGGTAGCGATTAAGTAGATTGGAACATCTTCATATACAAAGTTTTCGTTTTTCAATGAAAGTTTTCTTTGTGAAATTACTCTAAACATTGTTAGAAATTAAACACAGCACAAACCAGATTAACATTAGTTTATTATGTAAACACACTAGTCTGTATCATTTGAATTTTAAACCTGTAGCAACAAAAATTATTATGATAATTAAATGTTTATTTACTTACTAACGAATGAGATGCAACAGTTGTTTCATTTTAATGCGAATACTTTTCATTTTTTTTATAAATTTTTTGTTTGTTTCATTTCATTGACTTACATTGCATTAATTGAATATTGTAGTTGCAAATAGGTAATTTTCAGTGATGCTATCAATTGTACATTTTTATTTACGCTGTGATTTCTTATTTCAGGACTCTGTTGATGTTGTAGCTTGAATTTATAACCTTGTGTCCCCAAAAAGTGAAGCTAATTTTTTTGTTTTTTTTTTTCATATTCTAAAAGATGAAACAAATAATGCTTACAAAAATAATCAAAAATTATTACGAAGCAGAGAAAAAATCTTAAAATAACGTGTTTCAGTACAATATTTTATTTAACAAAATTTTTTTTAGATGTATTACGCATTCTATTTAGCTGCTTTTTTATGTATGAGCTGGTACTTCTTCTAATAGTTTACTTTGTACGGGAGAGTATTTTTTCTAAAAACTCATCCCACGTTCTCTGCAGAATTGTTAATCCAGCAGACCTTTCCAACGGTGACATCATAGAATATCTGGAAGGATACTAATTAAATCCATTGCTTTGCTTTTTCTAGATTTATATAGACTTATTTCGAACATTAGATGATATGAATGAAGATATATTTTACTAATGCGTTCAAGTTTAAAACCAAGTAGGGAACTTGGGAAAAAAATTATATCGAAGTCTCCCAATGATAACAGTAAAATCTTTAACGTTGACACAATTTTATGTGTACATGAAAGAATGTATAATAGTGCAATTTTTCAATATTCAATCTAAAATTTAATCTATTACGATGAAACAATTATATGTGTACAAAGAACTATACTTGCTTATTAAAGTTTAAAATCCCTAATTTAAATTGATATTTCAATTGAATTAAAGTATATTGTGGAAGAAGATTGATAAAATATAGTAAGTTTACTAATTTGGTACTTATAAAGTAAAACTTTGAATTTCTACATCATACTTACATTATTGAGTTCCAAACTAACTGCTTTAGCACTTTCAAGCCTCCTGTAGCTGGAATCAAAGACATGAAAGTGTAGTAGAAATCATAACTCAAACCCTTTGCATTCCAAAAGCCCGGATCATCATTAGAAATAACCGCTGGTATGTTTTCGGATAGGAAAAATGCTGCTGGATGATTTCTCATATCCCACAGTAAATGTAGCACCTGATTCGAAATGGGATTAATTTCAATTGCGATTCCCTTATTTTTAACAGCATGTAATAAAACAGGATGCTTTGCCAGAGCAAATCCGTGTCCAATCCGAGTTGCATTCAACAAAATCGCATCCAAAAGATTCAAGTCAGTCGATCCCTGCCAATCTAAAACAAAGTGTAAAATTTTTGTTTTCAAGTATACTTTTGTAAATCGTACTTGTTTCACCAGCATGAAGGAACAATTGAGCTCCTTTGGGCATTTTTTTAAGCTGTGGTAAAAAACTGTAAAGTGGCTGGCCCAAGTCTTCTTGTCCAACCAGATCAAACCCAACTATGAAATCTGGATAAAGCATGCTGAAAAAGAAAAAGTCTAGGGCATCAGAACCGCTAAAAAACTAATTTTCGAAGAACTTATCTTTGAGGGATTTAAAAGTGTGTGAAGACGTTATACACTTATGTGTAGTATCATATTAACCATTTCTTACTCAAAGGAACAAATATCATTTTCTGACAGCATTTTCTATAACACAAATGATGAAAATGTTCAGTGCTGACAACATTTGTCCAACACAGCAGCAGTAAATCTACCATATCATGCTCATGCATAATCAATCTATCCTTTCAATTTCGTTTCCTCATCCGAGGATATCATCGAAAGTTTCAGCGATTAAACTATGTCTGGGGTTGCCATCCGAAAAATTTCCAAACCTCGGAAAATTTAAATATCGGTTGCTTATTTTATTGTAAATGCTTTGTTTATGAATACAAAATATCCGTTGGTGCAATATTTACGAAATTGTCTGGTGCTGGCAATCATGTGCTAGCACCATAGCTGCTTCACGTTGGATTTAACTCGCCCTGTGAATTTTGTTTTGATTGAATGGCTGCGCTGTAATTTAAAGCAGTGAATATAATTTTAGGGTAACCACCGTCCAAACTATTTAAATTTTTGAAACGTAAATATTTGTTAATTGTCATTGTAGGATCATTCTCATTTGGAAATTTTGTGACTATATCGCTCGATAAAGAAATGTCAATAAATTACGAAATTCATCATAGCTGTCAACCCTTTCACGGTTTTTCAGCAAAATTTCAACAGAATTAGAAACGCAACAAGATATGCTTATCACATGAATTTCGTTTTGATTTCGTTACAGCATCGGAAGTTATAAGGAAAAAGTCGTTATTTTCCTGAGCAAATTTACAATATTTATGAGACTAAAATTGCCGTAGCTGGGGACTCTTTACTAATTTTTTAACCAAATTTCTATGCAATCTGTCTTAAAGTTAGGTTCACAATTTTTGGTTCTGCCGCACGCCCGTATAGCAGCCAGCTGTATGGGATGTGTAAACGGAGGCCTCGCCCGTAACTGGCAGAGGGGCGCCCTCGTTTCTTTCTGCAGGGGTGACACGGAGGCCTGGGGACAGGTCTGGGCTGGTGAATGAAAGCGGAGTTCTGAATCCAACACTTCACTTTGCCCGGTTCTGGAACCTGGCGAACCGCGGTCTATAGAGTAGCGAACTGTTAGACTAGGGGAGACACTTCGGTTGCCTCGGCAGCAAGGAGCGCAGGTTCAGCGTACTGTGAAAGCCTACAGAACCCTCGGATGGTCGTGGGGGAGTCTGCCTCGCGATCCGAAGAGGGGGAAGGACGGTCGGAGCAATACATTGTTCCTATGGGGGCGGGGTGTAGCGGGAAGCAAAATGCTGGCAATTGCCTCGGCTGTGGTCCAAAAACGCGAAACCCAAACCTGAAACATTGAATAAACAATATCTATGGATTCTACCAAAGACATAAATAACAAAATCGAACTTCCCGTCAGTACTACTGGAGGGACATCACCAGATAACGACCCCTTCAAAAGGAGTTCAAAGGTGACACGATCACCAACGTCGGGAAGCGAAACGGCTCAGGGTCAGACGATCGAAAGATTGCGGGCCCTGAAGCTAGATGGGGAACCCGCCGCGGGATCTACTGTGAGTCCGATGGACGTACTGGTTCCCGTCAGCAGAGCAGCTACTCAGCAGTCTGGCGGCGGGTCTGGAGAGTCACTGGCCAGTATAACGGAAGCGGCAGTTAAGTTGGCTTCTAGCAGAGCTGTGACTGAGAACGGAGGCGGGAAGCTGAAAGGCTTGTAGGTCACCGGGAAGGAAGCGGTGGCTAAGCCATTCAGCAGAGCTGTAACTAAGACTGGAGGTGGTGCCTCCAAAGATCTGCAGTCTACTGTGAAGGTGGTGGCAGCTGATCCTTGATTAACCTCGCCAAGAGGTAAATCGACGAAGAGGCCACGACAGCAGAAGGCAGTTCGTTCCTTGAGGGACGTAGCGGCCAGTCACCTTAAGCTGGCCGTCGTTGACAAGCAGGAACCCCTGGAATGGAGACTTGAAGATGACGTGGCCAAGGTGATTCTTAAACGGATCACCGAGGAACTCCTCAGGTTTGCCATGTCAACGGAAGAAGGGTCACCTCGCTTTGAAGGCTGTAACATTGTTCGCGGCCCCATTGCGGTGACCTGTAGTGACGTCTTCTCGACGGAATGGCTTCGGTCTACCGTCCTGAAGATTTCTGCCGACCATCCAGATTTGGACGTAGTGGAGGAGACATCCGTGCCTAAGCTAATTACAGCGAAGGTGGCGGTGCCCCACTCGAACGCTTCGGAGGCTCTGTCTCTGTTAAAAAGACAGAACTCCGATCTGAAAGTTTCAGGCTGGAGATTATTCCAGGCTGTTAAACTAACTAACCAATCTGTGGAGCCTGACTTAACTGGTGCAGCTAAGTTAGTGCTTGTGCTGGGTATCGATCGGGAGTCCGCGGATCAAGTACGGGCCACAAACAGGTTGATTCACTTCGGTCTGAAGAGGATCACCTTGAAAGTTGGAGCGGAGAAGGTGACTGAGGGTAGCCGAAGTGCGAGTGGTCCAAGCAAATCTGCACCACAGTAGAGGGGCGACGGCCAACCTGCTTCGGCATCTCAGTCGGGGGCACGCTGACATCGCACTGATGCAGGAGCCGCTTCTGTACAAGAATGTGGCTTGTGGATTCGGCACCAGCCTCAGTGTGTTCCAGCGTAAAGGAAGGGACAAGACAAGGACTTGTAGTGTCGCCAAAAAAGAGGTGAAAGCAATCTTGATTCCGCAGTTTCCGCAGTGATGGGGATACAACCACAGTGTGTGTGGAGTGGGGATCGCTGGTAGCGGCACGAAGCGGTGCCTGTTGTCGGCGGTTTATCTACCATACGACATGGATCCCATCACACCCGGACTGAGAAGATTGGCAGTAGTGGCTGTGACAACGGATGCTGTTATCGGCTGTGACGCAAATGCTCACCACGAAATATGGGGAAACACCAACATAAAGGAGAGAGGTAGGAGTTTGCTAGAATTTCTAACGTCAATTAACCTCAACATCCTCAACACAGGTAACAAACCTACATGTATAACAAGGAACAGGGCTGAGGTAATTGATATTACCCTGGCAACTCCAAGCATAATGAAAAGTGTCCACAGCTGGCAGGTTTATAACTTGCCATCGCTCTCGGACAACCAGTGGCTATGCTGGAATATCGGTTGTTCTGTTATTTCACCTAAAAAAGTACGGAGCTCGAGAACAGCACAATGGGAAGTTTACTCAAGGAAAACAAATAGACACCTCAGAGCACTAGACGATCTGGAACTGACGAGTTCAGGACGGCTTAACGAGCAGGTGAACCGATTAACGGGAATCTTAGTGTCAGATTTCAAAGACGTGTGTCCGGAAAAGCCCGTAAGGAAGAACGCTACCTTGTGGTGGAATGGCGAACTCACAGAAGCTAGAGGTCGCACACGAAGGGCGTTTAACACCGCAAGGCGTTCCGGAAACGTGGCTGACTGGGATCGTTACAAGCAAGAGCTGTCGCTTTTCAAAAAGAAGATTAGACAAGCCAAGCGCGACTCATGGAGGGAATTCTGTGAGAACATTGAAGGAGGTACAGAGGCTGCCAGAATCAGGGAGGTCCTAAGCGTAACCCCCGACGTACCTACGCTTTTGCGAAGGGAAAACGGGGATTGGGTGGAGGACCCAAAAGAGTGCCTGGACTTGCTACTGGAAACTCACTTTCCAGAATCAGCCTGCGTGACACCGCGTAGTGACGTACTTCGAGGAACCCACCGGGCGTCTGAGTGGCTGATCAAGGAAGTAGTGGACGAGGTCAAGATTGAATGGGCTATTGCCACATTTCGACCATACAAAGCTACAGGGATTGATGAGATATCACCTATCATGCTTCAAAAAGCAGATAAGGCCATCATTTCCATTCTGCAGCGTATTTTTACCGCATGCCTCCGCCTCGGGGTAGTACCCGAGCAATGGACAAAAGCTAGAGTGGTCTTCATTCCGAAACCTGGTAGGTTGAATCATCATTACGTGAAGGACTTAAGACCAATCAGCTTAACATCGTTTCTGCTCAAAACACTAGAGAGGTTTGTTGATCTGCACATCAAAAGCTCGATTGATGTCGCGAGACTCTGTGTTGATCAACACGCGTATCTAGCGGGCAGATCAGTAGATACGGCATTACACAAAGTTGTCGGTACAATAGAAAAATCCTTACGGCAGAAGGAATTCACGTTGGCAGCCTTCTTCGACATTGAGGGGGCCTTCAATAATGTCACTGTCGCGAGTATCATTGATGCCTTGGCTCGATATGGAGTGGATAAAACCCTGGCGACCTGGTCATCTGACTTGCTCAAGAGCAGGCGGATTGAGGCTACCTTTTTGGAGGCCTAAGCGGAAAGTACAGTCGGTACCGGAACACCACAAGGAGGGATTATATCTCCCCTTTTCTGGATCCTGACAGTCAACGAAATACTGGAGAAGTTAAGGGCCAGTGGCTTTGAGGTAGTCGCGTTTGCCGATGACATTGTGGTACTTGTGAGGGGTGCGTTCCCACAAACTTTGTCGGACCTTATGCAATCGGCGCTGGACCATATTCAAATCTGGGCCAGAAAAGTCGGTCTTAGGGCAAACCCGACAAAAACCGAAATTATGCTCTTCACAAAGAGATACAGGGTACCGGCTATTGCCACGCCTAACCTCAACGGAATAACATTGGAGCTTGCTGATAGTGTTAAATATTTGGGCCTTATACTAGACAGGAAACTGAACTGGGGGGCTAACGTGAAGCACAGAATTGGTAAGGCCCGCGCAGCACTTTTCGCTTGCCGGACCGCCTACTCCAATACCTGGGGTCTTAAACCTAGGGCGGCCTATTTCATATTCACATGTGTAGTCAGGCCGATTTTAGTGTATGGAGCGGTCGTGTGGTGGAAAGCAGCGGAGAGTAAAACTAATATCAAAGAGCTAACAACACTGCAAAGATTAGTTTGCATATGTATTACGGGCGCTTTAAGAACCGCCCCAACGGCTGGATTGGAAATGATTTTGGGACTCATGCTTCTATATCGATTCATCTTTAAAAGCACAAGCTTAGCGGCGATACGCGCTAAAAGTTCTGGCATGTGGAACGATTCAGATCAGTGGAGCCACAGCAGTATTCTTATAGAATGCCGCAAAAGATTTGGATTCGTTGCAGAAGACACGGATCACATGAGCAAAATATTACATCTTGGCTGGAATTTCCAGGTCAAGATACCCACAAGAACAGACTGGAAGAAAAAGGAAGCTACCACCGATAGGGGTGCCTGGATTTACACGGACGGGTCAAAGACGGACACAGGAGTTGGCTCGGGCGTATTTTCTACGGATTTGAGCCTTAACCTGTGGAGTAGACTGTCGGACCATGCTACCGTCTTTCAGTCTGAATTACATGCTATACGTATGGCAGTTGAGTCCATTAGTGGAATATCAACCAGACCAATGACCATTTGCGTCGACAGTAGGACAGCCATTCTCGCTCTTGCGTCTTAAAGATGTTCTTCAAAAACTGTTAACGCTTGCAGAGTGGCTCTCAATGAAAAGGCAAGGCATATTCCTATCCGGATTATGTGGGTGCCAGGGCATAGTGGGGTCATAGGCAACGAAAAAGCTGATGAATTGACGATGAAAGGTTCAGCAGCTAGCAACTGCCCCTGCATCATTGTACCTCGGTCAACCGCGGACGCCACAAACAAACTTGATGCCGTCATATGGGCAAAACTGGGGTCCGAATGGGAAAACTGGCTTGACTGCAAGGTGGCCAGGACATTATGGTCATCACCTGATCCAAGCAAAAGCAGGAAACTGCTCAAGCTCAGCAGGAACTGCTTGAGAACTACAGTCGGCTTGCTCACAGGACACTACCTTGCCGCATCTCATGCGAAGAAAATGGGACTGACATCTAGCAGTTTATTCAAGAGGTGCGAGATGGAAGAGGACACCATCGAGCATATCTCTGCGATTGTTCGGCCCTTAATAATAAACGCCTCAAAATTTTTGGTGCATACCACTTTCAAGGGTTAGCAGAGGTGGCCGGTACCGTCACGCTGAGTCAGCTGATCCAGTTAGGCAAAACAGTCACTTGGCAGCTCTAAAAAACCAGCGGAGGGTGGCAAATGGGCCCAAACTCTTTACTAACCTAACCTAATCAAACCTAAGGTTCACCTACTGCGTGAATTTTGTTAAAATCTGGTGGCTAAATAAGAAGCTATAGGCCAAAAACCAGTTTTCTTTCTGAATGATTTTTCCAAATGACACCACTGCCACACTGTAGCCCGTATTTCAAAATGATTTCTATCAGACCTAGTCCTAGTTAATACTAACATGTCCCGTAAATTTCATATTGATCGCATTATCCGGTCGTCAGTTCTCGTGAACAGAAGTTTTGAGTACTGAAAAAAAAGGTAATTTGATCATGGGTTGCCGTTTTTGTTTACCGCGGAATTTTTGAAATTTTTATTTGACTTGGTGGACAAAAGTCAAAATTTATCAATAATTTGAATTTATTTTCAAAAATCAAAAATTTTTCAGGAGACTCGATGATTTGAAGGTATTTTTTTGTTCAGAAGCCTGCTGTAGTTACAGAGTTGCCCCTACACTTTTGAAAGTCCGGGTGTATTAAATTCTAGTCTACATCAATACGCTCTGAAAATTTTACGATGATCAATTGTTTTTCTTTGAAGTTATGGCAAATCGAAATTTGAGAAAAATCTTTGCCTACTTGTAGACACTCAGCGCCTACACAAAGCTGAAAATTTCCACTTTTTTATCAAAAGCAAACTTAAAATCTAATAGGTTTTCATTCCTTGTACTTTTTTTTAACAAAAATTTACATTGCTTGGAAATATAGGAGTACCTGATAATTCACTTTAATGCCCGCCGCCAACAAAAGGTTTAAGATATCTGAATTCTAGCAAGTCATGGACCTACCTGTTATATACATCTCATTCCTTGTACTTTTTTTAACAAAAATTTACATTGCTTAGAAATATAGGAGTACCTGATAATTCACTTAAATGCCCGCCGCCACCAAAAGGTTTAAGATATCTGAGTTCTAGCAAATCATGGACCTACCTGTTATATACATCTATGTCTCCCCAAAAATTTCAGCTCAATCGGATTGGCCACTCCAGAGATTATCTCCCTTAACCATTTTGCTGCCATATAAATATATATATATATATATATATATATATATATATATATATATATATATATATTTATATCTCTCTATATATATATATATATATATATATATATATATATATATATATATATATATATATATATATATACAAATATATATATATATATATATATATATATATATATATATATATTTATATATATATATATATATATTATAGTCTGCCAAGAATGTGTTTACACATTGGGAAAAAAACAATTTTTGATCTTTCTAACTATAAAATATTACTTTTTATTTATGTAAATGATTTTTTTTTCTTAATTATAGTTATTTACATTATTTCCAACCGATATATACAAAAAAGTAGAAATTAAATGCAAAAAAAATCTAGCGCACCTGAACCGCTAGAAAACTTGTTTTCGAAGAAATTGTCTTTGAGTGACAATGTGGAAAGACGTAATACACTTTTTTGTAGAATCATATCAACCATTCCTCGTTCAAAGCAACAAAACTCAACTATAACACAAATGATGAAAGTGTTCAGTGCTGGCAACATTTTCCCAACGAAGCAGCAATAAGTTAGCCTTCACAAGCTCATACTTAAATCAACTTACCCTTTGAATTTCGTTCTCACCGGAGGATTTTGTCGAAAGCTTTAGCGGTTAACGATGTATGAAGCTGCCATCCAAAAAATGTTCAAAACTCGGAAAATTTAAAAATTGGTTTCTAAGTTTTATTGCAAATGTTTTGCATATGTGTATGTAATTTGAAGCATCTGTTGATGCAATAGTTACGAAAATGGCCAAAGCTCGTTACCCTGTGTCAGCAGCATAGCAAAATATATACCAAATCTGCTTCACGTTAAACTAAACCCAATCAATAAATTTCGTTTCGATTGAATCACTGCGCTAGAAGTTATACGGATGAAAAAATTTTTGGAGTAACCACCCTCAAAACTTTTCAAATTTTTAAAGCGTTAATATTTGTTGTTAATTTTCATTGCAGGATCGCAAATCTAATGACATTTGCAAATCTAATGACATAATCGCGCAGTAAAGAAATTCCAAAAAATTACAAAAATGGTCATAGCTGGCAATTCTTTCACGATTTTTGCACGAAATTCCTATGACATTTGGCTCACATCAAAATCTATTTACTGCATAAACTTCATTTTGATATCATGACTGCACCGGAAGTAATTGGGAAAAAGCTTTATTTTGCTGAGCAAATTTGCAGGATTTAGGAGACAAAAATCACCATAGCTGGCAACCCTATTCTAATTTTTCAGCCAAATTTTCATCAAATGTTACCTTAAGTAAGATCCAAATATTATGTGAATTTTGTTTCAATCTAATAGCTGAATCGGAAGTTATAGGCCAAAAAGCTGTTTTTTTTCTCAGTGAGTTTTCAAGATGGCACCACTGCCACACTGTTGCCCGTATTTCAAAATGATTTCTATCAGACCTGGTCCTAGTTGAAACCAACATGTCCTGTGAATTTCATTATGATCGGATTATTCGGTCGTCAGTTCTCGTGAACAGAACTTCCGAGTGCTGAAAATAGAGGTAATTTAGTGATGGGTTGCCGTTCTTGTGCAAATCGGAATTTTAAAAATTTCAAATTGACATGATGCACAAACGTTAAAATTAATCAATTATTTGAATTTTTTGTCAAAAATCCAAAATTTTTCAGGAGGTTGAATGATTTGAACGATTATTTTCAAGAGCCTGCCGCAGCTACAGGGTTACCCGCACTACCTTGGAAATGTGTATTAAACATTAGTCAAAATCAATACGCTCTGCAAATTTCACGATGATCCAATATTTTTGCCAGAAGTAATGACAAATCAAAATTTAAAAAAAACCCTTGCCTACTTTTAGGCACGCTGCACCCACACACGACTCAAAATTTCCAATTCTTTACCATAAACAAGCTAAAACTATAACAAGTTTTCATTTACAATACTTGTTTTTGAAAAAAATTCACGCTACTTGGAAATAAAGGAGTACCTCAAAATTCACTAAAACGCACGCCGCCGCCAAAAGGTTTAGGATATCTGAACTTTAGCAAGTCGTGGACCTACCTACTAAATACATGTACGTTCTCCGAAAATTTCAGCTCAATCGGGTTTTCCACTCCAGAGATTATCTCCCTTAATCATTTTGATGATATATATATATATATATATATATTTAAATATATATATATATATATATATATATATATATATATATATATATATATATATATATATATATATATATATATATATATATATATATATATATATATATAAAGAAATATGAATTTTCGGCGAAACGAGTTTAATACTACTTTTCTTCGAAAAGTAGTAAAAAGAACGAAAAGAACAACGAAAACAATTATTTCAATTCTTGAATTGTCAACGATGCGGCAAATTTACCGTAATTTTTGGTCTGTATTGTAAAGTTCTATGAATTTCATCATAAGTGCCCAGTGTGCCAAATTCGGCATTTCGTTGAGAATTCTTTCAGAAAATTGAAGCGAATTCAAAAAAAAGTTTCGGATTCTCAAACTTATTCGTTACGAATTCTTTAAGAATATAAATTTTTTTAATTTTTAATTATATAAAGAAATATGAATTTTCGGCGAAACGAGTTTAATACTACTTTTCTTCGAAAAGTAGTAAAAAAAACGAAAAGAACAACGAAAACAATTATTTCAATTCTTGAATTGTCAACGATGCGGCAAATTTACCGTAATTTTTGGTCTGTATTGTAAAGTTCTATGAATTTCATCATAAGTGCCCAGTGTGCCAAATTCGGCATTTCGTTGAGAATTCTTTCAGAAAATTGAAGCGAATTCAAAAAAAAGTTTCGGATTCTCAAACTTATTCGTTACGAATTCTTTAAGACCGGTATATGAAAAACGTTACAAAAACGCCGAAAGTGCTCAAACTTTCCCCTCTTTAGCTCCTGGAAAGCTTTCGTACAATGGTTCATTTTTTTTCAAGATTCATTGCGAATTCTTTCGGAATTCCTTGCGAATTTTTTGTGAATTCTTTGCGAATTCTTCACGAATTCTTTGTGAATTTTTTGAAGATTTTTGTGCAGGTTTCAAATAGTTCTTTCAGAACGCTTCCAATACTTTTTGGATACATTTTAATAACATTTATTGAATAAAATACTTATAATTTTTAATTTCAATATAATTTTTTTTTATTTGTTGTTTTATTTCATATTATAAATTTTAAATAACAATTTTTTTCTCCCGTTTGCTAAGCTTGTCTTTGCTGCTATAAA
Source organism: Nemotelus pantherinus (assembly GCA_963978885.1). NCBI lineage: Eukaryota > Metazoa > Arthropoda > Insecta > Diptera > Stratiomyidae > Nemotelus > Nemotelus pantherinus. The sequence continues at coordinate 55,099,333 of OZ022265.1, forward strand.
AAAATCTTTTTTTAAAAACCTTCGATCTCGTCCCGTCTTCTTGAAGGAAATTTTCGCACAGCAAGTTCTGCATACAAAAAGGAGAAGTTACAAGAGAATAACAAATTTGAAAAGCATTACGAACATTTAAAATAGACACTGTTAACACCTCAAACAACACAACTTCAAAAAACTTTGTAGTCACTTGCACTTATGCATGAAAAACAGTTGTACGACTAAAGAACTGTTTTAATACTTACTTTACTAGATGAAACATTAACGGCATTAGGTTCGGAATTTGTTGCAAATTCCAATGCATTTCGTAACAAACTCTTAACAATTTCCCCATCACAGATTCGTTCGCACTTTGTTAGGAATTTGTTCGAACTCAGTGAAATTTTCGCAACGAATCCCGATTGATTTTAAATTTGTTTCTTCCAAACTTCAGAAGAGATTCTTAAAAAATATTCAAATGTTTCTCATAAAATAATGAACAGTAATACCCCAGTCAAAAGTTGTATTCATTTCAAGAGCTTTTTATATTTCTATCTCTTTCGCTCACTTTCGAAATAGTCGTAACCAAATCCAAATTCCGAATTTGGCACGCTGGGTGTGTGATTAATTTTTGGCTAGTATGCATAAATACGTGAGATATTGTGTTTTAAAATGCCAGGCAAAAGATTATTCTTTGAGCTGGTTCAGATGATGTACTATAATCACCAATTAGGTAAAAGTGCGCAGGAACTGTCGTTAATGTTTTGTGTAGCACGAAAGACAGTCTATAACGTTATAAATCGTGCTGAAAATGAGGATAGATTAGAGCCAAAATGTGGAGGTGTCCCAAAACCACAAATATCTAAACGTATAGAGCGCCTTATGATAAAGGAACTTGCTTAAAACCCTTGGACTTCGACCAGAACACTTGCTAGGGATCTCAAGGAAGAGTGTGATGTTGCTGTTTCCCATGAAACAGTACGACAGGCCATCCTACGAAATAAGCTCTCATCAAGAGCTGCACGAAAGAAACCACTGCTTTCTGCACTAAACATCGAAAAGCGTTTTTTCTTCGCTATGATGCACCTTTCTCAACCCGTTGACTTTTGGGACGAGGTCATATTCTGTGATGAGACAAAAATGATGTTGTACTACAATGATGGACCGACTAGAGTGTGGCGCAAGCCTTTAACATCGTTGGAAAATCGATATATCATTCCAACTGTAAAATTTTATAAGTTATCCGTAATCATTTGGGGGTGCTTCTCAAGCAGAGAATTAGGAGACTTGGCATTCATCGAGTCAACTATGGACGCCCAACAATATTTTCATATCTTTAAAACATATTTGGCAAGCAGTGCGCAGAGATTCGGCTTAAGATTAGAGCCAAAATACATAGGATCCTTCTTGATGTTGAAAGAGAAAGATGTGCACTGCTATGGCACTTTGAAAAACTCAATGAAATCTAGCGAATTAATGAAATCTTTTTATGTTTTTATGTGTATAGAAATTTCAGATGCACTGTGTATTAAGATGTATGTAAGTATGCTATTTATATGAGATTTCAGGCACATTATGTTTAAAATTTATCAAAAACGGTGGTGGTGGGAGAGAAAAGAAATTTAAAAGATCGATACCACAATAAAAGGGTTTTGGCATCCACGATTCTTCAACGACTCCTTGAGCAACCCACCAATAACTCCGACACGACATCGTCAAGCAGCATAAAGGCTTTACATGATACAACAAAGGAAAGTTTGTTAGCACAGGAAGCATTAAAAATACCAACAGACAATTGGGGACCTTTATTACTGCACATGCTGATCAAAAAACTGGATAAGGCAACAAGAATATTTTACGAACAATCATTAAAGGATCCTAGAGAGCTTCAACAGATGGATGAGTTCCTGAAGTTTTTAGAATTCAGATTCCAATCTCTGGAAGCGATTTCACCAAGGGCAAAGCCGAGTAGTGTAAAGACTTGTACGACAGTAACATCAACAATTCAAGCAGAAAAGACAAGAAACAACATCAATTGCAAACTTTGCAAACATGACACGCATAGTTTGAACAATTGTCGAAACTTTCTTCAATTGCCAACAACAAAGCGGAAGCAATACGTGCAGGAAAATAAGCTATGTTTTAATTGCCTAAAGGCAGGGCATAGAATCTCTACATGCACTTCACGCAACTTTTCGAAGTGTAATAAAAAACATCATACGTTGCTGCATATTGAAGATACTCAACCACAAACAATAACAACTGATCACGGGGCCAGAATCGAAAAAAGGTCATCGACAACCCTAACCGCTTCCATGCAGGCTCGAGCCACAGGATATGTACTCCTAAGCACAGCGTGAATACAGTTGATGTCAATCAATGGAGAAAGGGTAGAATGTCGAGCAATTTTGGATTCTGGGTCACAAATCAATATGGTGACAGAAAGATTAGTGAAGCGCCTAGGAATATCTTCTAAGCCAACGTCATTGAATATTGAAGGCATTGGAAAGGCAAAGAGTGAAGCTCATCGACGTGTTCATCTCAGTTTTCAATCACGAACAACTGCATATGCAACATCTATGGAAGCTTTTGTCATTCCACAAATTATTTCGGATCAGCCATCGCAGAGGATAGACATAGCAAATTGGCCATTACCATCGAATGCCCAACTTGCCGACCCTGATTTTTTTCCCACTTCTCCCACTTCTGACACCATATGTAAAATAAGAATCGTATGCGTTGTAGGTCAAGAACTATTGTATAAGAAGCACATGCAATACACTGTGTGACCTGCGATGCAATAAATCGAAAACAAGTCATAAGCTATATTTGTAAACAGCGAAGCGATCGAAGTATTGACCGCGATATGCATATTTGACGCATTCAGCAAGAATGCATTAATTGATATTTTGTATGCGGTAATGTTGTATGTAGGTTAAGGTGACCAGTTATGTTATTTTGATTAAGTGCATTTTGTATGTAGAAGTAATATTTGGGTTGAGGTAACAATTGTTATGTTATGATGCATTTTTCACATGTAGGAAGTAAGATTATTGAATGAAAGATATAAGAAGAGTGATTTTGAATAATAAATTGAGTTCCTCACGAACCAGCTGTGTGTTAATACAAGTAGAATTTGTCTGATGCACAAGTGGAGGTGCTTGGGCATTAAAAGTCGACGAGGTTGACAGACTAGAGCATTCGTTTGACTCTGAATCTGCTCTTGCGAGGTTTTCTTGCATAGCAAATAGAAAGCACGGCAAATGTTTAAGGGTAGCTTAAACATTGTGCCAGAATTAACTGCGGCCTCGCCGCTTTGGTAGTAAGGACTCAACAGAAGCATCCCAAGGCCCGTCTACAATATTGTCTCTAGACAATCAACATATATCACATCAACATTTATTTCAAGGTGTTCAGGTTCAAGTGCTTGAATATCTTCTTTTCAAACTTTGCAAGCTAATGTGGTTCAAGTACCGCATCAGCATCAAACGCAGAGTATACATTTTGGTGACCCCGACGTGATTGAAAGAGCAGTATTCTTTGAATCAAAAAATTATTATCAGTGAGGATAATAATAGACATCGCTGCAGGAAGGAGTATCAACGGAAAATTGTATAATTCAACCAGGCGAATTATACCATTCATCGTGAACTATTGTTCATTCACGCGATCCAACTCAGCAAATCGCTACAGCAATTCAACCCGGCGAATTGTTAGAAGTACGAACGATAATTCAACATCGCAACTGTAAGGAAGCAAACTCGCTGAAAGAGTCAAGATGTCCACAGTTGAAGAATTAGCTATTGAGCAGCAACGAACTGGAGAAGAAATCCAGCAGCTCATTTGCCTCTTTAAAGGAGACACCGAGGCAAGAAAAACTACTATGAAAAATGGTTAAAGTGATTAGAGGACGGTTGGTCCAAATTTGAGGCGACTCATAACAAAATATTGCAAGTCGCTGACGGGTCGCGACAACATGCGTATTTCACGAAAGACTATTTCATTGAAATAGGAGCTTTGGTCAGCCATTACCGAAAGGTATTCACTAAAGACATTAGTGAATCAAAAGGGACTCCAAAGATGCAGCATTCAACTAAAGGCTCAGAGCAAATAGCGGAGCAACGAACAATTTGTCAGACAGAACAAATAGGGAACACTGTGGGAACTGTCCGAAAACAGAAAGCACTAACAGCATCAATGAAAAGGCTTTTGACATTGAATATTGAAGATAATCAGCCTAATTCATACTACGAATATAAGATGAACTCGTTTGATCAGCTCTGGAAACAAATTGAGTCTAACCATTACACTATATGTGAAGCAATGAAACAACCTGAGACTGTCGGATACTCCATGAAGGACTACATTGAACTTGAAACATAAGTACAATCTGTGCTGCCTACACTGGCCGTCAAGCTGAGTAGTCAACCAATTCCAGCTATAGTTAAAGGTGGCCAAAAACCAGAAATTGATTTACCACAGATAACTATCCCAAAATTTGATGGTAATTATTTACATTGGCCACAATTCTATGACCTCTTTGTGGAGATCATTCACAAAAGACCATTAGGGTCGAAGATGATAAATAGATTATAAGTTAATTGATATTTTCAATCAAATAAATTGTATCGATACTAATTAAGTTCAACCCTGCATATGTTATTTCCATAAATTTATAAATTGATGATGATTGATAAAATTGATGAGTAAGTTTATTCACACTAGCAGAAGTAAAATTGAAAATATGCATATTGCAGAATCAGCAATTTGATGTGAATACACTTGCCTGTACTTTGGTCTATGCAGAAAACAATAGTTGTATTTTGAACATGTACTTTTACCGACTAAGCAATAATTACTGATCGAAATTTAGTACTTAAGCAATGAACAGCTTTGCTCATGCTCTTTCAATCAATAAACGGCGATTATTCAGGTAATCTGTTGTTTTATTGATGTTACTATTATAATTTTAGGATTATAGTAATTTAAGTCAATTAATTTTAGGATTAATTGAACATTTGGTCCTTCGAACCGGATTCTTGGTTCTAGTACATTAAATACAGTTTCGAGCAATTAGTACGAAGATGCCAGCGGACACGGCCCAGCAGTTTAACCCAACAGCAGTGGAAAAGCAGAAATTTAATATCGACGAAGTGCATCGATTCGTGCGGAATTTTAAGAAGGATTCTTCTGGAAGACATTCGAAAAAATATTTTCAATGCAAGATTCAGTCATTGGAAGCAAAGTGGGCAAAGTGTGAAGAGCTGCATCATGAAGTCATGGCGATTAAGGCGGACAATTCGACTCTGTTGGAAGATTACGTCAGCACTTATGAAGAGGCAGAACGTTTGGTCGAGGAGTACATGGTGATGTTCCATGAACATGTGGTGGAGTATGACGACGTGTGCAGACAGGGTGAGCAAACCACTTCACTTCAGCCATTAAATCATGAGCAGGGTCCTGTTTCAAATGAGGGAGTAGTACCTCTGGAGCGGATTAAAATCCCCAAATTCAATGGGGACTTGAAGAATTGGAATTCGTTCCAGGACATTTTTAATGTGATGGTGCATCGTAGCGGAAATCTCGGACCAGTCCAGAAAATGCAGTATTTGAAAGCGTCGTTGGTTGGAGACGCATAACAGGTGATCAAGCACCTGAATATCACTGAGGCTAATTATGAGGAAGCATGGTCATTAGTTGTTAAACGGTTCAACAATCCCAGAGCCATTGCTAACGGCCTCATGGGGTTATTATGGTCCATCAAGCCATGTGGGCAACCCAGCGCATCATCAATAAAGGAGATACTCAACAAAACGAACGAGGTTTTGTGCAGTATTAAGACAACAGGGCAGAATATGGCAGATATATTATTGGTATATATGCTACAACAAAAACTTGATGTCGAGTCTGGCATCCAATGGCAGAATTCAATTGGGGCGTCAATGGAAGTTCCGACGGTTGAGCAGTTTCTCGAGTTCTTGTCCAGACGTATTGCAGTACTAGAGGCGATACAAAACAAGGAAATTAAGAAGACTGTCAAAGTCAATGCACTTACAGCCACATCGGTACCAAGGGTTAAGACTCTTGCAAAGTGCTCAATATGCAAAAGGGAGCATAAGCCGTTTGCATGCAGAAAATTTACGGACGCCAGTGTTAACAAAAGACGCGAACTGATCAAACAAGCACGTTTATGCTTTAACTGCTTGAGCAGTCAGCATGTGGCTGCAGCGTGCCCATCTACTGTTATGTAATCTAGTACTAAAACATGTAGCCTAGTACTTAAGCAACATTCATTCTATACAACCTGTTCCTCATAATATTGAATATAGTGTGTAAGAGTTAGTTGTAAGTGAGACACCGAACAATACAGATGTTCTAATTGAAAACCAGTTGTTTTATTATAAGCTAAAATTAAAGAGAGCATACAAAACATGGCGCAGTCGGTAGGATTCATTCATTCTATACAACCTGTTCCTCATAATATTGAATATAGTGTGTAAGAGTTAGTTGTAAGTGAGACACCGAACAATACAGATGTTCTAATTGAAAACCAGTTGTTTTATTATAAGCTAAAATTAAAGAGAGCATACAAAACATGGCGCAGTCGTAAAACACAATGGATTAGTGGATTATGTGGAATTTGCGATCGAGAAAAGAAAAACCAGCAGAACTAGTCTCAAATGAAGAATCACTGGTGCAAATCGAAGACCAACACGACGACACAGTAAGTAAATTTGAAAATTTTGGCAAACAAGAAATCAAATCAGAAGAAAGTGAAATTGAATTAAAAACGAAAAGGCAATTTGTAAATACAGTGCCGAAAATGGAATTTAAATCACCCGAACCGCTATCGATGGATGGTAATCTGTCCGAAAATTTCAAAAAATTCAAGCAAAGGTTTGATATTTATTTGAAAGCGTCGGAGAGTGATAAGAAAAGTGAAGATATTAAAATTGCAATTCTTTTGAATGTAATCGGTGATGATGCATTAGAAGTGTATAACACGATGCAAATCAGTGGCAATGATACCGCTTCACTTAACGGTGTACTTCAGGAATTGGAAAAGTATTGCAACCCGAAGAAAGACGAGGTGTATCAACGATATAAATTGTACAGTCGAGTGCAATTGGAAGGTGAAAGTTTCGACCATTTTATAACTGAGATAAAGCAACTGGCGAATTCATGTGAATTCGAAGGCAAGGAGTGTGATAAAGCGATTCGAGATAGAATAATATTCGGCATACGGTCAAAGAAATGTCAGGAGTCGCTCTTAACGGTAGGTAACATAACGTTAGAGGAAACCATAAAAAAATGCCGTCTGTATGAGCTGGATAGAACGAGATTGGAAGATGTGCAAAATACCAAAGTGAGCGTAATAAAACATAAATTTAACGGTGAAAGAGAAAAACCAAAAAATTGTAATAACAATGATTATAATACTAGATGTACAAATCAATCAAACAAACTAAATTCTAATCGGAAATTTTTCAATTTTAGCGAAAATACAAAACATGAAAATACAATTAAAAAATATGTACAGTGTTGTTCGCGATGTCACACGTCTCATCAGATAATGAAGTGTCCAGCATTTGGAAAGAAATGCAAAAAGTGCAACAAACTAAATCATTTCGCTATAGCATGCAAAACGAAAAACGTTCGAGAACTTAGCAGTAAAACTGATGAATTGGAAAAAACAGGTGATTCAAGTTTTTATATACACAACATAACAGAAAACTGTAAATATTGTTGGGTGCAAAATATACTGGTCGAAAAGTTGGGCATAGATTTCAAGCTTGATACAGGTGCCGAAGTGAATGTACTTCCTTTGAAATTTTTAAAAAAAATGAATAAGCAAAATCAGATACAGTCTACTAAAGTGACACTTGAGGCATATGGTGGTCATACGATTTTACCTGTAGGTATTATTTCCTTGAAGTGCGAATATAGAAGTATCTCATCAATACAGGAATTTGTAATAGTCGATAATAATTCAGTTCCAATTTTAGGCATAAAAGGGTGCATTGAGCTTGAGCTGATAAAGAGAGTAGATTCTATTGACAAGAGGAAAAAAAACTTAATGCTGGAATATTCTGATTTGTTTTCTGATTTGGGTAAATTTCCCATTAAGTGCAGTCTGAAAATTGATCCGCGAATCAATGCTACAGTCAAACCTCCTAGGAGAATTCCAAATGCGTTATATAGAAGAGTTAGAGAAGAGTTAGAACATTTAGAGAAACTTAAAGTAATCGAAAAAGTTGAAAATCCAAGTGGATGGATAAATAGTCTAGTAATAATAGAAAAGTCAGATAAATCTGTTAGATTATGTCTAGATCCAAGAGATCTAAACAAAGCAATAATATCCGAACCGTTTTTGATTCCAAATTTAGAAGAGATTAAATCGAAACTGAGTGGGATGAAATACTTTTCAGTACTTGATTTCAAAAACGGATTTTGGCAAGTAGAATTAGATACAGAATCAAGTTTACTTTGCACATTTAGCTCACCATTTGGATTTTATAGGTTTAAAAGATTACCTTTTGGCATAAAATCTGCTCCGGAAATCTTTCAAAAATACACTTACAAAAATTTTTGTCATTTGCCTGGGACTTTAGCATACATCGATGATTTGATAATCTTCGGGAAAACAGAAAGTGAACATGACCGTAATCTTTTAAATGTTTTTGAAAAAGCACGTCAGCTTAATGTAAGATTTAATTCAGCTAAGTTTCAATACAAAAAAGAGAGCGTAAATTACGTTGGTCACGTCTTCTCGAAAACTGGAATCAAACCAGATCCTGATAGAGTGACAGCTTTACTTTGTCTAAAAAACCCTAGAAACAAGAAAGAACTACAAAGAATATTGGGAATGATAAATTACCTCAGAGCATTTGTTCCAAACTTAGCAGAAGTTTCACAGCCTTTAAGAGCACTATTAAGAAGTTTTTACTACTAAGAAATAATACTGAATACATCTGGCTGCAATCTCATATTGATAGTTTAAATAAAATCAAACAATTAGTAGCCAACGCCCCCACTTTACAAATATATGACGAAAATAAGCCACTGGTGCTTCAGTGTGATGCTTCTCAGAGTGGCTTGGGATGTTGTTTGATGCAAGAAGGCAAGCCTTTAAGCTATGCATCTCGAAGCCTCACGCCATCAGAGATAAATTATGCACAAATTGAGAAAGAGCTATTGGCGATTACATTTGCGTGCAATAAATTTCATTTTTATATATATGGCAAGACAACTACAATCCATACTGACCACAAACCTCTTGTTTCGATCTTTCAAAAAGAACTTAATAAAGTTTATTCAACACGTTTACAAAGAATGAAACTTAAACTTCTAAAATATGATTTAAAAATAGAGTATGTTCCGGGAAAATACTTGCATATTGCTGATCTTTTATCTAGATCTTATTTAAAAAGTACTAAAAGCTATGAAGATGATGATTTTAATGAAATTATTCATACTATAAATATTAGTGAAGATAGACAACAACAACTTAAAACAGCTACAAGTGATGATTTTGTGTTGCGCAAACTGAAACAAGCCATAACAACGGGTTGGGTAGGAGGTAGAAGCAAAGTAGATGATGATATAAAACAGTTTTATAATTTAAAAGACGACATTTATTTAGAAGATGGAATATTGTTTTATCAAGATAGAGTGATTGTTCCGTGTAGTTTGCAAGCCGAATATTTAAACCTTCTTCATGAAAGTCATTTGGGGATATTGAAAACCAAAGAAAGAGCCAAAAGTCTTTTATATTGGACAACTTTAAACAATGATATAGAGAAGTTAATAAATGCTTGCACTGTTTGTCAAAAATATAGAATTTCTTTGAGAAAAGACTCCTTAATTCCTCACGAGGTGATATCTTTACCGTTCATAAAAGTTGCACTAGATCTATTTGAATTTAATAAGAAAAATTATCTGGTTTTAGTAGATTATTACTCTCATTGGTTAGAAATAGTCCCTTTGAATAACAAATCTGTAAGTGAAATCATCAAAAAACTTAGAACTATATTTGCAACGCATGGCTACCCAAAAGAGATAATTACTGACAACTCACCCTTTAACTCTTATGAAGCCCTTCAGTTCGCAAAAAATATTGGTGCTAGGTTCATTTTTAGCAGTCCCTATTATCCAAAATCAAATGGGCTTGCGGAAAAATATGTTGACATTAGTAAAAAGTTGCTATTGAAATCTTCAGCTATTGGATTTGAAAACGCTTTACTAGAATATAGAAACACACCTTTGGTTGGATTAGATTATTCTCCTGCACAACTATTGTTGAGTAGACGCACAAGAACCAAGCTTCCTATAAATGATAATCTTTTAAAACCTACGATAGCTGAAGATGCGTACAAAAAGATCTTAGCCCAGAGAGAGAAGTCTGTAAAGTTTTACAATGCTAGGGCCAACAAAATTAAGGAAGTATTAAACGTAGGAGACGAAGTATGGATTCAAAACCAGAATAAGAGATGGTACCCAGGTAAAATAGTGTCACAACACTCATGCCCAAGGTCATTCATAGTGGAGCTTGATGAGGGTGGCACATATCGTCGTAACCAAATACATATTCGGAAACGATACACCAACTTGCGAAGCAAATCCAAATGACGTGTAACATCGAGAACAACGTTAAAGATGTGAATGAATTTAAAATTGAAACTTAAATTTAATTTAATGAATTGTGTCTAGAATAGAAACTGATTAGAATTATGAAATTAATCATGAATTAGCTTTTGAAATATAACATGAATAGTTTTTGGAATGTTGTAAAAAAGTAAATTTGAATTAAAATGTTTCATTTTTAAAGAAGGAGGATGTTATGTAATCTAGTACTAAAACATGTAGCCTAGTACTTAAGCAACATTCATTCTATACAACCTGTTCCTCATAATATTGAATATAGTGTGTAAGAGTTAGTTGTAAGTGAGACACCGAACAATACAGATGTTCTAATTGAAAACCAGTTGTTTTATTATAAGCTAAAATTAAAGAGAGCATACAAAACATCTACGTCTCGATGCAAAAAATGTAATGGAAAGCATTACACTGCACTTCATCTAGACAACGAGACCAAGGAAAATACAGACACAGAAACAGCACAACAGCAAATCCAGCATGTGTCATCTTTCAAGACTTTGTCACCGAGCACAAGGAAGGTTGTACTTTTGGCAACCGCCATAGTAAGGACAAAGGATAGTCTGGGCAATTACGTTCCACTAAGAGCATTAGTTGATCAAGGCTCACAGAAATCGTTCATAACGGAGTCTGCAGCACAAGCTTTGGGAATTCCAAGGCTTCAAAGTAATATTAAAATATATGGAATCAGTGAGACTCTAATCAAGACAAAGGGCTTCTTGACAGTAAGTTGCAAACAAAAGTGGTTACCTCAGGACAAAAGGTTCAACTTGCATGTTTTACCCAGATTAACGACATGTTTACCACAGAGTAAACTCCGAGACTTGAACCTCGGGATAGAAAATGAAGCACTGGCAGACCCCAGTTACAACATACCTGCAAAAATTGATATATTGCTCGGTGCAGATGCATATGGTGGAATTATTTTAAACGGCCTCAAAAAAGATAGTAAAGGACAGTTGTTGCTTCAGAAAACATGCTTGGGTTGGATAATATCTGGACCTACAAATGTAGAAAATTAGGATGACGATGAATTTAGTCTGGTCACTCTTGAAGAATTGGATACAACTTTAAAACGGTTTTGGGAACAGGAAGAGTTGACACCAATGAATCCTATGTCAGAAGAAGAGAAGGAAGCGCAACGGCATTTTTCGTTGACTACAAAGGGTGACATGACGTCGGGAAGGTATATAGTGCGCCTGCCCTTTAAATTGGAGTCTTCTCCCGCAACTGAACTACGCTCTTCGATGACAGCAGCCATCAAAAGTTTCCAAAGAATGGAAAATCGGCTATTAAAGGACGAGTGCTTAAAAGCAGAATATAATGACTTTCTGCAGAACTATTTGGAATTAGGGCACATGGAGGAGGTCCCGTCTAATTTAGTATACAAGGAGCCATCGTATTACCTTCCTCATCATGCCGTAGTCAAGCCTTCGAGCACAACGACGAAAGTCAGAGTGGTCTTTAATGCGTCTTTTAAGACTAATTCCGCAAAATCGCTTAATGATTTGTTGATGGTTGGCCCAACAATCCAAGACAATATATTTGATATACTTCTACGGTGGCGAACACATGCAGTAGTAATTACAGGAGATATAGAAAAGATGTTCCGCCAGATCACAGTTAATACAGCGGACACCGATTTTCAACGTATCGTGTGGAGACCCAAAGTTCCTAGTCCAATCAAACACTACCGCTTGAAAACGGTAACATATGGTACAGCAAGCGCTCCATTCCAAGCAGTGCGAGTGCTTCATCAGTTGGCTGACGATGAGAAATTTAAGCATCCAACTGCATGCGAAGTTATAAAGAAAGACTTTTACGTCGATGATTTGATGACTGGTACAGCGGATACAGCTAGTGCTATAGCTTTGCTGAGTGAAATAAAATCCTGTTTGGCAGACGGCAAAATGAATATTCGGAAATGGGCTTCCAATCGAGACGAGGTGCTTGAGAGCGTTTCTTTGGAAGATAGAGCTGCGATTGGTCCAATCAGCATCAACATGGAGTCATTTGTTAAAACACTCGGTTTATTGTGGCATCCGAAAGATGATATTTTCTTTTTTAAAGTAGACATGTCCCACATTAAACAGGATTTGACGACTAAAAGAAACGTTGCATCAACAATTGCAAGACTATATAACCCACTAGGATGGCTACAACCCGCAATCATCCAAGGCAAGAAAATTTTGCAGCAGCTATGGGTACAAGGAGTGGATTGGGATGAAAACATTCCGGATAATATGATGGCAGATTGGTTGCAATTCACAAATCAGTGTCAAGCGTTAGAAAGGTTGAGAATTCCAAGGTATCTGGGAACTACGGCATCAGATCAGTTTGAAATCCATGGATTCTGTGACGCTTCAAACACTGCTTATGCAGCTGTGTTATATTTGCGTGTGGTATCAATGTTTCGAGATGTTCGGGTTTCCTTGATTACAGCCAAATCAAAGGTCGCTCCATTGAAAGTGCAATCTATTCCTAGACTGGAGCTGTGTGGAGCAGTGCTCTTAAGTAATTTGATTGCAAGAATTAAGAGAGTCATGAAATTCGGAAATGAAATACCAACCTTTTACTGGACCGACTCAACAACAGTACTGGCTTACATAAATGGACTGCCGATCAGATGGAAAACTTATGTGGCGAACCGTGTTAGTGAAATTCAAACACTTACCAAGCCTTCTGACTGGCATCACATAGAATCACAGTACAATCCAGCTGACTGCGCATCACGAGGTATACCGCCCAATGAATTAATCAATCATCCCTTATGGTGGTCAGGTCCTCAGTGGCTATCAGAGCCATCAATCACATACAAGTCAAGAGCAGAAACTGAAAGGGCAGATTTAGAGCGGCGGGAAACAAGCGTTCACTTAGCTACTGAAAATTTAGAAGACAACATTCTAACTCGGGTTTCGAGCTATACTCGTTTAATACGAGTTGTAGCGTATTGCCTTCGTATGAGAGCCAAGGATTCTCGACGCACATTTCTGACTACAGAAGAGTTGAGGCAAGCAACTTTAACTTGTATTCGAATATCTCAACAATCGTCATATAGAAATGAAATTAGAGCACTGCGTTCAAAGGGGTTTATTGATTTCGCATCCAACATCGTCCCGTTGAATCCATTACTTGATTCTGAGGGTATCCTCAGGGTGGGCGGAAGAATGGAAAATGCTGACTTACCGTATGATAACAAGCATCAGATACTTATTAGTCCAGACTGTCATTTCGCAAAGTTGATTGTGGAATGGTTTCATCAGCAAATACTGCACGGAGGACAGCAGTTAGTGATTTCAACGATTCGCACAAAGTACTGGATACCACAAGTGCAAAAGTTAGTTAAAAGCTGTATACACAAGTGCATAAAATGCTTTAGGTGCAATGCCCAGACGCAAAAACAATTAATGGGAAACCTGCCGAAAGAAAGAGTTACACCGAATGGGGCTTTTTTGAACTGCGGTTTGGATTTTGCTGGACCTATAACTTTGAAATGGTCAGCTGGTCGTGGTGCCAAGAGCATGAAATCATATATTGCTTTGTTCGTGTGCCTAGTAACAAAGGCTATTCATCTCGAAGTTGTCAGCGATCTGACGTCAAAGGCATGTATTGCGGCAATAAAACGATTTGTTGCAAGACGTGGATTGTGTAGGAATATCTACAGTGACTGCGGGACTAATTTCATCGGAGCAAGTAAGGAGCTCAAGGAACAATTCGCTAAGGTACGTCTAGAAACTGAAGCCTACTTGGCAAATGATGAAATAAAATGGCATTTCGACCCTCCTCGAAGCCCCCACTTTGGAGGTCTGTGGGAAGCGGGTATAAAATCCGTGAAACTGCATCTAGTCAAAACCATAGGGAACACACTGCTCAATATGGAAGAAATGTACACCGTTTTGACGCAAATTGTGGCAGCTTTAAACAGTCGTCCTTTGAGTCCTGTAAGTGATGATATTAATGATGAAGCAGCACTGACACCTGGACACTTTTTAATTGGTAGAAATTTGGCAGCAATACCAACTGAAGTGCCAATAGGAGACGTCAACCTATTGAAGAAATGGAAGCTTACGCAGAAAATAGTAGTCAATTTTTGGAAACAGTGGAGTCGCGAATATTTGTCAAGACTTCAAAATAGACCTAAGTGGATGAGAAAACAAACGAATGTCAAGAGGAGAAAACTTGTTTTAGTAAAGGATGAGAACTATCCTCCCACTAAGTGGCCACTCGCGAGAATAATTGATGTACATCCGGGTGATGACGGATTGGTACGTGTAGCTACGGTAAAACTCAGAGGTAATCTTACGAAACGTGCTGTTGCCAAATTATGCCCCCTTCCCGTTTACACCACTTCGGAGGATGAACATGACAATCACAATGACAGCCGGACGAGCGAAGAAAGCCAGGCAAATGATTCGAGCACGGACGGCACAGCTGGTGACAGTCATCCAACTCGGCGAGCAATGCCAATTTCATATGCAGGGCTCGCACTGTTCTTATGCATCGCATGTCTTATACCGTTTACACAGGCGCTACAAACGTCCAAAGGAATTGATCAGGATAGCATCCAAGCAAACTCTAGCCTGACCTATTTAAAGGGTGGTCTAGTGATAGAAAATTTAGGACAAGCTTATTTAAGCAAAGGGACCTTGCAGCTGAAACTTGTAATGAAATTGAGTGACATAAGGAGGGACGAAGATAACATCAATGATGTATTAAACAACATCACTAGATTTTGTAAGGCAGGATCTGCTATAACCGAAGAGATAGACTGCAAGGATTTAATAGACCACTTAACATCTTATGTGAACGAGATTAAAAACAAAATCAGCACGTTATATTTCATGCGAACTCGACAAAGGCGTGGCGCATTGGGAAATATTCTCACTGCAGTTTTTGGGGTAAACGACGAAGTTTATAAGGACATTGAGACACTGACTACCAACCAACAAAATTTAAGGAACATGCTAGAAAGGGGAAACAAATTGATGTTGCGAGCTACTCACATGTAGAACAAAACCAATTCTCATGTGGATATTAATTTGAAGCATTTCAATGAAAGACTCAATACCGTCATATCCCGAATTAATGAGTATAACAACTGGTACAAAGCAACAGATCACAACAAGATTAATCTTCAGTTCCTGGGAACCTACCAACGAGCGCTCAGTTACTTGCAAAGCATATTCAACAAATACTCATCAATTCTCGAATCAGTCTACAATATGAAAGATATCTTGAATATAGTTCCCACAAGAACTGTTAGATCCACCATCCATGCAACAGAAAGTATTTTACCACCTTCTATGAAGGTATTACATATATCTCTCAAACCACTGAAAGTACAACATGAAGCAGAAACATTAAACATCATTGGATTCCTCCCTATAGTCGATATTCATAAACTTGATCTGTTCAAAGCTTCAGCCATACCTCACTTAATTAGCAATCGAACCTATGTAGTTCAAGATGTCACGAACAATATTCTGGGAGTAAGTTTTGATCAACAAGTTTATTTGGAGCTCAATGAATCTCAATTTGACGATTCTAATATGATTAATGAAACCAGCTTCGTAATCAACTCCAATATGCTATATCATATAAAGAACAAACCAAACTGTCTGATTAAGGAAATATTCAATACCTTCGACGGAGAATTCTGCTCAAAGCGTATCTTCACCTCTAATTCTTCAAACATACTTTGGAAGCAGCTATATGCCCGCAACAAATGGTTATTTGTCACTGCCAAGCCAATACCAGCACATCTTATCTGCAATGGAAACCGAGAAGAGGTCGTTTTAAATGGAACAGGCATGTTAAACTTAAAACCAGAGTGTGTCTTCATATCGGCACAATATACTCTATCCGCCGATAGACAAGAGTTCGCCAATATCGCATGTTTGATTACGAAGCCGATGCAAATAGCTCCAAACATAAATGTATCATCAGCCCCGGAAATTCAGCTGAACGAGATTTTAAAACCATCCGAGTCGTTCGTGACTCTAATCAATCAAGCTGAGGACATACAACAGTCTACAGATGAATTAATTTGGGTTCGAATACGCAACTACCATTCGATTGCGGCAGCTTCAATTACAATGTCAACACTCCTAATCATGGGCCTCATATGCAGATGTCTTTACCGCAACAGATTCAAATGCAAGACCACGCAGCAGCACACTAACCCCGATGGTTTGATTCTGACACCGCCGAAACTGCACCGAAACAGCAATCCAAGGAGTAGTAAGAACACTAGGTTCTTGGTGGGCGGAATGATGATAAATAGATTATAAGTTAATTGATATTTTCAATCAAATAAATTGTATCGATACTAATTAAGTTCAACCCTGCATATGTTATTTCCATAAATATATAAATTGATGATGATTGATAAAATTGATGAGTAAGTTTATTCACACTAGCAGAAGTAAAATTGAAAATATGCATATTGCAGAATCAGCAATTTGATGTGAATACACTTGCTTGTACTTTGGTCTATGCAGAAAACAATAGTTGTATTTTGAACATGTACTTTTACCGACTAAGCAATAATTACTGATCGAAATTTAGTACTTAAGCAATGAACAGCTTTGGTTCATGCTCTTTCAATCAATAAACGGCGATTATTCAGGTAATCTGTTGTTTTATTGATGTTACTATAATTTTAGGATTATAGTAATTTAAGTCAATTAATTTTAGGATTAATTGAACAATAACATTCAAAAGATGTGGTATCTAAAAACCAACTTAACTGGTGAAGCAGACCGACTAGTTAGACATCTCCCATTAACGAAGGAGAATTACGAGATAGCATGGACCACTTTAAAAGATAGATACCACAAAAAAAGGGTTTTGGCATCCACGATTCTTCAACGACTTCTCGAGCAACCCACCAATAACTCCGACACGACATCGTCAAGCAGCATAAAGGCTTTACATGATACAGCAAAGGAAAGTTTGTTAGCACTGGAAGCATTAAAAATACCAACAGACAATTGGGGACCTTTATTACTGCACATGCTGATCAAAAAACTGGATAAGGCAACAAGAATCCTTTAGGAACAATCATTAAAGGATCCTAGAGAGCTTCAACAGATGGATGAGTTCCTGAAGTTTTTAGAATTCAGATTCCAATCTCTGGAAGCGATTTCACCAAGGGCAAAGCCGAGTAGTGTAAAGACTTGTACGACAGTAACATCAACAATTCAAGCAGAAAAGACAAGAAACAACATCAATTGCAAACTTTGCAAACATGACACGCATAGTTTGAACAATTGTCGAAACTTTCTTCAATTGCCAACAACAAAGCGGAAGCAATACGTGCAGGAAAATAAGCTATGTTTTAATTGCCTAAAGGCAGGGCATAGAATCTCGACATGCACTTCACGCAACTGTTCGAAGTGTAATAAAAAACATCACACGTTGCTGCATATTGAAGATACTCAACCACAAACAATAACAACTGATCACGGGGCCAGAATCAAAAAAAGGTCATCGACAACCCTAACCGCTTCCATGCAGGCTCGAGCCACAGGATATGTACTCCTAAGCACAGGATATGTACTCCACAGCGCGAATACAGTTGATGTCAATCAATGGAGAAAGGGTAGAATGTAGAGCAATTTTGGATTCTGGGTCACAAATCAATATGGTGACAGAAAGATTAGTGAAGCGCCTAGGAATATCTTCTAAGCCAACGTCATTGGATATTGAAGGCATTGGAAAGGCAAAGAGTGAAGCTCATCGACGTGTTCATCTCAGTTTTCAATCACGAACAACTGCATATGCAACATCTATGGAAGCTTTTGTCATTCCACAAACTATTTCGGATCAGCCATCGCAGAGGATAGACATAGCAAATTGGCCATTACCATCGAATGCCCAACTTGCCGACCCTGATTTTAACCGGCCGGATAAAATCGATCTACTGTTAGGAGCTGAGTTTTACCCTTTGATATCACTGGCAGGACGTATTCATCTAGCTGACCATCTACCTATCTTACAAAATACGCTGCTTGGGTGGATAATAGTTGGCAAGTTTTCGGAAGTCCCACAAGAAACTTTCGTTTGTGGAATAAACAGTGCGGAAGAAGAATCTATAGACAAACTCCTCACTCGTTTTTGGGATATTGAAGAGCCAGTACAGCAAAATAAAATGTTGTCTGTGGCAGAGAAAGAATGCGAAGCTCACTTTAATCATCACACTAGACGAACATCAGCAGGACGTTTTGTCGTCAAACTTCCAATGCTAGACAATTCAACCTCTCTTGGATCATCATTACAGACAGCTACAAGAAGATTTTTATCGCTTGAGCGTCGACTAACATCAAATCCTCAGCTAAAAAAACAATACGCTGAGTTCATGGATGAATACGAGAATCTAAGGCACATGAAGGAAGTCAGCCAGGAGGGAATTTCATCTCCTCATTACTTCATTCCCCATCACTGTGTCTTACGACCAGATAGCAGTACTACAAAACTACGTGTAGTATTTGATGCCTCTTCAAAATCGTCTTCTGGCAAATCACTTAATGATATCTTGCATAAAGGTCCGATAGTACAAAAGGATTTGTTCTCCATTCTTCTCCGGTTTCGGCTACTAAGATACGCTTTTGTCACCGACATTGAGAAAATGTACAGACAAGTTTTAATTCATCCAGATGACGAAGTGTTGCAGTTTATTATATGGAGGAAAACTCCAATGGACAGTTTTAAATATTACCGATTAAAAACAGTTACTTATGGAACTCGATCGGCACCATACCTTGCAACAAAATGCCTGCAGCAATTAGCTAAAGAAGCAAAATCATCGTTTGCGTTGGATGCAGCAGTGATCGAAAGAGATTTCTACGTTGACGATTGTCTGAAATGAGCCGATAGTTTGGCCGAAGCACTTCAAGTCCAACAAGAAATTACTTCAATTTTACAAAGTGCAGGTTTCAAGTTGCGTAAATGGAGCGCCAACCATTCACGATTATTGCAAGCTGTCCCAAAGGAAGATCAAGAAGTCAACCTGGATCATAAAAACGATGATGACTGATGACAATAAGGCTGTAAATACCCTGGGCCTTTCATGGACTCCACTACAGGATGATTTCTGCATAAAAACAAATATTGATACGAGTTCAGTTATCTCAAAACGAACAGTGGCATCAGATATTGCACGTTTTTATGATCCACTTGGATTATTCGCACCAGTTGTTGTAATGGCAAAGATTTTTGTTCAGAAATTATGGCAATTAAAGCTTGGCTGGGATGATGTACTATCAGAAAAATACCAACATGAATGGGCAATGTTTCGAAGTGAATTGCAAACTCCCAACAACACGAAAATTCCTAGACATATTTTTAACCATCAGATACCGCGGAACATTCAGTTACATTGCTTTACGGACGCGTCAGAAAGGGCGTACGGTGCCGCAATCTATGTGCGTGCAGCACTTCAAGATGCCACAGTCAAAGTCAGACTCTTATGTGCAAAATCACGTGTCGCTCCGCTTAAAACTCAAACAATTCCACGATTGGAGTTGTGTGCAGCACTCCTGGGTGCACAACTTATGACACGCGTGGTAGAAGAGCTGAACTATGGAAACAATCGCATAAGCTTCTGGACAGATTCTCAGGTCGTATTAAGTTGGATTAATTCGAACTCATCAGCCTATCAGACATTTGTTGCACATCGAATTG
Organism: Nemotelus pantherinus; assembly: GCA_963978885.1. Classification (NCBI taxonomy): domain Eukaryota; kingdom Metazoa; phylum Arthropoda; class Insecta; order Diptera; family Stratiomyidae; genus Nemotelus; species Nemotelus pantherinus. The sequence continues at coordinate 55,119,646 of OZ022265.1, forward strand.
CAAGAATTCAAGAGCTAACACTGACTGATCAATGGAGATATGTGCCCACAAAACACAATCCAGCCGATGTGTTATCCCGGGGATTGAAACCTCGACAGATGCCATCTTGCAACATTTGGTTTTACGGACCCTTATTTTTGTCCGGACCCGCATCAAGCTGGCCCATCGCAATTCAGAAAACAGACTTGCCTGACGAGTGCTCTGAACGAAAACGGGGTACACAGGTACCAACTGCTGTGTCTGCATATGTTTAAACTGCTGAAGATATTATATATAAAGTTAACTCGAAAAATTCATTTCCAAAACTGCAACGAATCGTTGGCTATATGTTAAGATTGATTGGACGTGTAAAGAAGGCTGACAATGGTTCCTGCTCATCGCTTGTACTTAGTCCACTAGAGCTTGAAAGTGCATTGCATGTCATAATAAAAACAGTACAGCAAACGGAATTCAAGGATGAAATTAAGCAATTAAGCATAAATGGAAAAGTGAACAGCAACAACTCTTTGGTTAGTTTATGCCATTTTTAGATGAAAAGGGTATTATGCGAGTTAGAGGTCGATTACAGTCATCATCACTGCCATATGACGCTAAGTATCTTATGCTGCTCCCATACAATGACCCAATTGTGAAGCTGATTATGCAAGAAGCTCATATGAGGAACATGCACTGTAGACCACAGGCATTATTGGCACAAATACGACAAAGATTCTGGCCAATAAAAGGAAAAACAATGGCTAGATCAACCGTTCAACATTGTGTCCGTTGTATCAGAGCCAAACCGGTCGTGTTTCAACAGCTTATGGGCAATTTACCATCAGCAAGAATTCAGCCTGCACGTCCTTTCTTAAAAACCGGCGTGGACTTCTGTGGCCCTTTCTGGATACATCACACAATTAGAGGAAAACGACCATACAAAGCATATGTGGCAGTTTACTGTTGCTTCGCTACAAAGGCTGTTCACTAGGAAGTCGTGAGTGATCTAACAACCGATGCCTTCATAGCCTCCATTAAACGGTTCATAGCTCGTCGAGGACACTGCAGAAATCTTTATTGCGATAATGCAACAAATTTTGTTGGAGCTAGAAATCAACTAGCAGAATTATCGTCTGCTGTTCATGGCAAGGCAGGACTCGAGAAAATTACTTCGACGTGCAGTAAAATAGGAATTGATTTCAATTTTATTCCTCCACGAGCTCCTCATTTTGGAGGACTTTGGGAGGCAGCCGTCAAGTCTGCTAAACATCTCTTAGTTCGAAGTATCAACACTGCATCATTAACGTATGAAGAGCTGGAAACTGTGATCATTGAAATTGAGTCGATCCTAAATTCAAGACCGATCACCCCCATGTCCAATGATCCTAATGATTTATACGCTCTTACGTCCGGGCATTTTTTGATCGGTGAACCACTTACAGCTCCAGTGGATTCACTGGCATCATCTTTGAAGACTAATCTGAACACTCGCTGGAAAATCGTGTCTAACATTAAACACGAATTTTGGAAACGTTGGAGCTTGGAGTACTTGAGTGAGCTGCAACATCGATATAAATGGAAGGATCGTTTACCGAATGTTGAAATCGGCACCATGGTCATAATCAAAGAAGATAACCTTAGTAGTATGGATATGCCGGTTCTAGACCACTTTGTATGGAAAATGTTTGCGGTCAGGGGACTTCCGGTCGGGCACGGTGCTGCATGGATGTGTGTGTGTGTGTGTGTGACGCCGCGTGCTTATCATGGTTTCTGGGAGTCTTATCATTTCTAGCTTGAGTTTGCATTGATGACGATATATTTGAACATGCGCGTTTGTGGTTGAATAGATTGGATTGATAAGCATGCGAATATTGGATGTCATCATGTGTGCATATTGGGTGATTTTCGCGTCTTATCATTTTTTCTAGCTTGAGTTTGCATTGTTTTGATGAACATGCGCGTTTGAGGTTGGATAGATTGGACTGATAAGCGTGCGATGCCGAAGATTTTTAACCCTAGAATGCCATGGGATAATTTTTACTTACATACGGTATATATTTCGTTGCGCATCAGTCAGTCAATCTTTTTATGTTTAATGATAAAATAAGAAATGTACATAGCACTAATGTTGCCTTCTTTTGAGTAAAAAACATGTAAAATCATCCACAAATTTACCATTGTAGGGTTAATTGCTCGTGTCTAATGAACGGAATCGCAAAATTTCACTAATTAGCGTGTTTAGAGTTTCCAGTTGACTTTGTTTATGTTTGATGACGTCACGTTTGAGCATGCGCGTGCGGGAGGGAAGGGGATAGGTATGTGGCGTATGATACAAGAGGGAGGGGGACAGGTGTGTGACGGTCATTGATCTACGGTTTGAGTAAAATCTTCAAAGCATTACGAATACGTTCATTTTCAAACGAAGCTGTATGGTTTTCATATCAACGATGCATTTTTGTGCTATTTCTTCATATGAAATTTCATGTGTGGTTTAGGCATATGATCGTAGCGTCTTATCAACAATGCTTTGTGGTTTTAGCGTTTCGAGTTTGTTTACATTCGACTTTGTTTACATTTGTGGGGGAAGCCCTTTGCTGGATGACGTCACGCGTCGTCATGTTTGAATATGAAATTTTGCCATGTGATATTCGACGAAAGAATTTGTTAACCTGTGGTTTTGAATGATAAGAAGCAACATATGAATGTGTGATCGTATGAAAACGGCTTATCAGCAATGGAATTTCATGTGGCGGTTTTAAGTTGGTTCGGTAGAGAATATTATAGTCAAATTAAGTGATTACGGGTTTTTTTCGATGTGGTTACCTAGTGTTTTGTAGCAATTGTGTTTTTTGTGAATTGTAACGAATCAGCTTTGCAATATTTTCTTAATATGTGGTTTTCTAGCGTGTTTCGAGTTTACATTTGACTTGGTTTATGTTGGATAACGACATGTTTGAACATGCGCGGTTTTGTTCGTTGAATATGTGAAGAAGTGATAGATTGAACTGATAAGCGTGCGAGTATTGGCTCATGTCTATTGAACGGAAGTACTCAACCGCAAAATCTCACTAATTAGCGAAGTTTTGATGACGTCACGCGTCGACATGTTTGAACATGAATTCGCTTGATTGATTGGTTCGTTATCAGTAAATTCGGGTGTTTGTATATAAATAGTAAACAAGATCAAGAGTTATCATTCTTTCAAGCGATCTTGGTGCGGAAAAAAATGTTTTGGATTGAAGTACTTCAAGATAAAACTGTATATTGTATCTGTGAACATGTATGGTTATCTTTTCGAATTATCAATATAACCGTGACTGAAGGATTTTTCGAGTTGCACATGACTCCTGAGGGTGGTCCAAAAACATTAGTGTTAAGACTAAGAAATGGCGAACCTATTCCCAAGCATTTCAACGTTGATTTCAATTTCGAACCATTTCAACACGTTCAAATTGCAGTATATGGTGAGTATTCATTCTTTCTCTTTGTAAGATAATGGTGTTACTTTTCTATTCAAGGAGGTGACATCGTTCTAATGGGATCAACAATCAGCGGCTTTAAAAACTCCCGAGCACTCAATAAATTCCCATCCGGGTGTACCTTTAATCATTACGATGACTGGTATCGTAGCGAATCATTCCACAGATTGCGTCTGGAGAGAATAAGTGAGGAAGCGGGAATCAAAGAGAAAATGCGTAGAGATAGCGGCAAACGCGAACCTAGGACCAACAGCGATTCAGAGGTTCTTTGGGAGAAAGTGCCAGAGAAAAAATAAATCATATTCTTTTTCCTTATACAACAAAAGTGTAATAAAAGAGATTTTTTTCAATAATTTTTTATTTTTTCTTAACATAAGTGTGTACAGCTTTTACAGCAAGATAGTGATAAGTTGTTCGAAAATGCAGCTGCAACGGAAGTGTTCAACCGCAAGTTATTTCACTAATTAGCGAAATTGTGGTTTAGGAAACTATTTCATGTTATGTGATCGTGGGAATTAACTTGATAATAAATTCAGCCGTACAATCTGAGAAATCATGTTGAAATACAGCGGAAGTATTCAGCGGAAGTATTCAACCGCAAGAATTTCACTAATTAGTGGTTTAGGAAACTATTTCATGTTATGTGATCGTGGGAATTAACTTGATAACAAATTCGTATAAATAGCCGTGCAATCTGAGAACAGTATCGTTTTCCTTCAAAGTTAGTCAAAGCGTGAACATCGAAGAACAATGGAATCAATCAATGAGCTGTTGAAGTGCAAGCCGTTATTATACGCGAAAGTAGCAGATTTGGAAGTTGGCAAGCGGTATAGAATTACAGCTGGCGAGAGAATGTCAACACGGTAAGCTAAATTTAATGATTTACATAAGTACTTGAAAGTAATTTTTTTGTTTTCAGGTATGGAACGGCAATCGTACTCGACTTAGACAACAGCATGCGAATATTTCTGCCAGCACGATTCAACAAATGTAGCGATAGAGTTTTGGAGGACTTTAACGGTGGAAAGCTAGCGCTGAGTTGTACCACCAAAGATCACAAAGGACTACAATTCCATGAAGTGGATGAAACCTATTTCTACACTCCCTATTAAAAAATAGTTGAAATAAAACAAAATGTAGTTCATAAAAAGTATTCTACACTCTTCACCAGGCAGCTAGCACAAAATGCAAAAAGAATTTATCAATATCTGGTTGAAATAAAACAAGAATGTTTATTCACAAAAAAGTATTTTTATTTAATGGATTTCATAATATAATTTTTCAGAAGGAATACATTTTGTTGTGCACAACATCCACTATGCAAAGTACATTGTGGTGTTTCAGGATATTGTTTTTTCAGCGCTTTCAGATTAGGGCAATTGTAGTCATCCAAGTTGATTATAGTGGCAATGTTCCCCAACAAGTCAGCGAGCCAGTTTTTCTTCTCCAATCCTTTGACGAATATTATGACATCTTTCATATTTAAAAGCAAATATTCTTTTAGCTTCGAGAACGTCGTATGGCCGCATTCCCAATCCAAACCATGATAATTTTCGTATAACCACTCCGCTTGAAATTGAAGCTCTTTTGAAAGTTTTGCAAATCTGAAGGGAGCTTTGAGTAGGAAATGTCGATGAGAATGTTCGTACACATTTACGACAGCCAACTCTTTGACGATGAAGGCGTTGTTGGGTCCTCTGAATCCTTGCATGTCGATAGCGAAAGTTTTCGTTGCCATAATGGAAGAGCATAAACGTGATACTGACTAAACATTTATATTTGTCATAGTTTTTATACAAGTTTCTCAACTGTGCTTGTGAGAGGATTGTATTCTAATACGCGATCATGAAGGAGTAAGCAGTAGGCTGTAGTTGAAGCAGGTACATCTACAGATGTTTTGATATCTAGTCGGATGTCAACTGAGCCGGATTTCATGGAATCATTTTGACGTGAACAATCAATTACTACAATTGGTGCAGATTTCTTGTATTCGATTCGTGAGAGTAGTGGTTGTGGTTGAACACCGTAATAAGATTGTTGAAAACTGCTGTACATATCATAAAGCAGAGCAAATCGATCACGCGTGAATTTGATATTCATATCATCATAGGGATACGATTCAGAGTTCAAATGTAATTTGACATTGGATAAATCACAATGATCGAATTTGCTAGCATCCTTATCTTTGTGATTTTTTCGATTTGTTTGCACTGCTAAAATAATATAACGAGGTTTTTCAAGCTGACTGGTGGTTTTTACACTCCACACATGTTCTGTTGTTGTTGGTAAGACTGGATATTCGTATAGTTCCCAACTTCGAAAGCTTACTTGAACTGGTTGTGCTCCTTCAATATATTTCAGCATTGTCAGCTTTTCAGAGCCATCTGGTGTGACGTGTGGCACCTTCCATTGTAATTTAAAGATTTTGACGTGTACATCATCGGTGTTGGAAAGAAAAGCGTTTTCGTCGCTTCTAGTACGAATAAGAATCAGCTCATGTTTGGCATTAACGATAACCTTCTTGTAGTCTTCGGCGAATCCCAAAAGTTTTTTTAGCGGAACGCAAAAGTTAAAGTAACCACTTGACGGGGTGATGAGCTCGTTTGGCGACCAGCCAGCATTATAAAGCATTTTACTTTCGTTTTCATTAAGGGATATATAGTTTTTCAATGTCGATGTTATTCCAACATTTTTGTTTCGGTCAATTTCGATTCCATTGAGTTCATATCTGATCTCGTCAAATAGAAATGCGATGGTATTATTCGTTAGTTGGGCGGTTGTTGAGCTTGTTCCATCCGCCTTAGTTAGAGCGCCTTCAATATAGATGAAACTCTGGCTGGGTAAAATGCACAAATCCTGTTGTTGTAGAGGAATTCTTATTTCATCACTGCAGTTGAATGATGATAAAAATGGAGAATAGCTGTGGTATTCAATTTTAGAAATACTATTGTCGAAGTTGACTTTACGCGCAACGTTCAGAAGCTCATTCATTTTCTGTTTACTTTGAATCCTAATTGTTTCAAGAACTGCTTATTTTGTAGCGTCAATCGTGATCTGACTCGTTTGGTTTTCCTGTTGCAACTGATTGCGTTGGGCAGGTATTTATCGTTATATAGCAGCATTCTGGGGCTTCAAATGAAGTCTTATAGTTATTGTTTCTCCCTTGAAATTGATTATGTCACCGTCCTGATCAATCAGTTTAAGAGTCAACGTACTTATTCGTTTAACGTTTACCGGTAAATAGATTACATTACTAGGAACTTCCACTATTTTATAGCCTGGTCCTACCTCGGGCGAGAATTCGTGTATTGTGTGTGAAGGTATACTATTAATATACGAATTTCCAACAATGGTGCAATCAATCCGTATGACGTTCACTTTACTTATGCTTACAAATAGATCGAAAGTATGTTTTATATTGGCTTTTAATTCTCGTTTATTGAATCCTAGTAATTGGCCAATCGATCTTTCTTTATCAAAGTAAATAGGAGCAGTCGACTTGATTTCACTTTTGAGGGTATTATTATTGGCGCGTATTGTAAGATTTATTTTATTATTGATCTTGGATAGTTCTTTGTATAGGTAGTTGGCAATATCATCAATTTCGTACGATCCAACGGGAATTTCTATAATGTGTTTTCCAATGTGTAGTAGATTATTTTTTCCATCCACATTAGGTATAGAATTATATGTTTGAAAATCAACAAGTCCGCATACATAGTCGCCTTGTAGTTCGATGGGAGGAAAGTAATCTGTTGTAAGAATGGATGAGTTTCCACTTAGAGTCAGTGTTAGTGCCATGGTAGTATACGAAACAATGATTGATTTTTGGTTTATTAATAGTATTTATTCATCTAGAAGCTTATACAAAAATTTCAAACATAAATGACCACAGTTGTATGAATCATAGCTTTGATATGTGTTGTAGTTGTATTTTATACTAGATCCTAGATAGTCAATTAATTCTCTCGGTGGAGGTAAGTTTCCAAAGCTATCAAAGTATTCTACATTACGTTTTTTCTTGTTGTACGCTACCCAATGTGTACCGGGACCTTGAATATCATCGAGATTGACAATCCCACATTCGTTTTGCATTGGGGATCCCTTCGGTAAACTATTTCGCATGAAAACTCCTCTAAAGTCTGGTAAGAATCGTGCAAACTTTATTAAATCATTCTCGTTTAGGGCTCTCTTGGGTAGCGTTTCTAAGAGTTTTTTGGAGCCGGTTTTAAATACAAGCCCAATCCTTTCCTGTACGGTTTCAAATGTAAACCTCGACCTACTGCTATCTGCTCCATTTTCTGGTTGTGTCGCTTCTTTTCTTCTAATGTGCTTTTCGCATTACTAGCATCATTAACAGCTTTAGCTATTCCGGCAGCACCACCTGATAAAGCGCCTATTGCAGATAATCCCGCGAAAAGAGGAATCATAAACGGTAGAACTCCTCCAACTTTAGGAATGGGTATTATTCTGGGAGTTTGGATTGACTTCTTCTGTCCCTTGGTTATACTCTTTGCTGCAGCTAAAGCAATTTTAATGCTTGTCTTGATATTGTCGGGCTTCTTTTTCTTCATGATTTTCCGTAGTTTGGTAACAACTGTTCCAAATCTCGTTGTGTTTTTCACTCCCATTCCTAATTTTACTTTAGCTTTCATCATATTGGTCACGAGTAGTGCGTGGGTGCGTTCTGCTAATCCTGCGTCTGTTGCCCGGACTCGTTGCCACGCCTTTTCGGCTAATATTCTATCAAGTTTGTGACGATCGCTCGTTTCTTTGAATTTCGAATATCCAATATCGTGTTCTTTACAGGCCTGATCCAATAAATTTATTCCGGGGTCACCTCTAGCAAGTCGCTTGCTTAGTTTTGTGCCAGGTCCACAGTACTGATAGCCAGGTAAGTGCAGTTCAAACGGTAGTTTACTGATGAGAGTATTAACAAGACCTCTTCCGCTCACCGCTTTTCGTGATCTACTGGAACATTCCTTTTTGTGATCAATCATTTTATACTATTCGATCCGTCTCGTTCAACAACTTGTCGTAGACTATACCTAAAACCTAGTTGCTTTCATGTTTTCTGTTAGTTCAACTCAGGATGCGATTCATACAACAACAGCAAAAGTTGTCGGTGGAAAATGCTGACAATACGAATGAAATTTGCTCAGCTAAACATAGCAATTTATTACCTAATAGCATCCGCGGTATAATAGTGGGTCCTTCAAACTGTGGTAAAACCAACGTAATGATTTCTCTGCTGAAACATCCGAATGGTGTTAAATTCGAAAATATATACATCTACTCAAAGTCATTGCACCAACCCAAATATAGACACTTGGAGCAGGCGGTAAGACCTATTTCCGGACTAGGCTTCCATACATTTTCAAACAATAGTGAAGTGATTGCACCTGAAGAAGCTCAGTCTAATTCTATATTCATTTTCGATGACATTGCCACCGAGAAACAAGATAACGTTCGATCATATTTCTGTATGGGACGACATCATAATATTGATAGTTTCTATCTGTGTCAAACTTATACGAGAATACCGAAGCACCTTATTCGAGATAACGCAAATTTTCTGATTGCATTCAAACAGGATGATATGAATTTAAGACACATTTACAATGACCACGTGAACACCGATATGACTTTCGAACAGTTTAGAACCGTTTGTGCGGAATGTTGGAATGATAAATATGGATTCTGTGTAATCGATAAAGACAGCCCCCTGGACAAGGGTCGGTATCGAAAGGGGTTCGATATATTCATAATGATATAGAAGCTTATAAAAAACAACTCATAACATCGAAACAGTACAGTTGCAGTTCAATACCAGTTAAAAGCAGTTCAGTACCAGTTAAAAGCAGTTCAAAAGCAGTTCAATACCAGTTAAAAGCAGTTCAGTACCAGTTCAGTACCAGTTAAAAGCAGTTCAGTACCAGTTCAATACCAGTTAAAAGCAGTTCAGTACCAGTTAAAAGCAGTTCAGTACCAGTTCAGTACCAGTTAAAAGCAGTTCAGTACCAGTTAAAAGCAGTTCAATACCAGTTCAAAGCAGTTCAGTACCAGTTCAGTACCAGTTAAAAGCAGTTCAGTACCATTTCAGTTTCATGCAGCTCGATAGCTGTTCAATACAGTTTGATACCAGATCAATACGGTTTGAGTGTAGCAACAGTGAAGATAGTTCGGGAAAAATCGAGAAGAGCGTAAATCGATTTAAATACAACAAAAATCACTTCAAAGTCAAATTAGAACCCATTAGGAGAATATTTCAAAATATTGTAGAGACGTTTCGAAACTGTTGCGCAAACACCAAGAACAATGAAGTCTGATAAACGGTTGCTCAATGATATTGTAGAGACGACAAATTCGATAAGGAAAAAGTATCAACAGCTGAAAGCCAACAAAGCCGGAATTGAAGTTCAGTTGGAGGAAACATTTAAGCCAATCACCAAACCTCTCAATGAATTCGTGAAAAGAACCAAGCTCTCGGAAATTAAAGAAGAGCCTCTGAAACGTGAAGAAAGAAGTTCGGAGGGGAGTGACAACGATGAAGACAGTTTCAAAACTCCCACGAGGCGAAAGCTTGACCTCACCATCACCCCATCCAACTCTTCTACAAAAACCGTTCGTAAATTTGTTAGCACCCCGAAAGGACAAGAACATCTTAGACAATACATGGATCAGAAACAATTTTCGGAAATTCCTATGCAATATTTACACACATTTATTAATGAACCCTCTGCAATTGATAATACATATGGGGTATATAAGGATGATGATGATGGTGAACAATGGAAAATAGGAAATTCGAATTTCACAATCGATGGCAATAAAATATTTGTAAATGAGAAATCATATACGGGGACTCGTGGTTTATATGAACTGCTTTTTATGAAACAGCCAGATGAAACTATATATAACGATAAAGATTTAGAGAATTATAAAAGTATTCTTCTGTACACGAATGCTCACAGACGTTCTTACGACAGCGATGGTCAAATAAATGGAAATCGAAGTTTTAAATATACAAAAATAATTTCTAAACTTCTAAACAAGGGAGGAAAAGGGTTAGAACCTAACATTAGCAAAGACTACAGCTTGATGCAAACATCGAATAAACCAAAAGATTACATATATTGGGATAATCCGAATGAATTAGTGGATCGGTTGCGACTCCTTATTGCATCACACCAAGCCGGTCACAATAACCACAACAACGAAATTATATCAATCATTGAAGAACTGAAAGAATCACAAATAATAGATTAAACGAAAATGGGTATTGATAAATTTGGTCGATTTTCAACGGAGAGAGGAGCAAAACGGGGGTTACAAGGTCTTCAGGGTCCCCCAGGAGCACCAGGTCCACCAGGTCAGCAGGGACCACCAGGAAAACCTGGCATCGAGGGTCCTCAAGGTGTAGGGTTCAGTAAAACGGAAGATGGTGACTACGTTCTTAATTATAAACGAATTAAATACCTTGAGTCACCCATTGAGGATGACGATGCTTGCACAAAACACTACGTTGATATTAATATTGTGAAACTTAAGCAATATATAGATAAGGAAATTCAAAAACGACATACTAATGTCTCTGATCATAAGTAGACTGGTTGCATACAATGAGCAAAAGACAAGTCGTAAACGAATTACATAAGACCGCTCGAAAAAATTTCCAACGACGACGAGTTATAACAAAAGGTTTGGATGATTTGTGGCAAGCCGATTTAGTTGAGATGGGGACATATGCTAAGGAGAATACAGGATTTCGTTTCCTCCTCACAATCATTGACACATTTTCCAAGTTTGCGTGGACGGTTTCTATCAAAACGAAGACTGGCATAGAAGTTACTAGGGCGATGGAACACATACTCCAACAAGAACGCATTCCTCAAAACCTGCAAACAGACGATGGAAAAGAATTCTACAACAGCCATTTCAAAAACCTCATGAAAAAATATCAAATAAACCATTATTCTACATATAGTTCGCTCAAGGCGTCAATTGTTGAACGATTTAATCGAACACTAAAGAACATGATGTGGAAGGAGTTTAGTATGAATGGAAATTACAAATGGATTCGTATAGTTGATGATCTGGTTAAGACATACAACAATAAAAAACACAGAACAATAAAAATGGCCCCATCTGCTGTTAATAATTCCAATGAAAAATTGCTTCTGTCTACCGTATACAACAACATTAAGGTAATGGGTCCATCTAAATATAAGGTGGGTGACCATGTGCGAATCAGTAAATACAAGCATGTGTTTGAAAAGGGCTATACACCAAACTGGACTACGGAAATTTTCAGGATCCGTCAAATTCGAATAACCAACCCCGTCACATACCTACTGGAAGATTATGAAGGAAACCCCATCGAAGGCGGCTTCTATGAATCTGAACTATTGAAAGCCAAGTATCCGTCGCTCTATCTCGTGGAAAAAGTATTGAAACGGAGTGGAAATCGAGCGTTTGTCAAGTGGCTGGGATTTTCGGAAAAACACAATTCCTGGCTAAATGTTAAGGATATGATAAGATAATTTGAAACATTGTATAGTTTTTAAAATTATTTATTAATAGCACGTAAAGTTGAACATTTTTTTCATTTTTTAATAAAACGCATATAAAGTTGAACACGTTTTTTCATTTCACATATTATCCTACGAACACTATAACATTCACAAGTATCTGGTCCGGATTTCGCATCATCATAAGCCCAAGGACAGCTCACATAATGTTGACCAAATTTGCTGACTTTCTGCTCCATAACGGTGTAGGGCTTCAAAAACGCATAGTTACTCGTAAATTCATCAAAGTGTTCGTCAAAAATGTATTCTTTGTTAGCGTAGAAAAAATTTTTATAATTCTCAAGAGAATGTTGAAGATCGTTTTCCGTTTCGTTGTTGTTCATGACTACGATGTGCAGTGTTTCACGGTTCAAGTAATACTCATGCTATATGTTTGCTTCATCCTCTTTAAATCCAGAAATTCTATATTTGACTTATAGTTTGGATCTTCTTGCTTTATATATTCAACTTCGCCATTGCTTAGAATTCTTTCGGCTTCAAATTCATGATATTCATAACACGAGATCTTGAGTGAGCGCATCGAATAATTGCTATCATATGTACATCGAACTGTCAACATTTTTTCATCGTCAAACTCTAATTTAAAATGTCTGTAAAAAATATTTTTGCTCTCGATTATTCCAGCTATTTCCATTTCTTTCTTAAGCAAATCTTGCCGAAATCCCTCTATTGCTTCATCGACCGTAACGAATCTTCTCGATGGTTCTGTTGTTGTAGTCGGCGAAATTTCCGTCGATGATGAAATAGCAGCGTCATTCAATGTTTCCGTTTGTGGTGAAATTGTCATAAGTCGAAAAGATAATGCTACTTCCACTGTCTTGTTATCAGGAAGCGCGAGATTAAATGCCAAATTGTTAATGCTTTCGTTCTCACTAAGGGTCACCACTGGCAGGGGGCTACCTTGAAGAAAAGACACTACACTCAAAATAAGAGCTATGTGTAAGAACGCCATTCTCTATTCCAATCAACAAACAAACTGATTTCCTGCCTCCTATCCTGAAACTATTTATAATGAAAATTCTTCTACTCTCTCGCTCACACCACCGCTAATTGAAAGAAACAAAAAAATTTTTTTTTTTCATTTTTTTATTACTTATATCACTAATCTACATCCATAACTATATTATAATGTCCCCAAGCATACGTACTAACCCCATCTCCCCTTATAAAACGCTTATCATCTAGATAACTTAATGCAACCTTATGAATACATTCAGTGTACAAACTATGTAACTTAGATCTAAATACATAAATACTACCCTTAAATATCTTTTTCCTAAATAAACAATCCCTATAACTATCTAAACTTAAACTATCCATAATTATTTTTTTTACACCTTTCGCTTTTTTAACAGATACATCATCTTCGACACTAAACGAATACATTTTTGATCTTAACCCTATGAATTCTGTCATTATCTTCCCATGGTTTTCGTCTTTCATCATACCCAAGACTTTCCCATTCCTCTGAGGAATATTATAGACATTGTCGGGGGCATATTCCGAAGTATCAAAATGTCCCCCGATATCGGACAAAATATCTTTATAAAAATCAGGAGTTTGAATTGTGTAGATGAATGAGTCAGTGTCCATATAATTAAGAGTCAATTTTTCATCGTATTTGGGCTTCATGTACTGATAGTGAAAATCGTACATCTTGTACTTTGATAGGTCAAGTACAGTGAAGCCCAGATATGTAGGTTTGTTGTAGCAGGTATATACTCGGTCTAGTTGGATAGCTGCCATGTTGTGAGTAAATACAGCTGCACTGTGAAAATTGGGCTTCGATATTAGACTTCGAGCGCCCGAATGTCTACCTCGACTTTCCCAATCCGTAACAATTTTCACGTCCTTCCTCTTGTCGACGTTCTCCATCGTTTTGCCATAAACTGCATTGTTTAGTAGCTTGAAAAAGTTTTTTTCGAAGGAATTTTTACTCATCTTACGGTGATGTGTATTCAAATCTATATATTGCTGCAGCCAGCATGATTGTTTGAATTGTAAAATTCTGTGCACACGAGTCAGCTTCAAGCCATTTCGAATGCACTGCTGCAGATTCCGATAATGAATTACATATTTTGTTTTATTCGTGAAATCAATGATCAGCTTGCTTGTTTTCGAATCATTAACTTTTTTATTTTCCGAACAGAACGGAAGGTCATTGTGTTGATCATGCAATGTTGTTGGATATTCCAAGTCAACTTCAAAAATATAACCAATATCAGAATCTTCTGCAATATTTAGAATGTCGACATCATCTACTTTTTCAACCCACTTGAATTCAGCATATGGAAGTGGTTGTGACATTGCCCAACCATATAAGTTGTTTGCGTCCAAGTAGATGAGATATTTGGAAGAATCGTCCTCCTTATACTTTTTCATGTATTTGTTATTGGCAGTTGAGTGACGGTGAGAGCATTGGACGATACCACCTCTAATTCCACGTTTCACGAAATGATGCATACTGATATCTGTCAGCAGGTCAAGCTTAATAGCTGTTGTTTTAAGCATAGCATCCCACGATAATCCCGGAGTTGTATAATATTGGCAAGGGTCTAGTTGATATATAGTTTTGCATACTTTCCGGAAATTTTCAAACACATCGGTTAGAAGAAGAACGTCAGTTTTCAAATACAACTCTAAATAGTCCCAAATCTTTCCACATTGGAATTCTTTCCAAACATTCTGTGCATGCTGGTAATCAAGTTCGGTGCACTCGGTATTCGTCATCTTGTTGAAAAATTTCTCTCGAGGTGGTAGACAAGTTTCATTTAATCGTTCCCATGAGCTTATGTAATCATAGGGAAATACACCCTTTCGCGTCAGAAGTTTAAATTTCTGTCTATCACCATATGCTGAAGAGACAGTTTTCAAATCTTCTTCAGCTAAATTTTTAACAAGAGCATCCAAACTGCTCTGCATGAATCTGGCCGAATCCAGAAATCGAAGTTCAATTGTTTCGGAATCATCAAGCCGTATTCTTTTCGAAAGTGAAACGTACAACTCCTTATTAATCGGTATTATTGAAATATCACCATCAATATCTCCCAATTCTTTAACAAATAGGTGGCAGTCATAGCCGGAGAGGTTGTGAAACAATATCGGGAAAAATTTGGGCACCCTGAATAAAAGGTTGCATGAGCTATGCGCAGGACCCCTATACGTTCCGGTGAAATGGCAATGATCGCGCACTCTATCACTATCAAGTGGCTTTCGACAAATATGACACAAAATTGACTCACATTGGATCTTTTCTTCGTTCAAAGTCAGGGCATCCATGGGTTTAGGGGACTTTATGTGTTTGGTATAGAACCACCTTACATCATTCACTAAAGAATTTACAAATTTTTTCGGTGAATCGGGTCCCTTATAAATCCTAAATCTATCCAAACTCGAATCGAAGGAACATTTGATAAAGTACGAAAAAGCACAAGGTATATGCTCTTGCATTGGCGTTGTTGATGAAATCGCTGGATCCGGCTCGCAGGTGTCAATGTCCCGAAGAAGACACTCAAAGTCAGCGTAGATCACGAACGGTACATCCAGCTGTCGTTCGAAATTTTTGTATTCCAACGTCGATTTCTCCGGTTCCACCATTTTGGTTACAATTCTGCCACACTCATCCTTATGCGATTCAAGCATCTCACTTGAAGCAAAATGTTGAAGGCACTGGTTGCATACATATATTGTGTGATTATGTAACGTCTGCTGTGAGCCAATTAATCTGTAAAAAATTCTTTAAGCACATCTTAGAAAAAAACCTATTACATTTTCTTACCTTGATATATTTTTTATCCAGACATAATGGTATTTTTCTCCAGCTTGCAGCAGCAGTAAATTGATATGATGAGTTTTTTCTTGCTTCGTGAGATAGTAGGGACCCACAATTTTCTTGATTTCGTCGTCGTACCCGAACAAATTGACGCTAACCGATTGGTTTAGTTGTTCAAAACCAGCAATGTCTTTAATCTTCATGGGAAACTTCAGATCACAAAAATTGAGTAACATCCCATTATTCAACCGTATTACGCTGTCAGCAATGTTATCGATTTGGTATGATGATGTTCTGTCGGAATGAATGTCGACTGGATTCATAGCGGAAATAACGCTCCACTTGAAGCAATAAATATCTTTATTCTTCACGTTCACACATGCTCGTTTGGATGTTAAATATTTGGGTAAAGGAATGAAGTTCGTTCCTCGCAGTGGTTTGAACTCATTTACATTAAGCTCACAATGAGTTATCCTCATCAAAGCCCATCCGCTGTCTTTTTCTTGGAATTCTTCCATTTTTTCTTTGATTTGCGTGGCCATATTATTGAACGCGATCTCTAGCTCAGAACAATTGATTATGGCCTGCATCTTTGTGTGGAACGATTTTATGCTCACTACACATTCACTGTCCATATCAGCATCCATTTTGACGAATTCCGCAAAGAGCTCAATATTGATTTTCATTCCCAACCGCTCCGCTAATGTTTTGCGGAGATATTCCATTAAGGGATCTTCCATCCTCTTCAAAAATTCTCCGACATCCAAAAGACTCATCCTTATTTTCGAAAATGAGAGTCTCGATACGGTTGCTAAAACAGGATTTCACTCTCTTCAAATTTTGATTAATTGTCTCTGCAGCATTCCGCTTATGCAAATTTGTTCTCAAGTGGAACAGCCACACCGCACTTTCTACATCAATTTTACACGCCTGACAGAACATGATTGTATTTATTAGTCTTATTTGAGTCAATTGGGGCACTTTTTGGTATTTTAAACCACTTAAAAATTGTTAATGCACTTTAAAAAATTCTAGTCACTGGGGGGATATTCTGAGTCTTATTTGAGTCAATTGGAGCACTTTTTGGTATTTTAAACCACTTAAAAATTGTTAAAGCACTTTAAAAAATTCTAGTCACTGGGGGATATTCTGAGTCTTATTTGAGTCAATTGGAGCACTTTTTGGTATTTTAAACCACTTAAAAAAATTGTTAATGCACTTTAAAAAATTCTAGTCACTGGGGGGATATTCTGAGTCTTATTTGAGTCAATTGGAGCACTTTTTGGTATTTTAAACCACTTAAAAATTGTTAATGCACTTTAAAAAAATTCTAGTCACTATTATGAAAATTTGATGATATTCTGAAATGAAAAATAACTTTTTATAAACGTGTTCTAACACAGAATACAAAACAACAATTTTAATCAATATATTTTGAACTTACCAAAAACTGTTTACAGATTTGCTCCAAAAGTCGCTTTTCACAAAATATTCAAAACTTTAATCGTTGAGATCGCCTGGATTCACTGAAAGTCGAATGCAAACTTGTGTTCAAAAACTCTTGCAGTTGCTTTTATACGAAAATCATAACCACATTTCTATGCTTATCAAACCATATTATCTAAAACTACCATACAAAAACTTTTCCCACACTTCTCACATCCTAAAACAATATTTCGCTAATTAGTAAAATTCTCACGTTGAGTACTTCCGTTCCGATAAGACACGAGCCAATATTTCATCCAATTCTATCACTTAACCACAAACGCGCATGTTCAAACATATCGAAAACGATGAAAACTCGAAACACGCTAATTAGTTAAATTTTGCGGTTGAGTACTTCCGTTTATTGCTGATAAGACGCCTTCGGCATCCAATCTATTCAACCGCAAACGCGCATGTTCAAACGTGTAGTCATCCAACATAAACAAAGTCAACTGGAAACTCTAAACACGCTAATTAGTGAAATTTTGCGGTTCCGTTCATTAGACACGAGCAATTAACCCTACAATGGTAAATTTGTGGATGATTTTACATGTTTTTTACTCAAAAGAAGGCAACATTAGTGCTATGTACATTTCTTATTTTATCATTAAACATAAAAAGATTGACTGACTGATGCGCAACGAAATATATACCGTATGTAAGTAAAAATTATCCCATGGCATTCTAGGGTTAAAAATCTTCGGCATCGTACGCTTATCAGTCCAATCTATCCAACCTCAAAAGCGCATGTTCATCAAAACAATGCAAACTCAAGCTAGAAAAAATGATAAGACGCGAAAATCACCCAATATGCACACATGATGACATCCAATATTCGCATGCTTATCAATCCAATCTATTCAACCACAAACGCGCATGTTCAAATATATCGTCTTCAATGCAAACTCAAGCTAGATTTGATAACACTCCCAGAAATCATGATAAGCCCGCGCCGTCACACACACACACACACACACACACACACACATCCATGCAGCACTCGGAGCCCGACCGGAAGTCCCCTGACCGCAAACATTTTCCATACAAAGTGGTCTAGAACCGGCATATCCATACTACTAACCTTCCAACGCTGCAATGGCCATTAGGCAGAATAATAAAAACATACAAAGGTGAAGATGGAGTTGTTCGAGTGGTAGATGTGAAGACAACCGGTGGAACTCTGAAACATGCAGTAAATCGACTTGCACCTTTATTTCCAGATGATAATAAACTCAGAAAACCTGTTGAAGAAAAATATACAAAAAATAACATTGAGAAATTACCAACATTAAAGCATGGTTGCCCGCGACCACCAGAACCTAATCAACAATCATTAAAACGCTTGCGACCATCACTAGGATCAGCATTAGTAACATTATTTTGCACTTGCCTCTTCATATCATCAACAAAGGGCCAATCAATAGAAAACAAGCCATTTGATAAAAATCTTGGCTTCTACTTTAAAAAATTGGGTCCGGTGGGGATAACTACAAGTGAATGGAAGATGGTGACGTATTTCAATATGAAACCTTACTGGAAAGAGTTTGAGATTATTGAAAGATATCCAGAGGTAATAAAAAATTTATGTAAAGGTGGGTCACCCTCGAATAGCTGCTCAAGTATCGGAACCCAGTTGGAGAGAGCCATTTCCGATTTAGAACTTAACAACAAATTACTGAGACCAACGACACTCATACGCAGTAAACGAGGTGCTTTTAACTTCATTGGAAACATTGTTCATACTCTTTTCGGAATATTAGATACCGATGATGCAGATGAAATAGCTATGACGATAAATGCACTCCACCAAAATGAACAAGAAGTTGCAAGGCATTTAAACAATCAAACATCATTTATTGATAGCACGCTTACCATTATGAAAAGGAGTCAAGAAGATATTGAGAAGGAATTTAAGTATATCGAAAATAAATTCAACCAAACAAGAAACATGCTGAATAGTCTACAACAAAGGGAAGAAATTTCTGAACAGATCACAGAAATTACGTTTCAGGCTTCTACGCTATTAATAAATCATCAATGGATTCAAGATTCACTAATAGACATTGTGACAGACTCACATCATGGAAAACTCAACCCGGAATTGTTGCCTCCACAACAACTACAAATAGAGTTAACAAAACTAAAAGCAATGTTACCACCAACTTTGAATTTACCGTTATAGCCCGTCCAGACTACGGATACTTAAGTATCCGCATACATAAGTATCGTCCACACTTTTCATTGATTTTCATGGCAAGGGTAAAATGTATCTGCAGATGTCGCTGCAGTGAGGACAATACTTATGTATCCGGATACATAAGTATCCGTAGTCTGGACGGGCTATTAGAAACAAAGGAGTTGCGGAAGTTTTACAATCTTATGGCTATAAAGGGGCAAATAACAGATGAGTATGTTATTTTTACAATAAAAATCCCGCTAGTGGCTACAGGACAGTTTGAAATACTAAAGGTAGTGCCAGTTCCCTTTAAGGCAAACCTCAATTTCGTTGCCTTGGTTCCGTCATCACCGTATTTGATTACGGACCTGCATAGAGAACAATATTATCCAGTTAAAGAAGATGAGTTCCGCCAATGTGTATCACTTAATGAAGACCAATTTCTATGTTGGCATTATGGACCATTATTTAGGAAAGGTGCAGCCCAGAGTGCCTGCGAAATGAGTATACTCAGTCATGCAGCAACAACATCTTCATGTACAACAAGGGTAATTGGACCTGCGCCTCACTGGACTCAACTGCATAATCCGAATCAGTGGATATACGTTTTTGATAGAGAAACATCGATTAATGTTGTATGTGGAAAACGTCTAACGAAAATGATACTTCATGGTTCCGGCATAATAACGATTCATGGGAATTGTGTCATCAGGCAGTCTTTGTTGACTATTACGGGGAGTAATATCTTAGGAACGAAAAGATATACTTCTTACACACCAGTTAGAGACATCACTGATCTAATTGCTGTAGAGAAAAAATCTTAAGCTCCTGAGGATGGGTACAAAAGCCAATTTCATTCGCAGACTAAGGAACTGATGTTGCTATAGGAACAACTAGCAACATTGCAAGTGAGCATGCCAGATAACATTAAGAAACATCATGTACATCATTACTCTGTGGGATATATTAGCCTCATCTTGACGGTGATTGCGTTAATTGGTTGTGGTTGGATCGTGATACGTCGTCGTAAATTAAATCAACCTGAAGAATCTACCAAAGAAGCACCGGTACCATTACCCAGATTGTCAGCTAGTTCACCTTTTACCATAACGATAGAGTAATAAGTTGAACCTCCGTCCAACGGGGGTAGGGCATTAATCCCGAGATTGAAATGGAGATCCCGAAATTCGGGATTAGAATTTTCGGGATCCCGAGATAATCCCGAGATTTCGGGATTTTATGAAAAAAACTAAATAAAGGGAATTTAAACAGATATATTGGCTTATTCGTACTCAATTAAAACTTTATTTCAATTATATATACATAAAATGAGAAGCTAAGTTCATTATAATGTTAAATTTATGCACATATGTACAAGGGTACTAGCAAGTAAGACGTTAATCTATAATTGCATCTAAATTAATTTTATGATCTAATTTCATCCTATCTTCTTGTCCAATAAAGCTCTTTATTTGGTCATGATAGTTAGTTATAAAATTAGTTAAAAACGAATTGAAACTAAATCAGCATAACGGATGTTACGAAAATATAGTAAAAATATATTATTCTTTTTAGTTGTTTACATATTAATCACAAAATAATATTGCTTTTCAATGAAACAAGTGATAAGTAATAATATCGATTGGTTCAAACTGCTGATTCGTTTTGAAAGTATGCTCTTAATAAAAATAATTCGTCAAGAGTTTCAAAATTTAAACTAGACCTGATTTTGCTGCACATATATCCAGCTGCTGAAAAAGATATTTCGGGTACACTTTTTGGTGGGATATTAAGCATGTAATCATACGCCAGTTGTAATTCATTATTACAATTGGCTTCTGCCTCCGTTTTCATAAAACAATATTTCTTTTAGTATTAAGTTCTGCTTTCTGATTCCCAAAGTGGATTGAATTTTATCAATCCCGAAATCTCGGGAGTCCCGATAAAAAATTCGGGATCCCGAAAATGTCCAAAATGTGTCGGGATCCCGAGATCCCGAAATCTCGGGATTGCATGCCCTAAACAGGGGGGAGTATGTAAAATAAGAATCGTATGCGTTGTAGGTCAAGAACTATTGTATAAGAAGCACATGCAATACACTGTGTGACCTACGATGCAATAAATCGAAAACAAGTCATAAGCTATATTTGTAAACAGCGAAGCGATCGAAGTATTGACCGCGATATGCATATTTGACGCATTCAGCAAGAATGCATTAATTGATATTTTGTATGCGGTAATGTTGTATGTTGGTTAAGGTGACCAGTTATGTTATTACTAATGTTCGAAGAAGAACATTAGTATTAAAATCACTTTGGCCAAAAATTCATATTTCTATATATATATATATATATATATATATATATATATATATATATATATATATATATATATATATATATATATATATATATATATATATATATATATATATATATATATATATATATATATATATATATATATATATATATATATATATATATATATATATATATATATATATATATATATATCATCAAAAAATTTCAGTGAAAAAATCTCAGGAATGCGCCATCCGATTGAGCTGAAATTTTCAGGACACATTGGTGTATATGCAGAATAGTGCCAAGTCTCAGAAAAAGTTAAAAATCTTTAACCCTTTGGCGCCGGCGGCCATTTTAGTGATATTTTTAATATACCTATTATTCCGTACACAAATAAGTTTTGCAAAAACAAAGTTAACAAAATAAATTCTGAACGTGTTTTACATGTGAATCGGATAACGTTTTGGAATTTTTTTAACCCCATGTGTGCGCTGGGTGCCTAAAAAGAGATCGGGAAAAATTGAAAATTTTTAAATTGCGATAACTTTTGACAGAGCTATTCAATCATTACCAAATTTTCAGAACATATTAACATTATTTAGTTGTAAATTCGTGTAGCTTTTGATGAGCGTGCTGGCAACCCTGAAGCTAGGGCAAGCACTGAAAGTGAAAACTTCCAAATCATCGTCTCTCTTGAAAAAATGCCGCTTCTTCAAAAAAAAGCCACTCATATGTAAATCTTGTGCTTTGTTTACATAGGCAAAAAATAAAATTTGATATGGTATAACGGGCACGCCTGGTAACCCTTGCCCAATTTACCTATATTTTGAGCATCAAAAACTTCTGTTCACGGAAGCTCACGATCTGATTAGCAGAATTAATTGAAATTTGCAGAATGTATTGGTCTTAAATAGGACCAGGTCTGATAGAAGTGATTTTGAAATGCGGGCGATTCTGTGCCAGTGGTGCCATCTTAAAAAATCACTAAAAAAGATAACTGTTTTTAGCCCTATAAATTCTGATTGAATCGTTCGATTTTGACGAAACTCACACAGTAGCTGGACCTTACCTTAAGCCACGTTTGGTAGAAATTTGGTTGAAAAATTCGGTTGGAGCTGCCAGCTATCATAGTTTTGGTGTTTTAAATTTGAATAAATAAAAATTTGGAAGTGAAAACATTCAAATCATCGAATATCCTAAAAATGTCCGTTTCTTACAATCAAACCAATCTGTTTACAAATCTTATGCTTTATCTACACGTTCAAAGTAAAACTTTGGAAATTTCATGTTGGGCAAGAACGGTAACCCTCTCCCAGTTAACCTATATTTTTAGCATCAAAAACTTCTGTTCACGGGAATTCACGAACCAATAATCAGATACCATTGAAATTTACAGAATGCATTGAACTTAAGTAGAAACAGGTCTGATAGAAGCGATTTTGAATTGGGGGCAACTCTGTGCCAGTGGTGCCATCTTGAAAAATTACAAAGAAAAAAAACTGCTTTTTGCCCTATGAAATGTGAATTAGTAACCAGATTTTCATGAAATTGACATAGTAGCTGCACCTTACTCTAAACTCTGTTTGATAGAAATTTGGTTGAAAAATTCGATTGGTGCTGCCAGCTATGGTAATTTTTGTGTCTTTGGTCTTGAGAATTCGCTCAGGAAAATAAAACTTTTTGCCCTATAGCTGCCAGCGCAGTCATGAAATCAATACGAATTTCATACAATTAATGGAACCTATTATAAGCATTATTCAGGCCAAATTTGGTTGAAAAGCCACGATAGGGTTGCCAGCTATTGTTGGTTTTGTGTTTGTTTGTAATATCTTTATTAAGCGGTTTTATCTCGGAAATTTTAATTGGTAATGATATTGTAGTGACAATAAACAGCAAATATTAAGTTTTCGATTATTTGAAAAAACTTGCTGTAGGTAACCCTAAATTTCTTTATACTCCTATAACTTCGAATGCAATATAACAACGTGAAGCAGATGTGATATATTCTTGGCTTTGATACTGGCAGAAGGTTGCCAGCACGAGTCGGTTGCACTACTTTTGTATCAATAAATGCTTACAGTTAGTATTCATTTAAAACATTTACAGTGAAAATAAATAACCAATGTTTCAATTCCCAAAGTTCTGCAAATTTTTCGGATCGCAGCCCCAAACACCAACTTCAGTTACAGTGCTGCAGGCACTGAGCATTTTCTTCATTGATGTTATATGAGATGCGGCTTTCGAAATTTTGTGAAATAAGCAACTGATAACGAATATAATTAACCCGTGGTTTGCTCTAATAAACGTTGAAATTCATGCCAGTGGTAATATCTGAAACCTTCCACCATGAGTTATAATGTATTCTTGAGACCAAAGTAGAACGTGGCGTTTGAAACAGTTTGGCTGTGATAAGCAGCTCATGTGGTGGAATATGCACTCAAAACCTGCACGATTCTTCTACTGTTCTTCGAACATTAGTGTTTCTAGCGGTTCAGGTGCGCTAGAGTTTTTTGATTAAGTGCATTTTGTATGTAGAAGTAATATTTGGGTTGAGGTAACAATTGTTAAGTTATGATGCATTGTAGGAAGTAAGATTATTGAATGAAAGATATAAGAAGAGTGATTTTGAATAATAAATTGAGTTCCTCACGAACCAGCTGTGTGTTAATACAAGTAGAATTTGTCTGATGCACAAGTGGAGGTGCTTGGGCATTAAGAGTCGACGAGGTTGAATGACTAGAGCATTCGTTTGACTCTGAATCTGCTCTTGCGAGGTTTTCTTGCATAGCAAATAGAAAGCACGGCAAATGTTTAAGGGTAGCTTAAACATGGTGCCAGCATTGACTGCGGCCTCGCCGCTTTGGTAGTAAGGACTCAACAGAAGCATCCCAAGGCCCGTCTACAATATTGTCTCTAGACAATCAACATATATCACATCAACATTTATTTCAAGGTGTTCAGGTTCAAGTGCTTGAATATCTTCTTTTCAAACTTTGCAGGCTTATGTGGTTCAAGTACCGCATCAGCATCAAACGCAGATTACACATGCATAACAACAAACCACATTTTAAGTTTTACCAGGACAACGATCCCAAACATAAGGCTCACATGGTGCGAATGTGGCTCTTATACAACTGCAGAAAAGCAATGGATACGCCAGCCCAGAGTCTTGACTTAAATCCCTTGGAGAATTTATGGGCCTACTTAACAAAACAAGTCGCTAAAAGGTAGCCGAAAAACCGAACTGCCTTAAAAACTGCGATTCTTGAGGAATGGCAAAAAATACTAACCACGTATGACCTGCAAAAAATGATTCATTCAATGAAAAATCGGTTGCAATACGTAGTGGATGCTAAAAGTCGCAATACCAAATATTAAATTTACCAAATAATATTAAATATCTTGTAAATATGTAAATATTAAATACAATTATAATTTGTGTAAAGATTTTCTTCACCCTCTCATAATTGCAATAATTGTTTTCGTTGTTCTTTTCGTCTTTCTTTTGAATTGAAGTTGTACTTTTTTTGTATACATCGGTTCGAAATAATGTAAATAACTATAATTAAGTACAAAAAACTCTAGCGCACCTGAACCGCTAGAAACACTAATGTTCGAAGAACAGTAGAAGGGTCGTGCAGGTTTTGAGTGCATATATCACCACATGAGCTGCTTATTACGGCGAAACTGTTTCAAATGCTACGTTTTACTTTGGTCTCAAGAATACATTCTAACTCATATGGCAGAAGGTTTCAGATATTACCACTGGCATGGGTTTCAAAGTTTATGAAAGAAA
>OZ022265.1:55150226-55160226 GCA_963978885.1 Nemotelus pantherinus
TGCTTTGTTAACGTAGACAAAAAATAAAATTTGATATGGTATAACGGGCACGCCTGGTAACCCTTGCCCAATTTACCTATATTTTTAGCATCAAAAACTTCTGTTCACGGAAACTCACGATCCAATGAGCAGAATTAATTGAAATTTGCAGAATGTATTGGTCTTAACTAGGACCAGGTCTGATAGAAGTAATTTTGAAATGCAAGCGATTCTGTGCCAGTGGTGCCATCTTGAAAAATCACTAAAAAAGATAACTGTTTTTAGCCCTATAAATTCTGATTGAATCGTTCGATTTTGACGAAATTCACACAGTAGGTGGACCTTACTTTAAACCACGTTTGGGAGAAATTTGGTCGAAAAATTCGGTTGGAGCTGCCAGCTATGATAATTTTGGTGTCTTAAATTTTAAAAAATAAAAATTTGGTAGTGAAAACATTCAAATCATCGAATATCCTAAAAATGTCCGTTTCTTACAACAAAACCAGTCTGTATACAAATCTTATGCTTTATCTACACGTTCAAAGGTAAACTTTGGAAATCTCATGTCGGACAAGAACGGTAACCCTCTCCCAGTTAACCCATATTTTTAGCATCAAAAACTTCTGTTCACGGGAATTCACGAACCAATAATCACATACCATTGAAATTTACAGAATGCATTGAACTTAAGTAGAACCAGGTTTGATAGAAGCGATTTTGAATTGGGGGCAACTCTGTGCCAGTGGTGCCATCTTGAAAAATTACAAAGAAAAAAAAACTGCTTTTTGCCCTATGAAATGTGAATAGTAACCAGATTTTCATGAAATTGACGCAGTAGCTGCACCTTACTCTAAACTCTGTTTGGTAGAAATTTGGTTGAAAAATTCGATTGGTGCTGCCAGCCATGGTAATTTTGGTGTCTATGGTTTTGAGAATTCGCTCAGGAAAATAAAACTTTTTGCCCTATAGCTGCCAGTGCAGTCATGAAATCAATACGAATTTCATACAATTACTGGAACCTATTATAAGCATTATTCAGGCCAAATTTGGTTGAAAAGCCACGATAGGGTTGCCAGCTATTGTTGGTTTTGGGTTTAATTGCAATATCTTTATTAAGCGGTTTTATCGTAGAATTTTCAAATGGTAATGATATTGTAGTGACAATAAACAGCAAATATTAAGCTTTCGATTATTTGAAAAAACTTCCTGTAGGTAACCCTAAATTTCTTTATACACCTATAACTTCGAATGGAATATAACAACGTGAAGCAGATGTGATATATTCTTGGCTTTGATACTGGCAGAAGGTTGCCAGCACGAGTCGGTTGTGCTACTTTTGTCTCAATAAATGCTTACAGTTAGTATTCATACCGGAAACATTTACAATGAAAATAAATAACCAATGTTTCAATTCCCAAAGTTCTGCAAATTTTTCGGATCGCAGCCCCAAACGCCAACTTCAGTTACAGTGCTGCAGGCACTGAGCATTTTCTTCATTGGTGTTATATGAGATGCTGCTTTCAAAGTTTGGTGAAATAAGCAACTGATAACGAATATAATTAACAAGTGTTTTTCTTTCATAAACTTTGAAACCCATGCCAATGGTAATATCTGAAACCTTCTACCATATGAGTTATAATGCATTCTTGAGACCAAAGTAAAACGTGGCATTTGAAACAGTTTGGCCGTAATAAGCAGCTCATGTGGTGGAATATGCACTCAAAACCTGCACGATTCTTCTACTGTTCTTCGAACATTAGTGTTTCCAGCGGTTCAGGTGCGCTAGAGTTTTTTATACTCTTATAACTTCGAACGCAGTCATCGGATCGAGACGGAATTCGCAGGGTAGGTTAAATTCAACGTGATGCAGATGTGATACTGGCAAAAAAATTGCCAGCACGATTCTGTAGTGCTATTTCTGTATAAATAAATGCCTACAGTTAGTATTCATACCGGAAAGATTTACAATGAAAATAAATAACCAATGTTCCCAAAGTTCTGCAAAATTTTCGGATCGCAGCCCCAAACACCAACTTTAGTTACAGTGCTGCAGGTACTAGGCATTTTCTTCATTGATGTTATATGAGATGCTGGTTTCAAAGTTTTGTGAAATAAGCAACTGATAACGAATATAGTTAACAAGTGTATTGCTCAACTTTGGAATTCATGCCAGTGGTAATATCTGAAACCTTTCCACCTTATGAGTTATAATGCATTCTTGAGACCAATGTAAAACGTTGTGTTTGAAATATTTTGGCTGTAATAAGCAGCTCTTGTGGTAGAATATGCACTCAACATCTGCACAATTCTTCTACTGTTCTTCGAACATTAGTGTTTCTAGCGGTTAAGGTGCGCTAGAGTTTTTTTTTATGATTCGATCTTGAAAATTTCACGTAAATCTTCAAGGAGCAATTTTATTCAATATATAAGTAAACTTTTCGCTTGAATTCACTTTTTTCACAAAAAAATTAAAATTTAAAATTCTAGCGCACTCGAACTGCTTAAAATACATGTGTTCGATGAACAATAGAAGAATCGTGCAGATTTTGTGCATATCCTACCACACGTGCTAAAACCTGTTTCAAGTGCAAAACCATTTTGATCTTATTAATGCATATACACTCATAGGGTGAAAAGGATTTCAGGACCACCATTTGCATGAATTTCAAAATTTAGGAAAGCCAAACTATTTAAAGCTTTGAAAGCAGCATAGCGTTACAAAAACAAAGAAAATGCTCAGTGCTTGCAACACTTTACCAGCACTGCAACGAAAAGTCTCCCACAATTACCTCACGTAAAAATCAAATAACTCTAACGATCTTAACTTTTTCCGATGATTTCGTCTAAAAGTACAGGAATAGAGAGATAATTGGGATCGAAATACGAAAAATGTTTGGGACCGAAAAATTTCTAGAGCTTGGAATATTTCAACGTTTATAACTTATTTTCAATGAAAATATTCGCGATTTGACTGCTCCATGTTGGCATTTAATAATACGAAAACAGCAAAGAACACCTCGCGCTGGCAACTCTTTGATAGCATCAGACCCAAAAATGCATCACACCTGCCTCAGGTTGAAATCAACCTACTCATTGAATTTCGTTTTCATCCGATGGCTGCATTGGAAGTTATAAGGGTACAAAGAAATTCAGGGCTACCAGTCGCAAAAGTTTTTAAATTTCGGAAAACTTAATATTTATTGTGAATTGTCACTACAAGATCAATACCATTTGAAATTTTTACGATAAAATCGCCTCATAAAGGTATTGCAAAAAAATACAAAACCAACAACAGCTGGCAACCCAACAATAATTTTTTTACCAGATTATTTCTGAGCAGTGCCTATAAAAAGTTCCATTTATCATATGAGATTCGTTTTGATTTCATGACTACTCGTTCACAGTTTCAGACTTTAGCTAAAACATCTAGGCTTGTCCTTCAACACACACCCATACATAAAATATATATACATATGTATATAAGATAAACATAATACGTAAAAATTCATTGTACTGAATTAATTGAAGATTATTCAAACTATGAACGATGTTTCTGAATTGAACTACATACATTTCAAATATTTATTTTGTCGCAAATGATAAGATTTTTTCTTGTTAACGTTTCGAATATTTGAAAAAATTTGAGGGTGGTAACCCTAAAAATCTTTTCACCTTTATAACTTTCAGCGTAGTCATCCAATCGAAATGAAATTCACAGAGTGGGTTTAACTTAACTTGAAGCAGATTTGCTATCTTTGATTTTGGCTGTGGTGCTATCACAGGATTACCAGCACCAGACATTTTCGTAAATATTACACCAACAGATGCTTCCATTTGGTGTTTGGAACTTTTTATAGGCACTTCCATTTGGCACTTTTTATATGCAAAGAATTTACAATAAAATAAGCAACAAATGTTAAAATTTTCCGAGTTTTAAAATTTTTTCGAATGACAACCCCAGACATGGTTTAATCGCTGAGACTTTTGAAGATATTCCTCGATGAAAACAAAATTCAAATGATATGTTGATTTCAGCATGAGCTTGTTATGGTAGATTTATTGCTGCTGCTTTGAAAAAATACTGCCAGAACTGAATATTTTCATTTGAACATTTGTGTTATCGGAGATGCTGTCAGGAAATGATTTTTGTTACCTTGAGTAAGAAATGGTTGATAGGATACTACAAAGAAGTGTATTGCTTTTTTCCACAGTTTTAAGTCAAAGATAATTTTTTCGAAAATCAGTTTTCTATCGGTTCTGATGCGCTAGTTTTTTTTTATTCTTAGCTATTTTTACCTAGTAAAGCGTTTATATGTTGGTATAGGTATCTGGCTATTGTCTCCTTATTTGTTTGGATGTTTTTGGACACAAAAAAGCATATCACTGACATTGATCATCATTATTCTTGTATTGACCTCAAACTTTCACGGACTTGAGCTATTTTCAACCCATGTCAGTTAAGTATATTCTCAGATAATCGCAGTATGACACTTTATAAAGTTTCTTGATACGGTACTGTAGTTAGGGACACGATATCGAAAGAAAGTATCGATACTTTTACTTTCAAG
Organism: Nemotelus pantherinus; assembly: GCA_963978885.1. Classification (NCBI taxonomy): domain Eukaryota; kingdom Metazoa; phylum Arthropoda; class Insecta; order Diptera; family Stratiomyidae; genus Nemotelus; species Nemotelus pantherinus. Next base: position 55,154,774 of record OZ022265.1, read on the forward strand.
TAGTATCACAACCAAGTATTGATATAAGTACCGTACTCATTGCGACAGTACTGATATGAGTAAGTATCATATGATACTGAATATGCCTATTTTCATTTACAAGAGTCAGTTTAGACTTCCAACGAAACCAGACATTCCAATTATAATGATAGGGTGCCGTTCCGTGGCTTTGTTCAAGAAAGGCTTTTTTCCAAGAATGAAGGCAAAGAAGTTGGCGATACTATTCTGTATTTTGGCTGCCGGAAGAAGAGCGAAGATTTCATTTATCAGGAGGTAGGCTTGTATTTATTAACTTGTATTTTTTACTCACAGCCACTATGATGCGTTTCCTATGAACTGGGAGAATTCGTTGGTGAGGGTGTTTTGACATCACAAACAGCATTCTTTTGAGATCAAGCACACAAAATTTACGTCACACATTCAGATCTAATTTGGAAGGTTAATTATTGTTGAGAAACTTCCCAATTATTCTGCTCAAAGTGATATCATCCAGTAAGGGAAATTAGTCAGAGGCCGAAGCACAACAGTTTAGCAAGAAAATGGAGTGCCATACTTTGTGTGCCTATAAAAAGTTCCATTTATCATATGAGATTCAGTGCCTATAAAAAGTTCCATTTATCATATGAGATTCGTTTTGATTTCATGACTACTCGTTCACAGTTTCAGACTTTGGCTAAAACATCTAGGCTTGTCCTTCAACACACACCCGGTAATCATCAGCAGCTATTGAGCCCGTTGGTACCTGCGATTTCATCTTTATCTGCTACCCAGACTGTGCAAACTGCACTCTCTTTACTGCGGGATAGCAGCTCGACGAGTCACCAGATACCTGTGACTTCATCTTTATCTGCTACCCAGACTGTGCAAGCTGCACCCTCTTCACTGCGGGATAGCAGCTCGACGATTCATCTCGTTTGCGCATCTGCTGCTGCTTTGCTTACGCTTCCAGACATGGAGGTTGTAACTCCTCCACTTAAAGTTTTTGTTTCTCGGTTGGCATATCGTACATCAACCGAAACAGTAAAAAAGTACGTAGCTGCTAAGCTTGAATACGCACCACCTATTTTGCTGTGCAAAAAGCTAACTCCGGATAATCTGCAGGAGCAAACCATTGCTTCTTTCTTCATAACCGTTTCTTCCGGCATCAACGACCTAATAAAGTGCGACTTCTGGCCACCTGGAGTTTTTGTAAAAGAGTTCACTAAAATTGCGAGAAAAAATTTTCAATCCAGACCAGGAAAGAAGACTCAAACTTAAAACGTTCCTTAAAACTGTTCGATCAAAACATCCGTGGCTTGAGGACTAAGTCTTATAAAATTAGTATTTCTTCTGCCCTATCTTCTGATGACATTATCTATCTTACGGAAACCTGGTAGATAGATGATATTTTTGAAAGCGAGATTTCACCATAGCATACTGTCGTCCGCAAGGATCGAGATCGCTCAATCTCTAGTAAGTCTGATGCTGGAGGTGTTCTTATTGGCATCCACAAATCTCTTTCTAGTTCCCTTTGCAGTGACTTTACAACTACATCTTCAGTGGAGTGTATTTTAGTTCGTGTCTCTCTAGCTCCTGCTTCACTATTATTTATTGCCTCAATATATATCCCCTGTAATAGTCCTTCTTCACTTTATGAACTTTTCTTTGCAGAGCTCTCATCTTATCTCCTGTGCCGTTTTCCTGCCGCTCACTAAATGCTATGTGGTGACTTCAATATGCCTTCCATCGAGTGGAATACCTTTTTTTCAACCATTAATTCCAGCAACAATCTTTTGCTTACTTTATCTTCATTCATTTCTTTATTTCTCTTTCCCAATTGAACTCGGTACCTAATAAAAATGGCAAAATATTGGATCTATTTTTTTCTAACATCGTGTCCTCTGTTGATTTGGATTCTGATGCTCTACCCTATGTCCCTCCCGACCCTTACCACCCTCCTGTTCTTTTAGACATTTCTTTCAATCTTCCTCTTAGAGCCACAGTTTCTTGCTACAGGCGCTTCAATTTCTTAAAAGCCAACTTTGTTGGAATGGCAAACGAAATCAATCATATTAACTGGTACTCATTTCTTCGCTGTTCTGACGTTAATGAGGCTCTCCATAGGCTCTACGTCTTCTTCGCTAATCTTATTCCTCGCTTCACTCCCACATGTCGTCCAAGAAGACCCAATGATGCTCCCTGGTTCAACTCTGAAGTTGCTGCTGCCCTTAGGGTAAAGGATGTTGCTCGTGCCAAATTCAAACGTTCAACTTTGCGTGATGACCGGCTTGAGTTTAAAAAGCAACGCTCTCATGCAAAGAGGGTCGCTAAAGAAGCCATGCGTGCCTACGTTGCCAAAGTTGAGGCTTCTATTAGTTCAAACAATTCAAAACCCTTCTGGTCATTTATTCACTCACTGAAAAAATCCCCCGTCATTCCTCAAAATGTATTTCTTGATGAAACTTCTGCCGCCACAACTGAAGACACCTGTGAACTCTTTGCTCGTTTTTCTCGTCATTTTCTTTCTCACAAATCCCTCTTTCTCCTCCACATGCTTCTTTCACCACTCCCTCGTCGTTTCGCGGTAATCTTAGAGCGCTCTCTTCGTTTCGTACAATCCCTTTAAAAGTTGAATATTTATTAAGTTGTCTCGATTCTTACGCTTCTTTTGGCTCTGATGGTATTCTTAATATACTAACTAAGTCACTTTCTTCTTCTTTTTGTGTACTCCTGTCCATTATTTGTAACCTAAGCATCGCCTCTGGTGTTTTTCCTTCCATATAGAAATCAGTCAACATTTTTCCCACACTTAAGGCAGGTGACCCCACTTTAATCTCCAATTACCGTCCAACATCGCTTCTTCCTTGTATTAGCAAGCTACTTGAGAGAGTTGTTTACAACAGAATTTATCCTCTACTCGAGCTTTTCATTGCAAACGAGCAACATGGATTTGTCAAAGGTAAATCCACTGTTACCAACTTGTTATCTTTCAGCAATACTGTTGCTTTTGCCATCGATCAGTAAAGACAGGTGGATGTTCTTTACCCTGATTTCTCTAAGGCATTCGACTCTGTCAATCACGTGCTTCTTCTCTTGAAATTAGAGAAATATGGTTTTTATGGACCGCTACTCTCCTGGTTTTCTTTTTACATTTATGAACGTGCTTGTGTTATGACTGTGAACTCCTGCTCCTCTGCTCCCTTCTATCTCACCTCTGGTGCTCCGCAAGGATCAATACTTGGCCCCTTGTTGTTTTTGATCTTCATTAATGATCTGCCAGGTCTCCTGAACTCCTTCTCCCTTCTTTACCCAGACGATCTTAAAATATTCAGAGTAATCGATACAATTGAAGACTGCTTTCAGCTACAGAATGATCTGCACACTCTGAGCAACTGGTGTAGTACAAATTATCTTACTCTGAATATCTTAAAATGTCGCCAAATGTCGTTCACGTGACAAACTAACCTCTTAGTGTCTTTTTATTGCGTTTCCGGTGCCTCTTTCGATGCTGTATTCTGTTTTAAAGACTTGGGAGTTATTTTCGACACTAAACTCTTATTTGAACAACACATATTGCATATAACTGCCAAAGCGTCTGGGCTCTCGGGTTTTATACTAAAATTTTCTAAGCATTTTACTGATATCTACACCTGTGTACACCTGTTTTGCTCTTTTGTCCGCAATATCCTTGAATATTGTTGTCAAATATGGTGCCCACATTTTCAGTACTTAATTGATGCCTTTGAATCTGTACAACGCAGGTTCATTCGCTCTCTGCTTTTTAAATTCAATTTGACTTACTGTGGGAATAGCGCGAGACTTACCATGCTGCAAATTCCATCCGTGAAATCTCGTAGGCTGTTCTTTGATGAATGCCTTCACTACACCATCGAGTGGTCCCATCTGACCTCTGCAACCTGGTTTCCGTCCGTGTATTGGATCGGTCATGTAGATCAACTTTAACATTTAATGTTCCATTTGCACGGGGTGCATATTACTTTTCACCGCTGCTACGTTTACCTAGGCAGCATAACGAACTCAGACTTGGTTTCTTGCCACCGACCTTAATGCTTTTCAAAAACATGTTAAAAGATAAAGTAATTACTTATTCTGTTTAATGCATGTTCATCTTGGCTAATTGCATACATAAATTTTGGATTCTTATTTCCTATTGAATTATGATACTCTTGTTCGTTTTATGTTTTTTTTTTACTTATCATTGTCTATTGCGTAATTGGACTTGGTCTATTGTTATATATATTACATCAATAAATATATAAATAAATAAATACACTGGAAGCTATAGGGAAAAAATTTCTACTCTCCTGAGCGAGTTTTGAAAACCCAAAACACCACAATTAGAGTTAGATTCAGGTACAGTGTCAGTTTCATGCAAATCCGTTGACTGAATCATAATTCACAGGGCAAAAAGCAGTTTTTTTTTCTTTTAAGTTTTCAAGATGGCACCAATAGCACAGAGCTGCCCGCATTTCGAAATCACTTCAATCTGAACTGGTCGTACTTAATACCAGTACATTCTGTGAGTTTCAACTGTATCTGATAATTGGGTCGTGGGTTCGCGTGAACATAATTTTTTAATGCATAAAATATGACGATATTGTAGGAGGGTTACCGTTCTTGTCTGATGTGAAATTTCCAAAGTTTTCCTTTGGTTGTGTAACCAAAGCTTAACATCTTTATTTGAGTATGTTTTCACTGTAAATTACGAAAATTTGACAGTCAATGGTTTGAAGGTTTTCCCTTTCAAATAGATATATGTATATAGATACATGAATTTTTTGGAAAACGAGTTTAATACTAATGTTCGAAACATTGGTTGTGTAATCAAGTTCCAGACTACCTGTTGGGTGTAAACAAATCTCAGACTGCCTGTGTGATTTTAAATGCGTAATCTTGCTTTGCAACAATATCACACTTAAAAGCTATGTGTTTTGACTCAATTATAATGTCCGTAAAGATGAAAAATCGCACCGATATTAGTATTTAATCAAAAGTATTGGTCAATGGCTTATAAACTTCAGAGCAAGAACATGCATTGAGAAAATTTTATACTCATCAATAAGTGCTAAAAACAAATTCCTCGAAAGTGCTTAACCCTGCTATCGTAGCTTTTGACATTGCTTGGCAAATCTTTTCAATCGTTTCGTCACCCAAATTCCGCTTTATACGGCTTTTTAACTTAAACCTTGAACTCCTCGGGAATCCCCTTAATAAATGACTGCTTGCTTCCGTGAAACGCTGTGTTTTCCAATGACGTCTAAGGACTAATGTCAAGAGCCTAACTCGGTCATTTTGCTGCCGAACACTTGACTTCAGTGCGGGTTGTGTCTTTCGCAAAAGCAAGTTTTTTACTTTTTTCGGCTACGAAAGTACTGTTACATTTTTCACAGTAGACCCAGTGTGGTTATATCCTCTCTACCGGCATTTATCTCTACTTTTTTGATCGAAGTATT
>OZ022265.1:55165226-55185226 GCA_963978885.1 Nemotelus pantherinus
GAGCGGTTGTAGAGTAAAGATCCGGCACGTGTCCAGCCCACTATAATCGTTGTAACTAGATGATTTTGGAGACTTCCAGCTCGTCGTTAAGTTCGTACAACTCATTGTTGTACCGGATGCGGCATCCATCTCGGTCGCGAAAAGCCCCGAAAATCCGCAGTTAAACTTTCCGTTCGAAGGTGTCGATCATATTTTTGGAGGCTTGGGTCAGGGTCCATGTTTCGCAACCATAGCACCGCACAGGTCTTATGATAGTTTTATAAACGCGGAGCTTAGTCTTTTGGTGCATTTATTTCGATTTCATAATGGGGAGGACCGAGAAGAATGTCTTATTTGCTAGTTGTATCCGTCGCTTGATTTCGTCAGTTTCGTTGGCGTCACTCGATAGATTGCTACCCATGTAAACAAAATTGTCCAAAAATTTGATGCAAAGGTCCCCTACGTTGATGGACGTGTGCGCTGGCGTCCTTGTCCAAGATTGCATCATAACTTTCGTTTTGTGCTCGTTGATTCGAAGTCCAACTTACTTTGCTGCGATGTCAAGTCTGAGCAGAATTTCTTCTGCATCTGTTAGTTTTCGAGCCATAATGTTAATGTCATCCGCGTACGCTGCCAATTGTGTCGACTTAAAAGGAAGCGTGCCGCTGGTGTTCAAGTTTATTGACCGAATAGCAAACTCAAGTGCCACGCTAAAGAGCGTGGGCGCTATTCCATTGCCCTGCTTCAGGCCACCCAGAGTTTCAAAAGGATCCGTAAATCTGTTCTGAATCCAGACTTGCGAGACGGAGTTGGTCGTCGTCATCTATATAAGTCTCACTAATTTGGCCGGTATACCAAATTGCAGTATGATGCTATATAGAGCGCCTCGGTTGATGCTGTCATATGCTTGTTTAAAGTCGACAAGGATTTGGCATATGTTGACGTCGTTTTCCCACGACTTTTGCAAAATTAGCTCGACCGTTAAGAGCACTTAAAAAACCCGCCCCATCAGACTTGAGTAGCTCAGCTGGTATCTCGTCAGCATCCGGCAATTTGTGCCTTTTCAGTGAACGCAAAGCAAGATTAACTTCCTCTAGTGAGATTTGAACTTCGGAGAGAAATATATGAATCACAAATTTATAAGCCAAATTGGTAACCCCAGAAAAGTGAAAACACTCCGCTTTTGAGGAGTTTTATACGCATTTATTAATATCTATAATGTCTTCTCATAAGTGAATTTACCGGCAATCAAATACTCCTAATTTATGGAAGATAGATACTGATGACTGCTTATCTATCTCAAGCAACTTATCTTGAGCTCGCAACTAATGTACAGCACTAAACGAAACGGCAATAAATTTATACGAGCCAGCCACCTCAACAACAGACAGGCTCGGCACTATCTACATACATCTACATAATCTATCTACATACACTCTACTATCTACATACTTTATCATACAGCCATCTAAAACTGGCCTATCGTCAGTACCGTCATTGATTACACCCCGACTTCGTACAACACATACAACAGCAATTTAATCGCGCTTAAGTGACTGGCAACCGTCGCCACAAAATTATCAAGTGTGGAAATATTGTCAGAAGTGTAACGAATCGAATCACCATTTGAAGAAGAAAAAGAAGAAGAAGAAGATCAAGAAGAATTGCAAGGAGGACCTGTTGAATGAAATGAAGAAAAGTAAGCAGACGCACAGCCTTGCTGCAACAACAATTGAATAGCAGCAGCAACAACAACAATTTGGACGATTTTTTTATAATATAAGGTAATTCACTTTTGTTTATTAGAAAACAAGAGGTATTGAGACAACTGCATACAAGGAGAGTGCGTAATTAAGTCCAAATTCACTTGCACTCAATACAATCAAAGATCTGCAAGATTACGTCAAGCGCATGCGTCTCAAATTTTTCTTTAAACGTCTTGTCATTCACGACAAAAAAAACATTTGCCAATCGACATCACGTAACCCACGAATTTTAGACAGTTCAATTAAAAAGTTAAAAAAAGGAAAAGGCGCTTGAAGTTCAGGATAAATATTGTCTCGAAATTATTTAACGACAAAGTTGTGTCCTTCTGTATTTCAAATTCTTCCACATCAACTCAAAGCTTAGAGGCTGCAACAACAAATGGCTAACGATCCATAACGAGATAAAGTGAGCAACGATTCGGATATATTTAGTGAAATTAACTTGAATGCTCCAGTTAAAGAAGACTTCAGTCAGCCAAAACGCACCCCACTATTAACTTGTATATAGTAATTAAAAAAATATATAAAATTTTTGTTGTTCTATTTCTTTCTCTGTTCAAATATGATATGTAACACTAATTTACAAACAGATTTTTACAACCAATTTTCAGCCACCTTATTTTTCAGCCGCGTTTCGTCCGTCCCGTCGCGTTTTTTGTCGAATTTAAAATGTCGTTAGACAATGAGAATGCGGTTCCCTCAGGCGCGTCGGCGGTACCGAAAATGAGTGCGACGTCCGTCAAACCACCCGCGTTTTGGCAAAAAGGGCCAGCTTTGTAGTTTTCTCAACTGGAGACCCAATTCGCAAAAGCTGATATTAAGAGCTCGGAGACAAAATATCACTATGTGATATCCTCGCTGTGTTCGACGGAGTTGAAGGCGGTCAGGTACGTGGGTGCGAGCCCTGACCCGGAGTCTCCGTATGAGGTCCTCAAGAGAGCACTAGTATCAAGGCTTTCGGTTAGTGATTCCACAAAATTGAAACAAATCTTAGGGAACCTGAGTTTCGGAGACCAGTAACATTCACAGCTGTTGCGGGAGATGAGACAGCTGGGAGGTTCTGCAGTAGGTGCTGATTTTCTGAAGACCCTTTGGCTGCAGCGGCTTCCGGAACAACTCTTGGGGAACCTGAGTTTGAGAGACTGGCAACATTCGCAGCTGCTGCGGGAGATAAGACAGCTGGGAGGTTCTGCAGTAGGTGATGATTTTCTGAAGACCCTCTGGCTGCAGAGGCTTTGAAAAACCAGCTTTGAAAAACTTATGGAGCTGGCCAACAAGATTGCTCAGGTTTTTAATCAACCTTAGGAACATGAAGTCGCCATTTCCACATAGCCGCCAAGGGTGGCAGAGCTCACCAGACAGGCAGCCGTTCTCACGACGATGTCTAATCAGCACCTGCAAGCATGGTCACGCTCTGAGTCCAGAACAAAATTTCAATGTCGCTCGAAGTCACGTCACCGAAGCCGGTCAAGGAGGTCTGATATTTGTTAATATCACAACAAATTTGGCTCAAAGGCGATTTAATGCATTTCTCCATGCGTCTACAAGGCCGGTTCATCTGAACCGAAAAACTAAGTCGCCGTTCTTTCCGGACGGCAAGACAACGCGACTTATCATCTAATCGTCGTCTAACTATTAATGACAACTTTTCTAAACGACACTATTTAATTGATACAGGCGCGGATATTTCAGTGCTTCCAGAACTTGCAACTGGAAAACTTCCACCTTCTGGTTTGCGACTTGCCGTGGCAAAAAAGTAAACCATCAAAGTCTATGGACGCAAGGTGATAAAACTAGAACTGGAACTTTGTTGTGAGTTTTCATGGGATTTCATCATCGCCGATGTCTTAAGACCCATTTTAGGCGCAGACTTTCTCTGCCACTATGGGCCAGCCGTCGACTTGGCAACTGCTATCCTTGTGGATCGTCTTACTTAACTTTCCCCGAAAGGCACATTCACATCAAACAAATGTCCAAAACTTAGTGTTTTGATTGAGAAATCCAATAATCTAGCGCAGATACGAAAAACGTTCTCATGGACGCACATTTTCTGGTTAATTATTGCCCTATAAAGAGAGTGCACCAAACGGAACTAACTTACGGTATAACGCTACCGTTCAGAATATCAAACTCTCCACTAAGGTAGGCTATCAACTTCTTTGAGCCGTTTAAATCTCCGGGCCCTGATGGCGTGCTTGCAGCTGACATTCAGCAGTCCATGAAAGTATCGCAACCATGGCTCCGGGAGATTAGTAATGCTTGCCTTAGCTTCTCGTATGTCCCCACCAACTGGCGGGAAACTTTTAATGTGTTTATTCTGAAAGCAGAAAAAGTCTCTTATGTTAAGGCGAAGGACTATCGTCTAATTAGTCTTAACTAAGTCCTGCTTAAGATTTTGGGAAGGATCATTGATTAGCATATTAAAAGATCAACCGATCTTATGTTGATCTCGCAGTCAAAATACGCGAATACCAAAAGTAAATCTGTTGAGACTACTCTTCACATCCTTATTGAGCAAGTTGAGAAATCTCTTGCTCTTAAGGAATATACGCTTGCCGCCTTCTTGAACATCAAGGGGGCCTTCAACAACGTAAATTCTAACGCAAGTGCTGAGGTTCTCGGTGCTACATTTGGACGAGCGGCTGATTGCTTTCATTGTAAAGCTTCTCAAAAGAAGAGTGGCTATCACTTCCCTGGGGAATGCCAGCGTAAGACGAGGAGTCAGTACTGGCACAACTTAGAGTGGAGTCCTCTCTCCCCTGCTGTGAAGCATAACAGTGAATACTCTTCTAATGAGGCTGGGCCGCGTCTGCTGCAAAGTGATTGCTTATGCAGACGACATAGGTGTAGCAGTGTCGGCAAAGTATTTATCTACGCTATCGGAGAGGCTAAATCACTCTCTTTACATACTTTCACGTTGGGGTCGTGAGGCTTGAATGTGAGTCCTCATAAAACGGAACTAGTGCTGTTTTCAAGGAAGTACAAGGTTTTTTCTTTTGAGTTACTCAAATTGAATGGGGTGCTATGGTTGAGCCAATTCTATTGTTTGGGGTGGCGTTCTGGTGGCAGAATTTTTTTAAGGCTACCTGCAAACAGCAGCCTTAAAAAGTGCGGAGAATGGCTGCACAACTTGTAACTGTTGCGCTCCGCTTCACTCATACTGGGGCACTGTTCATGTTACTTCATTGACTGCCAACCAATCTTCTAATCTTAGAGCTAGCTAATCTTACTGCTGTGAGACTAAATTGTATCTTGGTATGGAATAGAACAGAATTCGGCCATGCGAGGATTTTGATCGAGGGAGTTCCCGCTCCAGCGGAAGTTGACTACGTCGCTTCGCAATGCCTACTAGATTTGGAGCTCACAACTCGCATTCCTGGTAGGAATGAATTGCGTGTTAGTGTCACCTTCAAAAGTGGGCTTATCCATGTGTACACTGACGGTGCAAATCAAAACATTAAAGTGGGAAGTGGTGTTCACTCGGATGAGCTGAGTCTTAAGCTGTCCTTCAGTCTTCCAGACCCTTGTTGTGTCTTTCAAGCGGAAGTTGCAGCTATTTTACAGGCAATTGACTGGCTTCTGTGAAATCGAATATTCATGGTTAATATTGGCATTTTCACAAATAGCCAAGCGGCTATTAAATCCCTTGCTGGTCCTTGGAAGGAGTCTGCACATCGGCTTGAATGGCAAAGCATATTAACTCAAAGTTTATTAACTAAAGAGCACTGGGAGCAATGGAACTCCTTGCATCTTGATGGAGGCCTACTAGAAAGAAAATAGGAAACTCCGGATGAGTCAGCGCATCGCTTGCAGGTTTTACTTGCCTGGAGCAAAGTTGAGGATGTTTTGCAGGAAATATACGAGAGAACGTCAGGAGGCCACCTGGGCATAAACAAAACACATTATAATATAAGAGCACGATTTAATTGGGTACATGCGCAGGAATGATGTAGGAAACGTGCAGTCTGTACATCTGTGAAAGGATACAGGAGGAAGCCTGGGATGAGCTGAATACCTAAAACGTTGCAGCCCCTTTCAAAAGATCGCCATCGATGTAGCAGGACCATTCCCGGTGTCACAGCAAGGAAATCACTACGTGCTGGTAGCATCCGACTATTTCAGCAAATGGAAAGAAATGTACGCTATTTCAAATCAGGAAACATCTACAGTGGCAGAACATATCGTGATTTACTGGGTTAGTAGGTACAGAGTCTCAAACGAGCTACATTCTAATCAAGGTCAAAATTTCGAATCACAGGTGAGTACTAAGTTCTGCGATGCCTTGGGCATAAAGAAGACGAGAGCCACTCCACTTCACCCACAGTCCGATGGAATGGTCAAAGTTAGGTAAGGGTAGGTAAAAAAGGCTGTCGGTCCACAAAGGTCTGTCGATCGTCACACATAGGCACAAAAGAGGCCCGTTGTGATGCCACAATAATTTATGACTCTCTCTTACTCACTGAACTCGGAAAACCATCTGCTTCCCTTGACAAATCGTGTTATCCCCTTTGAGTTGACCAGGGACAACTTGGTCAGGTTTGAGAAAAATGGAGCACCAATTGCCGCCAACCTTCTCCTTGCCAACGCCGGTTACTGACACAAGAGGTGAAGGACGTACTCCTCCTCATCCTCAGAGCCACAACTCTGACAGAAATCGTTAAACTGCACTCCCAATCGTAGTGCATGCCGTCCAATGAGGCAATGGTCCATTAGAACTCCCACATTGCAGCGTCGAGCGCTTCAGGTTAAGCCTAATAGCTGCCTGGTGCGATGCAAATCCATGGATACCCAGGATTGTCTTGCTATTGCACAGGATGATTCATCTGCCCAGAACCTTCTAGCATCCACGAGATATTTTTGTCTAATAGCCAGTTTGACCGATGTCATCGGTATACCTATTGAGAGGGAGCAAGAGACCTCCGGTAACAAGGTTCTAAGCCTTGATTGATCTCACGGTTACCCAGAAATTTCCTATGTCCAGGTACGCATATCAGTTGAAAAACCCAATGTCTCGACATCTCCCTAAAAGATGCATGGCATTCAGCAGCAATCATGGAAACTGTTTTAGGTATTCAGCTCATCCCAGGCTTCCTCCTGTATCCTTTCACAGATGTACAGACTGCACGTTTCCTACATCATTCCTGCGCATGTACCCAATTAAATCGTGCTCTTATATTATAATGTGTTTTGTTTATGCCCAGGTGGCCTCCTGACGTTCTCTCGTATATTTCCTGCAAAACATCCTCAACTTTGCTCCAGGCAAGTAAAACCTGCAAGCGATGCGCTGACTCATCCGGAGTTTCCTATTTTCTTTCTAGTAGGCCTCCATCAAGATGCAAGGAGTTCCATTGCTCCCAGTGCTCTTTAGTTAATAAACTTTGAGTTAATATGCTTTGCCATTCAAGCCGATGTGCAGACTCCTTCCAGGCTCTGATTTCTTGTAGATTTCGATCCGCCAGTTGCTCGTCCAATAATTCCAACTGCAACCATCAATTTACTGGTGAAACGGATATCCACTTTAGCTCGGCATCGACTACCTTTTCTTCTAACCGATGACAATGCTTGCATTCTGGCTTACATGGACGCCTAGAGAGGACATCAGCATTTCCGTGCATGCTTCCATTTCGATGGACTATGTTAAAGTTGCATGTTTTCAGCCTTTCAATCCATCAAGCCACTTGTTGTTTGGGGTTCCTTAAGTTGAACAACCATCTCAAAGTGGCGTGATCGTCCCTCAATACGAAGCTTTGGCCGTGCAGGTATTTATGGAAATGTTTGATGGCCTCAACTATTGCCAACAGTTTTTTTCGGGTGATAGAGTAGTTTCACTCTGGCTTGGGTAGCACTCGGCTAAAGTAAGCAATCACCCGTTCCTGAACATAAATTTGCAGTGGTAACACCGCACCTTTACCTGTGTTATTTGCAACAGTGTCCACGATTAAAGTTTTCTGCGACTCAGGATATGCCAGCATCGGTGCCTCACATAGCTCCTGTTTAAGTTTCTTAAATGCCATTTAGCATTGGTGGCTCCAGTTATACGGCTGATTTTCCTCCGTCAGTTTGTGCAAACTTTTGGCGATGGTTATGAAATCCTTCACGAACCGGCGATAGTACGTAGCCAATTTCAGAAAACTCCGAAGTTGATGCTTATCCAATTTTTATCGAATTCAATTTTCGCAGAGTTGGTTCGATGCGTAGTCAACCTAGTTCTTCTGTAATCGTCATCTCGAGTCGAAAGATATCAACATAGCGTTCAATTAGCAGGACTCCTTGTTGGTACTGTTCATCGCTTAGTTTCCGAAGACTGTAGCATGTTCTCTGCTAGGTCATCTATCTTGCTGTTTGGTATCTTTTTGTGTTCAGATTGTATTTCTGCGATCTCCAACGAAGTGATTGAAGAAACTGGTTGGCAGTCGGCGATTAATTCTCCTTTCTGAAGATTCTTTTTCTGCTCCGCTAAATTCAGCATCCTTGCAGGAACATAATTCCCCTCCATAATTGTGATTAGGCTATTTGCCACCATAAGGTTGCTAATTGCTGGTTTTTGCGTTGGCTCCACGATGAAAAATTGGCGGCCCTAGGACCACCATCCAAAGTGGCCCAGATGATGTTTTCCGACGACTTAAGAACTTCGCAGACAACGATTCTTAGCCGGTCGTTTTCTTGTCTCTTACCCACCAACGGTATTTCTACGTTTTTACTAATGTTCGAAGAAGAACATTAGTATTAAAATCACTTTGGCCGAAAATTCATATTTCTATATATATATATATATATATATATACATATATATATATATATATATATATATATATATATATATATATATATTAGGGTGTCCCTTATATGGGTGAAAAAAACATTTTTCTAGATATCGAAATGCATACCTCCTATTTCTTTTTAAACTACCCAGACTTACTTCAATACAAAATTTCATCTTCCTACGTCAACGTTAACCCGTGCCGACAGAACTCTGAAGATTTTGAAAATTGCTTTTTTTAACATTTTCCATTATATAGCTTAATCAATTGAAATATTAAATTTGTTATGAAATATTTATTAAAAGAAGATAAAATTACAGATCAGGTAGGATATTTTCTTTTGAGGGTCTCTTTTTTGCAGTCTGGATATAGATTTCTATGCTCCTGAACACAGCGTAGCAAAAATTGCTTTTGCTCTTCTTTTGCAGTGATCAAACCATGAAAATCTTGCATAAGTTTTACAGCTCTTTCAGCCGTATCATTAACTGCCCTTAAAGAAGCCACTTTCCTTTTCGCCTCTGAATAGCCAACATCTTCATCCCATGTAGAAACGGGTCTCTGGAGGAAATTCTTATCAATTTTGAATCGAGAAAATAAATTTGTGCTCTTGACCGACACACAATCACTTAATGATTTTCCTGCAACAATAAATAAGGCAGTATTATTAACAATTTATTGAAAACAGTATAAAAAATAGTACTATTTATTGTATTCCTACTTACTATACAAATAATCAGACATATCTTCTTCAGATGGAATGTATCTCTTCCCAGAATCATACAAACTCTCTCTTTGGAAGTTCACTACAATGTTCGTTTTGGTTTGCTCATTAACTTCATCATCAAAGAGTGATAAAACGGAAATTTCTTCTGACAAGTACCAAAGATGTTGACTAAACTTGCTTAGGGCTGCTTTGGAGATCAATTTGTCAACAGATTCATATTCCTTAAGCCTCTTTAAAAAGCACAAATCTTGATTTGGTGCCTTCACCGCCAGATTACATCCAAGCCATGGTTTTACATATAAAACCGCAATGAATAAACAGACGTCTTGAAGTGTTCGCTTATCCTTGGCGCTAATTTTGAACTGGGATTGCAACAAACATATCTTTAAAGAGTAAATAGCTCTAGCCATCCCTCTTGCTTGATGCATTGCTCCAGGAGGTCTAATTTTAATTTTTTTTCACTGTCTCCTCCTAAGAAAAGAACAGATAGTTCAATCAGTTCCCGATAATCGTCACGTCGAATAGTTTTTTACAGTTCTTGATTATAAAATGTCAATAAATCTTCTATTGTTGTATTACAAAAATGTCGTGAGACGATATCGGTATATGTTTTAATGGCAGCAAGATTAATAGTTTTCCAGTTATCTCTAAACTTTTTGAACAGTGGGATATCAGGACTACTTGTAACTTGGTGGATTTTTGTTTCGAACACATATTTTAAAACCAGTTCGTAAACGTGATGGCGGCAAGCAAAGAGCAGTAATTCCCTGTCTAGTTTTTGTTCCAAAAGTACACAAGCTCCTTTCAATTGCCCTGTATTAGACACAGTTGTGTCACAGCACATTATCTGTACTTTGTCATCGAGGTTCCAGTCATAAAGTGCGTTCAACACAGCTTTAGCTTGATCCTGGCCGAAAGAACTCTCCAGTTTGGGTACAGCCAGAAGCTGTTCCTTTTCTCCAAATGAAATTAGAATTGGCAGGCGTTCTTCTTTGGAACTTCTTACGTCAAGTCCACGTAATAATTTCCCATCCCAGTGAACGGTCACCATTTCAGGCATATTATTCTGAAAATCTGATTTGATAGATTCCGCTCTATCTTTTCGACTCTGTGTGCGAATACGTTGAACAGACGATTTGTTTATCGGAAAATCATCACAGCTAAGATCTACTTCTACTACAGCCTGAAGTATATAGACAGAATCTCTTATGCTTAATTGGCATCTATCTAAAGCTGCAACTAACTTAGGCGTGATAAAGTCTTTCTTTCCTCTTTTTGTAGTAGTTTCAGAACTTACCATTTGAGAGGTGGATGCTAAGGGTTCCTCAAGGCTTTCATCAGAGTTGGTAGGTTGATCGTGATGTCCTTGCGTTTGAATAGAATCTTGCGTAGTAACAGATGACGATAAACCTCCGAAACACATTTGCTTACATATTTTTTTCTCTTCATTTAATTTCCTTTGTCTTGCCCTTTCTTCTTTTTCGGCTAACTTTTTGTCTACACCCGCTAAACACCCTGGACGCCCTGGTTCTCTTTGTTTTTGTAAAAATATTTTATCTGCTTCAATTTTTATCCATTCTAAAGCATCAGCGTGTGCTATATCAAATAAATTGTCTAAATCGTTCTTGAAGTCCTCATCACGGCGCTTGTAAATATCTTGTATTTTTTTAAGAATTTTTTTGCAACTCCCTCCAAGCATGGTGAAGATCCGCAAGTTTTTTACACAGTTTGGTATAGCTCTGGTAGGGATTCTAGCTTTTTCCCAAAATATAATACACTCCCGAATGACGAGATTAGCACTTTCACTAACAGTCAATTTAACTTCGCGAATGTTAAAAAAAAAAGTACTGCAAGAACTTGACGATTAGACGGTAACTTTGCACCTGTTATTTGATAATTTAAGTCACCAACTATGAAAACACATTTTTTGTTGCTTCTTAATTCAACTGCCATCTTTTAAATGTAAAACAATACAAGTTAATCGCAAGAATCATTGAGAACAAATGACAAATGCCGTGAATACGCACCGCTACTGCCGCTCAACATGTGTGAACATGATTCGATGCAAATCGGCACGGGTTATTGTACTCCAAATAGGGTAAAAATTTATTTCCGAATGTTTAATAGGCAAATGAACAAAACTAAGACCTATGCGTTAGAAATTTAAAACTTTGAAAAATAAGGGACACCCTAATATATATACATATATATATATATATATATATATATATATATATATATATATATATATATATATGTATATATATATATATATATATATATATATATATATATATATATCATCATCAAAAAATTTCAGTGAAAAAATCTCAGGAACGCGCCATCCGATTGAACTGAACTTTTCAGAACACATTGGTGTATGTGCAGAATAGTGCCAGGTCTCAGAAAAAGAAAAAAAAATCTATAACCCTTTGGCGCCGGCGGCCATTTTAGTGATATTTTTAATATACCTATTATTCCGTACACAAATAAGTTTTGCAAAAATCAAGTTAACAATATAAATTTTTAACGTGTTTTATATGTGAATCGGATAATGTTTTGGAATTTTTTAACCCCATGTGTGCGCTGGGTGCCTAAAAAGAGAACGGGAAAAATTGAAAATTTTTAAATTGCGGTAACTTTTGACAGAGCTCTTCAATCATTACCAAATTTTCAGAACATATTGGTATTATTAAGTTGTAAATTTGTGTAGCTTTTGATGACCGTGCTGGCAATCAGAAGCTAGGGCAAGCACTGAAAGTGAAAACCTCCAAATTATCGTCTCTCTTGAAAAAATACCGTTTCTTCAAAAAAAAGCCACTCATATGTAAATTTCGTGCTTCTTTTACATAGACCAAAAAAAAATTTGATATGATATTAGGGGCACGCCTGGTAACCCTTGCCCAATTTACCTATATTTTTAGCATCAAAAACTTCTGTTCACGGAAACTCACGATCCAATGAGCAGAATTAATTGAAATTTGCAGGCTGTATTGGTCTTAAATAGGACCAAGTTTGATAGAAGTAATTGTGAAATGCGGGCGATTCTGTGCCAGTGGTGCCATCTTGAAAAATCACTAAAAAAGATAACTGCTTTTAGCCCTATAAATTCTGATTGAATCGTTCAATTTTGACGAATATCACACAGTAGCTGGACCTTATTTTAAAACACGTTTCGTAGAAATTTGGTTGAAAAATTCGGTTGGAGCTGCCAGCTATAATAATTTTGGTGTCTTAAATTTGAAAAAATAAAAATTTGGAAGTGAAAACATTCAAATCATCGAATATCCTAAAAATGTCCGTTTCTTACAATAAAACCAATCTGTTTACAAATCTTATGCTTTATCTACACGTTCTAAGTAAAACTTTGGAAATTTCATGTCGCACAAGAACGGTAACCCTCTCCCAGTTAACCTATATTTTTAGCATCAAAAACTTCTGTTCACAGGAATTCACGAACCAATAATCAGATACCATTGAAATTAACAGAATGCATTGGACTTAAGTAGAACCAGGTCTGATAGAAGCGATTTTGAATTGTGGGCAACTCTGTGCCAGTGGTGCCATCTTGAAAAATTACAAAGAAAAAAAAACTGCTTTTTGCCCTATGAAATGTGAATTAGGAACCAGATTTTCATGAAATTGACACAGTAGCTGCACCTTACCCTAATCTCTGTTTGATAGAAATTTGGTTGAAAAATTCGATTGGTGCTGCCAGCTATGGTAATTTTTGTGTCTTTGGTTTTGAAAATTCTCTCAGGAAATTAAAACTTTTTGCCCTATAACTTCCAGCGCAGTCATGAAATCAATACGAATTTCATACAATTAATGGAACGTATTATAGACATTATTCAAGCCACCATAGAGTTGCCAGCTATTGTTGGTTTTGTGTTTGTTTGCAATATCTTTATTAAGCGGTTTTATCGTAGAATTTTCAATTGGTAATGATATTGTAGTGACAATAAACAGCAAATATTAAGCTTTCGATTATTTGAAAAAACTCGCTGCAGGTAACCCTAAATTTCTTTATACTCCTATAACTTCGAATGTAATATAACAATGTGAAGCAGATGTGATATATTCTTGGGTTTGATACTGGCGAAAGGTTGCCAGCACGAGTCGGTTGTGCTACTTTGGTATCAACAAATGCTTACAGTTAGTATTCATACCGGAAACGTTTACAATGAAAAGAAATAACCGATGTGTCAATTTCCTAAGTTCTGCAAATTTTTCGGATCGCAGCCCCAAACACCAACTTCAGTTACAGTGCTGCAGGCACTGAGCATTTTCTTCATTGATGTTATATGAGATGCTGCTTTCAAAGTTTGGTGAAATAAGCAACTGATAACGAATATAATTAACAAATGTTTTTCTTTCATAAACTTTGAAACCCATGCCAGTGGTAATATCTGAAACCTTCTACCATATGAGTTATAATGCATTCTTGAGACCAAAGTAAAACGTGGCATTTGAAACAGTTTGGCCGTAATAAGCCGCCCATGTGGTGGAATATGCACTCAAAACCTGAACAATTCATCTACGGTTCTTCGAACATTAGTGTTTCTAGCGGTTCAGGTGCGCTAGAGTTTTTCACTTGATCACTCTTTCTTCTAAATCCAAGCTAAAACATTGAGAGCCTAGGAAGTCCATCGCAAGTATACATTCATCGGTTATATCTGCAACAAAGAACTGATGCTGGAACACCAAACTACCAAGCTGTATTAGACGAGCTATTTCTCCGTGAACTGGTGCAGTATTAATGGTGATATTGCAAGGCTTGGTATTAATCTCAAGGCTTGGTATTAATCTCAAGGCTTGGTATTAATGGCAAGCAAGGCTTGGTATTAATGGTGATATTGCAAGGCTTGGCTTCAATTTTTCCTTGCAGACTTTAGTCGTTCTCGTGTCAATAGAGCCTAGAGACTGTGATGGTGGTTCTGGTGTCAAAAATTCCATAAGCCAACCTCCGACCCATGATGTTGGCTCTTACTGGTCTCCCGCTTCTTCTGAAGAAGAGACAACTACGTTCGCTGAACCAGCCTTGTTCTATTGTCACCTTCTTGCTGCACACTCTTCGCGAAACCTTGTCTTCAATTCTCTTCGGCAGTCACGTCTCAAGTGCCCTAATTCTCCACAATTAAAACATTGTGGAGCTCCACTTTCCGTTGATTCTTAGCTGAGCTGGGTTCTTTGGCATACACACTCTTCGTACACTTCAAGGACTCTAACGTTACTGCGTGATGCCCGCTTTACTGATTGGTAGGTAAGAGCGTAGGCCAAAGTATCCTTCAGGGTTCGATTGTTTGCCAATCGAAGTGCTTGTTGGAGCTCTTCATCACGTACTGCCTGGATGAAAGCATCCTTCGTTGCCTTGTCCCGATGTTCTGGATTTGAAGCAGGATTGGACAGAAGTGTTAAACGCTCGATGTCCTGAGCCAGCTATTGCATGGTCTCTCCCGGTTTGTGTGCACGTGTTCTGAGCTGCAAACGATGAACCTCCTTTAAATGGTCTTCGCCGTATCGCATATTCAAAACACTCGCCAGGCTGCAATAACTGGAGTAATTGTCGACCAAAATGGTTTGCAGTAATATCACCGCGGATCTTCTCAATGACACCATAAGTGTGGTCACACGTTCTTGATCGCTCGAGCAGTTAAAGTTTGAAACAACTTAAAACTATTTCTTGTAGATGGTCAAAGAATTTTGCACATCAAAAGTTGTTGTTTTAAGCGCCTTGATGCTACTTGATTGAGCTTGCACAGTTCTTACGGCTTTCGCTCGTTGCAGATCCAATTTTATCTGGTCCATTTCTTCTTCAATGCCAACCAACTTTTTGTCGAACTGTTGTTTCACTTACGTCACTTGACTGTCTAATTGTTGTTGGAAATGTTGCCTAGCCTCCATCAGCTTCTGCTCGCTTTTCTTAGCCTGCTGTTTCAACTCTTCCTTAATGTCAACGGTTTGCTGGTGTAGTTTCTAGGCTTGCTAGTCGTGTTTCTGCTCCAGTTGCTCCTTATAGTCTAAAGATTGTTGGTCTAATTTTTGAGCTTGCTGCTCAAGTTTCTGCTTCAGTTGTTTCTTGATGTCTGTGACCTGTTGATCAAGTCTCTGGGCCAGCTTCATGGTTTGTTGCTCTAGTTTCACGGCTTGCTGTTTACTTTCTCCAGTCTGCTGTTCATATTTCTGACCGATGTCAAGGGCATGCTGTTTGAGCTGCTGATCCCGATTCATGGTTTGCTGTTCGAATTTTCGACCTATATCCGGACATCTTCAGCAGCAAATCCATCACCGCGTTTTTCTCCTCGCTGATTTGTTCCTCTTGAGCACACTCTTGGCTGGTTTCATCGTCTGAGATTCAAAAATTTCCGGATCGTTGCCTGCCGTGCTCAAAACCTCCCTGAGACGTGACAATAACGCCGTCTTGTTCTCAGCCGTCGAAATATCTCTCGCCGATGTGTGACGATCGGCAGACCTTTGTGCAGCCTTTTTAACATACCCTTACCTTACCTTGACCATTCCATCGGACTGTGGGTGAAGTGGAGTGGCTCTCGTCTTCTTTATGCCCAAGGCATCGCAAAACTCAGTACACACTTGTGATTCGAAATTTCGACCTGGATTAGAATGTAGCTCGTTTGAGACTCTGCACCTACAAACCTTGTAAATCAAGATATGCTGTGCCACTGTATATGCTTCCTGATTATTCATTTTATTTTTCTTTTTTTTCTATATTTTTCTTTTCAATTCTGCTTGTGTCAACTTGCTCACTAATTTTCGCATTATTTTCCACAACTTCCTACGGTTTCACTTTAGTCCACTCGATTTTTAACAAATTTCAATAAGTCCGAACAATTTTCAGTGATCACTGTCCGAAACTTTGAACTTTTTATTTAGTCCGCGCGCTTATAAATTTTCACTTTTCATACTAATTCACTGTCTAAAAATTCACTTAAAGTCACTTTCTTAATCACGAAACCGAAAGAATCCCATATTTTTGACACCAATTGCTGTGTTTTAGGTTTAAAACACCTTTCGTGGATTCGATATTCTCCACATTCGTGAAATAAAACTCCTTTCTTTTACACCACTAATTATACTTTTTATTAGCACAAATAATTATAAACGTTAAATCGCGTACACTTTAATGATCGCACTGTTGATAATCGCACTATTAAATACAATTTCGCGTTAAAATATATCACTTTTTAAAATTTCCCGGCCCCAATACACTTAATTTTTTCTTCACTGTATCAGTGTACTAACTAACTTTGACGGCCTTTTTGCGGCGATATTTATACTCGTGAGGTGAGTTTCTAAGAGATTCTGATTTGCGTCTTGAGTTCTCGAAAGGTCTTGATCTGGCTTGATCTGATTATCGGCTATTGGGTGTTGACTTTTGGCTATTGGCTATTTTTCGTTATTTGAGTACTTGTATCAGACATATACTTCTCGACGTTTGTGGCTCTTCTGGCACCGAAAAAACGAAACATGCTTTGTTCAACGTGCATGCAACAATATTTTGTATGTTTTATTGCTGTTTTTTTTTTGTGTTTTTAGCTTAAGTCTTCAAAAAACTCAACGAGTCTAATTTTATGTTTGAATATATTTGTATTTGATTGAATATATTTTGATTTCGAAAAAATTAAATATAAATGTTTTACTTTAAAGATTAACAAATTTCATATATACCATATATACCATATATACCATAAATGTATATTGAGTTTTGTTAAATATATATATATATTGATATATATCGAAAGTAAAACTAATTTAAATACATTAATAAACTATAAATCAAGCTGAAAAAAATACTAATGTTCGAAGAACAGTAGAAGAATCGTGCAGGTTTTGAGTGCATATTCCACCACATGTGCTGCTTATTACGACCAAACTGTTTCAAATGCCACGTTTTACTTTGGTCTCAAGAATGCATTATAACTCATATGGTGGAAGGTTTCAGATATTACCACTGGCATGAATTTCAACGTTTATGAGAGCAAAACACGGGTTAATTATATTCGTTATCAGTTACTTATTTCACATAATTTTGAAAGCAGCATCTCATATAACATCAATGAAGAAAATGCTCAGTGCTTGCAGCACTGTAACTGAAGTTGGTGTTTGGGGCTGCGATCCGAAAAATTTGCAGAACTTTGCGAATTGTAACATCGGTTATTTATTTTCATTGTAAATGTTTCCAGTATGTATACTAACTGTAAGCATTTATTGATACAAAAGTAGCACAACCGACTCGTGCTGGCAACCTTTCGCCAGTATCAAAGCCAAGAATATATCAAATCTGCTTCACGTTGTTTAATTACATTCGAAGTTATAGGAGTATAAAGAAATTTAGGGTTACCTGCAGCGAGTTTTTTCAAATGATCGAAAGCTTAATATTTGCTGTTTATTGTCACTACAATATCATTACCATTTGAAAATTCTACGATAAAACCGCTTAATAAAGATATTGCAATTAAACACAAAACCAACAATAGCTGGCTACCCTATCGTGGCTTTTCAACTAAATTTGGCCTGAATAATGTTTATAATAAGTTTCATTAATTGTATGAAATTCGTATTGATTTAATGACTGCACTGGAAGTTATAGTGCAAAAAGTTTTATTTTCCTGAGCGAATTTTCAAAACCAAAGACACAAAAATTACCATAGCTGGCAGCACCAATCAAATTTTTCAACCAAATTTCCACCAAACAGAGATTAGAGTTAGGTTTAGCTACTGTGTCAATTTCATGAAAATCTGGTAACTTATTAACATTTCATAGGGCAAAAAGCAGTTTTTTTTCTTTGTAATTTTTCAAGATGGCACCACTGGCACAGAGTTGCCCACAATTCAAAATCGCTTCTATTAAATCTGGTCTTACTTAAGTCCAATGCATTCTGTAAATTTTAGCTGTATCTGATTATTGGTTCGTGAGTTTCCGTGAACAGAAGTTTTTGATGCTTAAAATATAGGTTAACTGGGAGAGGGTTACCGTTCTTGTCCGACATGAAATTTCCAAAGTTTTATTTTGAACGTGTAGATAAAACATAAGATTTATATACAGATTGGTTTTATTGTAAGAAACGGACATTTTTTTTGAATATTCGATGGTTTGAATGTTTTCACTTCCAAATTTTTTTTTTCAAAATGAAGACACCAAAATTATCATAGCTGGCAGCTCCAACCGAATTTTTCGACCAAATTTTTACCAAACGTGGCTTAAAGTAAGGTCCAGCAATTGTGTAAGTTTCGTGAAAATCGAACGATTCAATCAGAATTTATAGGGCTAAAAGCAGTTATCTTTTTTAGTGGTTTTTCAAGATGGCACCACTGGCACAGAATCGCCAGCATTTCAAAATCACTTCTATCAGACCTGGTCCTATTTAAGGCCAATACATGCTGTGAATTTCAAATAATTCTGCTTATCGGATCGTGAGTTTCCGTGAACAGAAGTTTTTGATGCTAAAAATATAGGTAAATTGGGCAAGGGTTACCAGGCGTACCCGTTATACCATATCTTTTTTTTTTTTTTTGGTTATGTAAACAAAGCACAAGATTTACATATGAAAGGCTTTTTTTTTGAAGAAACTGCATTTTTTAAAGAGAGACGATGATTTGGAGGTTTTCACTTTCAGTGCCTTCCCTAGCTACAGGGTTGCCAGCACGCTCATTAAAAGCTACACAAATCAACAACTAAATAATATCAATATGTCCTGAAAATTTCGTAATGATTAAATAGCTCTGTCAAAAGTTATCGAAATTTAAAAGTTTTCAAATTTTCCCGTCCTCTTTTTAGGCACCCAGCGCACACATAGGGTTAAAAAATTCCAAAGCATTATCCGATTCATATGTAAAACACGTTGGAAATTTATTTCGTTAACTTTATTTTTGTGAAAATCATTTGTGCACGAAATAATAGGTATATTAAAAATATCACTTAAACGCCCGGCGGCGCCAAAAGGTTAACAATAACTGACATTTAAAGAGACCTGGACCTATTCTGCATATACACCAATGTATCCTGAAAGTTTCAGCTCAATCAGATGGCGCGTTCCCGAGATTATCTCACTGAAATTTTTTGATGATATATATATATATATATATATAGAAATATGAATTTTTGGCCGAATCGATTTTAATACTAATGTTCTTCGAACATTAGTAAAAAGGTTCAAAGGAAATCAAAAATTTGATACACTAGTCACTTGACTGTCTCTTTAAAGTTAATCCCAATATATACAAGTTAATAAACTACAGTAAACTTGAGTAAACTTGTATATATATATATGTATATATTGGGATTAACTTGTATATGGGATTAACTTGTATATATTGGGATTAACTTTAAAGAGACAGTCAA
This sequence comes from Nemotelus pantherinus, assembly GCA_963978885.1. Classification (NCBI taxonomy): domain Eukaryota; kingdom Metazoa; phylum Arthropoda; class Insecta; order Diptera; family Stratiomyidae; genus Nemotelus; species Nemotelus pantherinus. The sequence goes on from OZ022265.1 coordinate 55,184,817, forward strand.
GTGACTAGTGTATCAAATTTTTGATTTCCTTTGAACCTTTTTTTTTATATTTTTTTATGTTTTCGATTAATCTTATGCTGTTTTTCAGCTTGATTTATAGTTTATTAATGTATTTAAATTAGTTTTACTTTCGATTATTCTCTTTGGGGCTTTGTAGATAATTATTCTCATCGGTTCATCTTGTATTTGAATGTTTTGCTGCATTTTATTGATTAAATTTTTGAACCTCGCTTTGTTAGATGTGTGAGGTATTTGATATCTTCCTTTCAGTTATTTGTGATGTCAGCTTCAACAATAGCAAAACTAATTTTGTTGGATTCTCACTGCTGATTTTATTCGTTTTCCATGATCATTCTTCGAATATTCTCAATATCGAATCATGATATCATCAATTTTTTGTATCAGCAATC
>OZ022265.1:55190226-55200226 GCA_963978885.1 Nemotelus pantherinus
GGTGCCAGAAGAGCCACAAACGTCGAGAAGTATATGTCTGATACAAGTACTCAAATAACGAAAAATAGCCAATAGCCAAAAGTCAATACCCAATAGCCGATAGTCAGATCAAGCCAGATCAAGACCTTTCGAGAACTCAAGACGCAAATCAAGAATCTCTTAGAAACTCACCTCACGAGTATAAATATCGCCGCAAAAAGGCCGTCAAAGTTAGTTAGTACACTGATACAGTGAAGAAAAAATTAAGTGTATTGGGGCCGGGAAATTTTAAAAAGTGATATATTTTAACGCGAAATTGTATTTAATAGTGCGATTATCAACAGTGCGATCATTAAAGTGTACGCGATTTAACGTTTATAATTATTTGTGCTAATAAAAAGTATAATTAGTGGTGTAAAAGAAAGGAGTTTTATTTCACGAATGTGGAGAATATCGAATCCACGAAAGGTGTTTTAAACCTAAAACACAGCAATTGGTGTCAAAAATATGGGATTCTTTCGGTTTCGTGATTAAGAAAGTGACTTTAAGTGAATTTTTAGACAGTGAATTAGTATGAAAAGTGAAAATTAATAAGCGCGCGGACTAAATAAAAAGTTCAAAGTTTCGGACAGTGATCACTGAAAATTGTTCGGACTTATTGAAATTTGTTAAAAATCGAGTGGACTAAAGTGAAACCGTAGGAAGTTGTGGAAAATAATGCGAAAATTAGTGAGCAAGTTGACACAAGCAGAATTGAAAAGAAAAATATAGAAAAAAACTCTAGCGCACCTGAACCGCTAGAAACACTAATGTTCGAAGAACAGTAGAAGAATCGTGCAGGTTTTGAGTGCATATTCCACCACATGAGCTGCTTATTACGGCCAAACTGTTTCAAATGCCACGTTTTACTTTGGTCTCAAGAATGCATTATAACTCATATGGTAGAAGGTTTCAGATATTACCACTGGCATGGGTTTCAAATTTTATGAAAGAAAAACACTTGTTAATTATATTCGTTATCAGTTGCTTATTTCACCAAACTTTGAAAGCAGCATCTCATATAACATCAATGAAGAAAATGCTCAGTACCTGCAGCACTGTAACTGAAGTTGGTGTTTGGGGCTGCGATCCGAAAAATTTGCAGAACTTTGGGAATTGAAACATTGGTTATTTATTTTCATTGTAAATGTTTCCGGTATGAATACTAACTGTAAGCATTTATTGAGACAAAAGTAGCACAGCCGACTCGTGCTGGCAACCTTCTGCCAGTATCAAAGCCAAGAATATATCACATCTGCTTCACGTTGTTATATTACATTCGAAGTTAAAGGAGTATAAAGAAATTTAGGGTTACCTACGGGAAGTTTTTTGAAATAATCGAAAGCTTAATATTTGCTGTTTACTGTCACTACAATATCATTACCAATATAAAATTCTACAATTAAACCGCTTAATAAAGATATTGCAAACAAACACAAAACCAACAATAGCTGGCAACCCTTTCGTGGCTTTTCAACCAAATTTGGCCCGAATAATGCTTATAATAGGTTCCATTAATTGTATGAAATTCGTATTGATTTCATGACTGCAGTGGCAAAAGCTGTAGGGCAAAAAGTTTTATTTTCCTGAGCGAATTCTCAAAACCAAAGACACAAAAATTACCATAGCTGGCAGCACCAACCGAATTTTTCAACCAAATTTCTATCAAACAGAGTTTAAAGTAAGGTGCAGCTACTGTGTCAATTTCATGAAAATCTGGTTACTAATTCACATTTCATAGGGCAAAAAGCAGTTTTTTTTCTCTGTAATTTTTCAAGATGGCACCACTGGCACAGAGTTGCCCCCAATTCAAAATCGCTTCTATCAGACCTGGTTCTACTTAAGTCCAATGCATTCTGTAAATTTCAATGGTATCTGATTATTGGTTCGTGAATTCCCGTGAACAGAAGTTTTTGATGCTAAAAATATAGGTTAACTGGGAGAGGGTTACCGTTCTTGTCCGACATGAGATTTCCAAAGTTTTACTTTGAACGTGTAGATAAAGCATAAGATTTGTATACAGATTGGTTTTATTGTAAGAAACGGACATTTTTAGGATATTCGATGATTTGAATGTTTACACTTCCAAATTTTTGTTTGTTCGAATTTAAGACACCAAAATTATCATAGCTGGCAGTTCCAACCGAATTTTTCAACCAAATTTTTACCAAACGTGGTTTAAAGTAAGGTTCAGCTACTGTGTGAATTTCGTCAAAATCGAACGATTCAATCAGAATTTATAGGGCTAAAAACAGTTATCTTTTTTAGTGATTTTTCAAGATGGCACCACTGGCACAGAATATCCCGCATTTCAAAATCACTTCTATCAGACTTGGTCCTAGTTAAAACCAATACAGTCTGCAAATTTCAATTAATTCTGCTCATCGGATCGTGAGTTTCCGTGAACAGAAGTTTTTAATGCTAAAAATATAAGTAAATTGGGGAAGGGTTACCAGGCGTGCCCGTTATACCATATCAAATTTTATTTTTTGTTTATGTAAACAAAGCACGAAATTTACATATGAGTGGCTTTTTTTTGAAGAAACGGCATTTTTTCAAGAGAGACGATAATTTGGAAGTTTTTACTTTCAGTGCTTGCTCTAGCTTCAGGATTGCCAGAACGCTCATCAAAAGCTACACAAATTTACAACTAAATAATACCAATATGTTCTGAAAATTTGGTAATGATTAAATAGCTCTGTCAAAAGTTATCGCAATTTAAAAATTTCCAATTTTTCCCGATCTCTTTTTAGGCACCCAGCGCACACATGGGGTTAAAAAATTCCAAAACATTATCCGATTCACATGTAAAACACGTTCGAAATTTATTTCATTAACTTTATTTTTGCAAAACTTATTTGTGTACGGAATAATAGGTATATTAAAAATATCACTAAAATGGCCGCCGGCACCAAAGGGTTAAAGATTTTTAACTTTTTCTGAGACCTGGCACTATTCTGCATATACACCAATGTGTCCTGAAAATTTCAGCTCAATCGGATGGCGCGTTCCTGAGATTTTTTCACTGAAATTTTTTGATGATATATATATATATATATATATATATAGAAATATGAATTTTTGGCCAAAGTGATTTTAATACTAATGTTCTTCTTCGAACATTAGTAAAAAAGAAAAATAAAATGAATAATCAGGAAGCATATACAGTGGCACAGCATATCTTGATTTACAAGGTTAGTAGGTGCAGAGTCTCAAACGAGCTACATTCTAATCCAGGTCGAAATTTCGAATCACAAGTGTGTACTGAGTTTTGCGATGCCTTGGGCATAAAGAAGACGAGAGCCACTCCACTTCACCCACAGTCCGATGGAATGGTCTAGGTAAGGTAAGGGTATGTTAAAAAGGCTGCACAAAGGTCTGCCGATCGTCACACATCGGCGAGAGATATTTCGACGGCTGAGAACAAGACGGCGTTATTGTCACGTCTCAGGGAGGTTTTGAGCACGGCAGGCAACGATCCGGAAATTTTTGAATCTCAGACGATGAAACCAGCCAAGAGTGTGCTCAAGAGGAACAAATCAGCGAGGAGAAAAACGCGGTGATGGATTTGCTGCTGAAGATGTCCGGATATAGGTCGAAAATTCGAACAGCAAACCATGAATCGGGATCAGCAGCTCAAACAGCATGCCCTTGACATCGGTCAGAAATATGAACAGCAGACTGGAGAAAGTAAACAGCAAGCCGTGAAACTAGAGCAACAAACCATGAAGCTGGCCCAGAGACTTGATCAACAGGTCACAGACATCAAGAAACAACTGAAGCAGAAACTTGAGCAGCAAGCTCAAAAATTAGACCAACAATCTTTAGACTATAAGGAGCAACTGGAGCAGAAACACGACTAGCAAGCCTAGAAACTACACCAGCAAACCGTTGACATTAAGGAAGAGTTGAAACAGCAGGCTAAGAAAAGCGAGCAGAAGCTGATGGAGGCTAGGCAACATTTCCAACAACAATTAGACAGTCAAGTGACGGAAGTGAAACAACAGTTCGACAAAAAGTTGGTTGGCATTGAAGAAGAAATGGACCAGATAAAATTGGATCTGCAACGAGCGAAAGCCGTAAGAACTGTGCAAGCTCAATCAAGTAGCATCAAGGTGCTTAAAACAACAACATTTTGATGTACAAAATTCTTTGACCATCTACAAGAAATAGTTTTAAGTTGTTTCAAACTTTAACTGCTCGAGCGATCAAGAACGTGTGACCACACTTATGGTGTCATTGAGAAGATCCGCGGTGATATTACTGCAAACCATTTTGGTCGACAATTACTCCAGTTATTGCAGCCTGGCGAATGTTTTGAATATGCGATACGGCGAAGACCATTTAAAGGAGGTTCATCGTTTGCAGCTCAGAACACGTGCACACAAACCGGGAGAGACCATGCAATAGCTGGCTCAGGACATCGAGCGTTTAACACTTCTGTCCAATCCTGCTTCAAATCCAGAACATCGGGACAAGGCAACGAAGGATGCTTTCATCCAGGCAGTACGTGATGAAGAGCTCCAACAAGCACTTCGATTGGCAAACAATCGAACCCTGAAGGATACTTTGGCCTACGCTCTTACCTACCAATCAGTAAAGTGGGCATCACGCAGTAACGTTAGAGTCCTTGAAGTGTACGAAGAGTGTGTATGCCAAAGAACCGAGCTCAGCCAAGAATCAACGGCAAGTGGAGCTCCACAATGTTTTAATTGTGGAGAATTAGGGCACTTGAGACGTGACTGCCGAAGAGAATTGAAGACAAGGTTTCGCGAAGAGTGTGCAGCAAGAAGGTGACAATCGAACAAGGCTGGTTCAGCGAACGTAGTTGTCTCTTCTTCAGAAGAAGCGGGAGACCAGTAAGAGCCAACATCATGGGTCGAAGGTTGGCTAATGGAATTTTTGACACCAGAACCACCATCACAGTCTCTAGGCTCTATTGACACGAGAACGACTAAAGTCTGCAAGGAAAAATTGAAGCCAAGCCTTGCAATATCACCATTAATACCAAGCCTTGCTTGCCATTAATACCAAGCCTTGAGATTAATACCAAGCCTTGAGATTAATACCAAGCCTTGCAATATCGCCATTAATACTGCACCAGTTCACGGAGAAATAGCTCGTCTAATACAGCTTGGTAGTTTGGTGTTCCAGCATCAGTTCTTTGTTGCAGATATAACCGATGAATGTATACTTGAGATGAACTTCCTAGGCTCTCAATGTTTTAGCTTGGATTTAGAAGAAAGAGTGATCAAGTGAAAAACTCTAGCGCACCTGAACCGCTAGAAACACTAATGTTCGAAGAACCGTAGATGAATTATTCAGGTTTTGAGTGCATATTCCACCACATGGGCGGCTTATTACGGCCAAACTGTTTCAAATGCCACGTTTTACTTTGGTCTCAAGAATGCATTATAACTCATATGGTAGAAGGTTTCAGATATTACCACTGGCATGGGTTTCAAAGTTTATGAAAGAAAAACATTTGTTAATTATATTCGTTATCAGTTGCTTATTTCACCAAACTTTGAAAGCAGCATCTCATATAACATCAATGAAGAAAATGCTCAGTGCCTGCAGCACTGTAACTGAAGTTGGTGTTTGGGGCTGCGATCCGAAAAATTTGCAGAACTTAGGAAATTGACACATCGGTTATTTCTTTTCATTGTAAACGTTTCCGGTATGAATACTAACTGTAAGCATTTGTTGATACAAAAGTAGCACAACCGACTCGTGCTGGCAACCTTTCGCCAGTATCAAACCCAAGAATATATCACATCTGCTTCACATTGTTATATTACATTCGAAGTTATAGGAGTATAAAGAAATTTAGGGTTACCTGCAGCGAGTTTTTTCAAATAATCGAAAGCTTAATATTTGCTGTTTATTGTCACTACAATATCATTACCAATTGAAAATTCTACGATAAAACCGCTTAATAAAGATATTGCAAACAAACACAAAACCAACAATAGCTGGCAACTCTATGGTGGCTTGAATAATGTCTATAATATGTTCCATTAATTGTATGAAATTCGTATTGATTTCATGACTGCGCTGGAAGTTATAGGGCAAAAAGTTTTAATTTCCTGAGAGAATTTTCAAAACCAAAGACACAAAAATTACCATAGCTGGCAGCACCAATCGAATTTTTCAACCAAATTTCTATCAAACAGAGTTTAGGGTAAGGTGCAGCTACTGTGTCAATTTCATGAAAATCTGGTTCCTAATTCACATTTCATAGGGCAAAAAGCAGTTTTTTTTTCTTTGTAATTTTTCAAGATGGCACCACTGGCACAGAGTTGCCCACAATTCAAAATCGCTTCTATCAGACCTGGTTCTACTTAAGTCCAATGCATTCTGTTAATTTCAATGGTATCTGATTATTGGTTCGTGAATTCCCGTGAACAGAAGTTTTTGATGCTAAAAATATAGGTTAACTGGGAGAGGGTTACCGTTCTTGTGCGACATGAAATTTCCAAAGTTTTACTTAGAACGTGTAGATAAAGCATAAGATTTGTAAACAGATTGGTTTTATTGTAAGAAACGGACATTTTTAGGATATTCGATGATTTGAATGTTTTCACTTCCAAATTTTTATTTTTTCAAATTTAAGACACCAAAATTATCATAGCTGGCAGCTCCAACCGAATTTTTCAACCAAATTTCTACGAAACGTGTTTTAAAATAAGGTCCAGCTACTGTGCGATATTCGTCAAAATTGAACGATTCAATCAGAATTTATAGGGCTAAAAGCAGTTATCTTTTTTAGTGATTTTTCAAGATGGCACCACTGGCACAGAATCGCCCGCATTTCACAGTTACTTCTATAAAACTTGGTCCTATTTAAGACCAATACAGCCTGCAAATTTCAATTAATTCTGCTCATTGGATCGTTAGTTTCCGTGAACAGAAGTTTTTGATGCTAAAAATATAGGTAAATTGGGCAAGGGTTACCAGGCGTGCCCGTAATATCATATCAAATTTTTTTTTGGTCTATGTAAAAGAAGCACGAAATTTACATATGAGTGGCTTTTTTTTGAAGAAACGGTATTTTTTCAAGAGAGACGATAATTTGGAGGTTTTCACTTTCAGTGCTTGCCCTAGCTTCTGATTGCCAGCACGGTCATCAAAAGCTACACAAATTTACAACTTAATAATACCAATATGTTCTGAAAATTTGGTAATGATTGAAGAGCTCTGTCAAAAGTTACCGCAATTTAAAAATTTTCAATTTTTCCCGTTCTCTTTTTAGGCACCCAGCGCACACATGGGGTTAAAAAATTCCAAAACATTATCCGATTCACATATAAAACACGTTAAAAATTTATATTGTTAACTTGATTTTTGCAAAACTTATTTGTGTACGGAATAATAGGTATATTAAAAATATCACTAAAATGGCCGCCGGCGCCAAAGGGTTATAGATTTTTTTTTCTTTTTCTGAGACCTGGCACTATTCTGCACATACACCAATGTGTTCTGAAAATTTCAGTTCAATCGGATGGCGCGTTCCTGAGATTTTTTCACTGAAATTTTTTGATGATGATATATATATATATATATATATATATATATATATATATATATATATATATATTTATATATATATATATATTTATATATATATATATATATATATCTATATATATATATATATATACATATATATATATATATATATATATATATATATATATATATATATATATATATATATATATATATATATATATATATATATATATATATATATATATATGTATATATATTAGGGTGTCCCTTATTTTTCAAAGTTTTAAATTTCTAACGCATAACTCTTAGTTTTGTTCATTTGCCTATTAAACATTCGGAAATAAATTTTTACCCTATTTGGAGTACAATAACCCGTGCCGATTTGCATCGAATCATGTTCACACATGTTGAGCGGCAGTAGCGGTGCGTATTCACGGCATTTGTCATTTGTTCTCAATGATTCTTGCGATTAACTTGTATTGTTTTACATTTAAAAGATGGCAGTTGAATTAAGAAGCAACAAAAAATGTTGTTCGAACATTAGTAAAAATATGTAAGCAAATGTGTTTCGGAGGTTTATCGTCATCTGTTACTACGCAAGATTCTATTCAAACGCAAGGACATCACGATCAACTTACCAACTCTGATGAAAGCCTTGAGGAACCCTTAGCATCCACCTCTCAAATGGTAAGTTCTGAAACTACTACAAAAAGAGGAAGGAAAGACTTTATCACGCCTAAGTTAGTTGCAGCTTTAGATAGATGCCAATTAAGCATAAGAGATTCTGTCTATATACTTCAGGCTGTAGTAGAAGTAGATCTTAGCTGTGATGATTTTCCGATAAACAAATCGTCTGTTCAACGTATTCGCACACAGAGTCGAAAAGATAGAGCGGAATCTATCAAATCAGATTTTCAGAATAATATGCCTGAAATGGTGACCGTTCACTGGGATGGGAAATTATTACGTGGACTTGACGTAAGAAGTTCCAAAGAAGAACGCCTGCCAATTCTAATTTCATTTGGAGAAAAGGAACAGCTTCTGGCTGTACCCAAACTGGAGAGCTCTTTCGGCCAGGATCAAGCTAAAGCTGTGTTGAACGCACTTTATGACTGGAACCTCGATGACAAAGTACAAATAATGTGCTGTGACACAACTGTGTCTAATACAGGGCAATTGAAAGGAGCTTGTGTACTTTTGGAACAAAAACTAGACAGGGAATTACTGCTCTTTGCTTGCCGCCATCACGTTTACGAACTGGTTTTAAAATGTGTGTTCGAAACAAAAATCCACCAAGTTACAAGTAGTCCTGATATCCCACTGTTCAAAAAGTTTAGAGATAACTGGAAAACTATTCATCTTGCTGCCATTAAAACATATACCGATATCGTCTCACGACATTTTTGTAATACAACAATAGAAGATTTATTGACATTTTATAATCAAGAACTGTAAAAAACTATTCGACGTGACGATTATCGGGAACTGATTGAACTATCTGTTCTTTTCTTAGGAGGAGACAGTGAAAAAAAATTAAAATTAGACCTCCTGGAGCGATGCATCAAGCAAGGTGGATGGCTAGAGCTATTTACTCTTTAAAGATATGTTTGTTGCAATCCCAGTTCAAAATTAGCGCCAAGGATAAGCGAACACTTCAAGACGTCTGTTTATTCATTGCGGTTTTATATGTAAAACCATGGCTTGGATGTAATCTGGCGGTGAAGGCACCAAATCAAGATTTGTGCATTTTAAAGAGGCTTAAGGAATATGAATCTGTTGACAAATTGATCTCCAAAGCAGCCCTAAGCAAGTTTAGTCAACATCTTTGGTACTTGTCAGAAGAAATTTCCGTTTTATCACTCTTTGATGATGAAGTTAATGAGCAAACCAAAACGAACATTGTAGTGAACTTCCAAAGAGAGAGTTTGTATGATTCTGGGAAGAGATACATTCCATCTGAAGAAGATATGTCTGATTATTTGTATAGTAAGTAGGAATACAATAAATAGTACTATTTTTTATACTGTTTTCAATAAATTGTTAATAATACTGCCTTATTTATTGTTGCAGGAAAATCATTAAGTGATTTTGTGTCGGTCAAGAGCACAAATTTATTTTCTCGATTAAAAATTGATAAGAATTTCTTCCAGAGACCCGTTTCTACATGGGATGAAGATGTTGGCTATTCAGAGGCGAAAAGGAAAGTGGCTTCTTTAAGGGCAGTTAATGATACGGCTGAAAGTATAGTTATAGTTTATTAATGTATTTAAATTAGTTTTACTTTCGATTATTCTCTTTGGGGCTTTGTAGATAATTATTCTCATCGGTTCATCTTGTATTTGAATGTTTTGCTGCATTTTATTGGTTAAATTTTTGAACCTCGCTTTGTTAGATGTGTGAGGTATTTGATATCTTCCTTTCAGTTATTTGTGATGTCAGCTTCAACAATAGCAAAACTAATTTTGTT
>OZ022265.1:55202726-55232726 GCA_963978885.1 Nemotelus pantherinus
TACCGTACATTAGTATTACACAACCTTTACTACACGTGTTATTGTCTTATTTACTACACTTATTATGTTTTATCAACTTTATAAGTGAGTACGATGGAATTTGAATGTTGTGTAAAGATAGCCTTATCGGCATGTGTTTACGCCTATTCGAAATTTCTTATGAAACGGTTAGTAAGAAGAGAAAAAGAAGCAATTCGCATTTTAAAGCACAATACCTTGAAGAATATGTTGCCTTGGTGAGTCTAATCGCAAATAGAACGATTGTCGAGTTGGCTCTGCCTTTTATTGCGTTTTTCTGTTCTCCAACTTGAGTGGGGAAATTCTCCACATTTATGATAATCATTAAATTTGACGTTATTATTATTTGAACCTCTGATATTGTTATCTCAGAAATTCGTGAATTTAATTTTCCTTGATTATCAACTGAATAACATAATATTTGAATAATTTTAATTGAATTTGAATAAAATTTCATGTTTGCATAATTTTATTTACACAATAAATGGCGGCCTGGTCTCCACTTTCGCTTTTCTATTAAGTTGGCGGATTCTCATTTATTTCATTTCCATATGTTTTTATGCATGATTTTGAGGCGCCAATTTCAGTTTGAAAAAAAACAAACAAACGATATTTAGTTTATTTTTTAATACATAATTTTAATTAAGACTATATTTCAGTGATATGTATATAATACTAATTGCAACTGTGTTGAAAAATTGTTTTGTTTTATTTTGAGAAATTGCTGCAACATAGTCCCCCCTGTTGAATGCTTGCATTCAACCGATTTCGAATTTTCTGTATGCCGCGCTTATGGTAGTGGTGAAACGTTAGCGTATCATTCGCTCTTACCCTGAGAGCATAAAGACATTCGGAGGGGCGATGTCCATTTAAAATACATTGAAGAGAAACCGACCACTTTTCATGTATCTTCAACGTCAATTCCCCTCTTTGTATCCTTGCTGTCAATATGACAATTAAACTAATGTAAACAATTTGAGTCGGTACGGAAATTAAATCGTGTTTATTTTAAATACAGATTAATTTTGTGTAGATTCGACTAGTGCGGTTCACGAAAACGTTAGTGTAGAAATGAAAATCGCGAGTTTTATTTGAAAAAAGTATTTGAAATCATAGAAAAAAAAAAAGTATTTGAAAACTGGGCGATTGCATTAATCTTCGCAATGAAGTGAGTTGTGCCAAATTGTGACAATAGTTTGCAACGCCGGCCACTTAGAGTTTCTTATCACAAGTAAGGAATAAACAAACGATGTGTTTTCCAAAATTTTGTGAATTTCACAAACTTTTTATAAGCAAAAGTGCCTATTTTAGCCCTTTTTAATATTGTCGACATATTCGCGCGAATTTCCTGGTAGCCATTTTAATTGCTGTCAAAAAAAACACAAAGCAGTAGAGCGCATAAACAGTTGCGGAGCAGAGCGGAAATAAAATGATATAAAAATTTATTCGTATTGTATGCTGTGTAAAATATTGTTTTCCAGATTTCCAGAAAATTAGCAACACATATTCATTTGGACTTCTTCTCTTGGATTTCCTAAGCTGATCATCAAAAATACTTCCCGGGTCGATTCAAATCTATCGGCCGTGGTATATAGCAATTGATGATTAACAAGGGAATAAGTGTAATAGTTTCTTGTTTTTCTTACAGCTGCCGTCATAGTAAGTTAGTTCTGAGCAAGCAAACAGGGGACCATCTTTAGTGGAATAGAATCTTCGAGTGATGCAGTAAGTAAAGAAAATGTTCAAAACATTCTTCTCTTTAATTATCTTAATTCTATAGATACCTTTCGGCAACAATATTCAAGATGAGATAATCGATGGACAAAAAGAGTGAATTGTGATCTCATTAGGTGCTTAATGCTGATGTTGCGTTCATGATACACTTCTGAAAATTTAAATATTCAACAATATCATTTCAATTAGGCTACGTACACAGACCAAGTGGCTCCTATTACCGCAGTGCATTAAATCAAGCTGCAGGAAAAAATTGGAAGATACGCTGTAACGAAAAAATAGGATTATCCGAAATTTGCGTAAAAATCAGCGCAGGCAAAAGAAAACAGCTTCTATGGTTGAGTTGTTCGATAATCTCAAGGCCAATAACTGGATTAGCGAAGTAGGTCGAGAAAGATTATATAGTGTGAATATAATACAATAAATATCTTATTACCTAGAAATATATTATCTCCAACCTATCATTGTATTTAGCCTACTTTATAGTATAACAAAAACTGAGACTTCTTGGAACTATTAACTGTGAAGAAGACTTATTTTTTTCGAAAAATCTTAAATAAAATTTGCCTTTTTCGGAATTTGAAGTTGTTTTTGATTTTAATGATTTTATTCATTGCAGTTGCTATACACACAATACTCAGTAAAAACTTTCAAGATGTTCTAAAAACGAAAATGATATTTTATATTATTCAATGTTTTCTCATCACCTACGGCAGTACAAGATTTGAGCCAGCATAAACACATCTAATTTTTTAGCCATTTTCTTATAAAGCAATTTTTGTTTTATGGGTGAATAGATATTTAATTAGTAAATTCTACAATTTTCATAGTTCGCATGCATTTGTGTTCTGTTTTCATTTTGTATCCTGGAAAAACAATTAATTCACCGCAAAGCAACGAATAATCCAGCCTGCTGTAGCTTATTTTTACTCCCTGGTTCGAGAATTCGTACGGTTATATGAAAGCTAAAAAAAATTAATAACTACATATATAACAATCATTCACTTACGATATTAAAAATTTGAATATTTGAAATTATTCACACATATGTCCCCATCAATTTGATAAATTGGGAATTACCTACGCCCCGAAAATTTCAATCTATCATCGGGGTCACTGGTGATGAGGAAAAATGGCCATGTCTTCGGTCCCTCCGAATGTCTTTATGCTCTCAGCTCTTACCTTTAGTACCGTCTGACTTGAAATAGGTTTATTGCAAAATATATTTACAAATTGAAAAATAATGAATTCTTAAAGCTTACCTACAAGCTAATAAAATAAAACATAAGCCTACGGATTGTGCATAATGCTGATATCCTGAGTTAAAAAAAAAACCTGTTTAACTTATTAAATATGTTTAACTGTAGAAAAAAATATAACAATTTTTAAAGGTATATAATGTGTGTTTTGATTCGTGGAGTTGCCTCAAGAGCAAATCATTTCTGGAAAGACCTAACTTGAGTTTGAGAGCAAGAGTGAATTAGAAGTTATTCATACGCAGAGCGAATGATCATTGAGACGTGGGTTAGACCTCTTTCACGAGTTTTTCGAGCATGGCAGACTATAACTTTTTGAATTTCATCAATTCCTGCTGCCGCGTACAACACTTTGTTGGAAAAATATTTCCTAGGCTCACTTCTGTAAAGACCCGTACATTGACGAAGGATTTTTCGTTCAAAGGCTTTCACGGAATTTCGCCTAGATACGGGGGCCGACCACCATATCGTTGCACCGTAAAGAATTATTGACCGAATGAGAGTGGTGTAGATTAAAATTCTTACCCTTTTAGACGTAGGAGCTGATTTTCGAAAGAGGGGACAAAGCATTCCATATGCTTTCGAGGCTTTACTTAGGGTCGTTTCTATATGTTGGCTGAATGAAAGAAAGGAGTCAAATATTAGCCCCAGGTATTTGACCCTTTTGGAAGATTTGATTGAGTGACCTCTTATGTTGAGTTTTAGTTTTTTAATCGACCTTGTTCTTCTGGAAGATGGTAGACGAGGGCGTCTAAATACAATAAATTCGCTTTTCCTAGCGTTTATTTTAATTCCCCATTTGGCGTAGTACCGACAGAGAGCATCGACAAAACGCTGAAGTCTTATTGTTGCCATCCTTGGGTTGTGGCCATCGCACCACGCCAGTAGGTCATCGGCGTACAAATTTACTTTAATATCATCAGAGCTGCTAATACAGGGAATATCTGAGGTGAAAATATTGAACAGAATGAGTCCAAGGATGGAACCTTGAGGGACACCAAAATCAAGTGAAAAGAGCCTAGAATGCTTACCATTGTGTGAAACAGTGGCCCATCTGTCGTGAAGAAAGCTGGAAATTATTTTGATAAGATGTCTAGGGAAATCAAGAGAAATGAGTTTGTAGATCAGACCCTTGATCCAAACTGAATCGAAAGCTTTTTCCACATCAATCAGGCAAGCAGTGACAAATTTGCTTTCAACTAAGGACTTTCGTATGTCAGTCGTGAAGACTTGTAGGGAATCGATGGTGCCATGACCTCTTTTGAAGCCAAATTGACGTGCGGGAATAATATTTTTCTCTACAACAAGTTTGTCAAGGGTAGCATAGATTACTCTTTCTAGGAGTTTTCCTAAATTTGAGAGAAGAGAGATGGGTCTAGTGTTGACAATGTCGGAGTTGCCAGGGGATTTCCGAATAGGAAGTATTTTAGCACGTTTCCAAGAACTGGGGAAGTAGCCAATGTTTATGCAGTTGTTGAATATCGTGGCTAACAGAACAAAGAAGGAGAAAGGAAGTTTCTTTATTAGGTAGTTGGATACCTTGTCTTCACCCGCAGATTTCTTCGGTTTAAGGTTGGAAGCCAGTTGTTGTAGGTCCACTGGATTCGTAAAGACATCACTATCATGAGGACAATCGGAGAAATTGGAAGCAGAGAATTCTGTTAGACGGGAGCCTTCCATACTCTGTACAAAATGGTTTACTCTGCAGTCTACTTGACTGGCAAAGATGGGATCTTCACTGGGTTTTTCTCCAGTGAATAGTTCTGAGAAGTGATCAGCAGCCGCTGCGGCTGTAGCACTATCGTCAGCGAAAGGTTTGCCGCTGGACGTGAAGGTTGGGGCGCGGTCCTTCCTTCTGGTGATTCTATTGATTTCTGGGTACATATCTATACCAGGTTTAATATTTTTAAGTCGTTGCTCGAACTTCTTATTTAGGAAAGCCCTAGTCTTGACCATGATGAGAAGGCTGGTTGCCTTAAGAATGGTTTCGACACGTCGATACTCATTGTTAAAGATATTTAGCCTTCGACGGTATATACGAGTCAGGTGTTTTTTCAAGGACCTATGTTTTGAATGCAGATTAAGTATTTCCTCAGGAAGGTTTTGGTATTTGAAGTTTCTAGATGTTTGGGGAACAACAATTTCATCAATAGAGGAGCGCAGAACCTCATTAATCTTGAAGATGGCATCGTCAATTTCAGGGATCGAGAGATTTTTGTCATGATCGATGATTACGTTTTGGAGTTTAGCTGAGACATTTTGTTCGAAGGTTTCCCAATTGATTTTTTTATAAGGAATGAAAAACTGAGGCTCAGAGGCTAAAAATTGGAGACTCCTTTTTCTCCGGAGAGTCATTTGCACCAGCATGTGATCAGATTCAGCTTCGAAAACAGAACAACCAACAGAACCAAATTGAGGCAATATTGTTAGGAGTTGAGGAGAAACAAGGAAGAAGTCGATTATGCTACCAGACCTCCTGAAGGTGGGCTCGGAAGGGGCGACGAGTTGAAGCTCTAGTTGTTTGGTCATTAGCCATCTGCGAAGAGCAGTACCAAAAGAATTGCTGACAGTATTACCCCAATCTGGGTGCCTGGCATTGAAATCACCACCAATGATGATATGGTCGAAGTTGGATGTTGACGAGAGAATGAGATTGAGATCATCAATAAATTCAGAGGAGGAAGAGTTAGGGTTGGCGTATATGCCAACGAAGACAATGGTATCACCATTAAGGTTCAAACAGGTTGATATTGACTCAACGCATCTAAGATGGCTTATGTTGTGGTTTTGGGTTTGAATCCAACTTTTAGTGGCTATGAGGGTGCCACGTTTTCTATCTCCCACTTCATCCATAATGTCCTTACGCGTGATCGAGTAATTGCTAAAAAATACATTATGTCTGGGTTTAAGTTTGGATTCACATACAAAGAGTATGTCAGGTTTCTCAGAATTCAAGTATTCTTGGAGAAGGTTCCTTTTGTAAACAGGAACGAGAGAGCAACTATTGAGGGAGGCGAGTTTAAAAGATCCCATCGATACCGCAGAGTTCTAGAGCTAAACTAACATAAGCAATTCGTTTTTCACTAAGAGAATGTAGCGATCTGAATTTTGGAACAAAATTTTCAACCTTTTTCACAAGTGTTAAAAGGTTGCAGCCGAAGATGTTTTCACATTCAGAAAACATAATGGAATGGGCTGCAGATTTGGTTACTTGCGGGTTAGACAACAGTGGAGTTTTGGGACGCTCCGGCTGTTTGTTTTTGGATGGTGTTTTTACGATCGATGCGAAGGAAACACCCTTTCGGACTGTGTTCTCGAGAGCAGCAGTCACTAATTTCCTTTTCTCTTCTTTTGCAGTCTGCAAAGATATACGCTTTTTCTCTTTTTCTTTTGCGGCTGGGCATCCACGGTAGCTGGCTGGGTGGCCATAGGTTTTGCAATTCACGCAAAAGACTTCAGAGGAGCCTGAAGGAGATGGGCAGTCTTTGGTAGAGTGCTGTTTATCGCATTTAACACAGCGTACTTCAAGGGCGCAGTTGGCTGCCACATGGCCAAAGCGTTGGCAGTTGAAACACTGGGTTACATTTTGCTTTTGAAGGCGCTCCCAGTGGATTCTGTGGTGGAGTAGGAATTTGATGTTCATCACTGAACTCTGTTCCGTACCAGGTGCAAGTTGCACTAAAAAACTACCAAGAGTTTTATTTTCTTTCCTCGAGGCAGAGGTCGAGAAACGTTTAACAGATACAACCTTACTTTGTAAGATATCACGAAGTGCATTTAAAACATCTTGTTCTTCGTAAGAAGGATGAATTCCTTTTAGAAGGAAGGTTATTTTTTTAAATACTGGAGGGGTGTAGGTAAAACAAGGAACTGAAGCTGCTTTTAGGTGCTCAAAGAGGAGACCGTGATCTTCCATACTCTTTGGAAGGAGAGAAGTTTTAGAGAGATTATTCATCTTGACTTCAAAGCTGGGAATTGGGTCTTTATTGGAAGAGCATGCTTCCAGAAGATTTGATTTAAAGTTTTTCAAGTTTAACTTGAAGCAAATTATGGGGGGAATCCGCGTTTCTTTCCTTTTTTGCGGTGCAGAATTTTGGGGAGAGGCCTGAGGGGCCGAAGAAGAGGTACTGGCTTTCAGATGAACTTGATCCGTAGTAGACCGAGATCCAGAAGAAGGAGTTTTCTTAGTGCAGGTAGCTGCCATTGCGGAGATATTTGAATTGCAAGCACGTCGAACGACGTCTTAAATTTTCAGAGCTGCGGGGCCTTTTTTAGAAGCAGGGGGAGAATAACTAGTTGAACGGGGCAAGCCCCGTTTTCTAGACGAGCCAGCATCAAAATTCAAAACATTGGACGCCTCAATTGAAGGCGTCTCCACAACACATTTTTTCACATTAAATTCACTTACACTATCCTTAGAATTAAAAACTTCGTCATCGTCGGGGGTCCCATCGGAGTTGGCGACATCCATCTGCTCCACCGCTGAATTAATCGATCCATCGTCGTCCTCGGAACTCGATTCGGCCTCTGTATCGTCGCGATTGATGTTGAAGGACATCTTATAAGCAGAGAGAATTTCACCAATAAAATTCTCCTTCACATCCTCTCGATACTTCACGCAAAGCTTCGAAAGCTTCTTTTTCACCTTCCTCGTAAAAGCAGCCATGTCCTTTTTCATTTGAAGTCGTCGTTCTTCCGCCGCTGCAGAAGTGCTGCCGTCCACATCCCCCTCAGAGGACATTGTCTCTTGCCTCAATAAAATTCGATACGCTTACCGAACCACGCAAGGTTGTGAAATTCACCAAATATAAGTGACAACTTGCCTTCACTTACACACAAGTCGGTTTAACGAACGTAGTTGCTCGACCTCAACACGAAAATTCGGAATCTCGATCGCTGATATTAATCCACACACGTCTGATCTGTTCGGGTGCTCGACTCGAACTCAATTTAGTACCGTCTGGTATCGGTCAGGTAAATTTATAGTTTTCTCCTTATTGCGTTGCTTTTGAATTTCTTGCAAGTTGATTTTTTTCAATAGTCTGCTGGGCAAGAAGATGTCAACGCCTTCCCTGGTCACGAACCTTTGGACTGAGTTGTCCAATCGCACTTGAAATTCCTGGACGGTTGTCGTCAGTTGCAGCTTTTGTACGTCTTTTATGATTTTTCCATTTATATTAATGGGATCAGTGAACACTGAATGCGTGTGTGGAGTGATCTGCATTTGTGTCGTTTGCCTGAATTCTGCGGGTTTGCAGCTGATATCTTCTAGCACCTGAACCCCAGAGCTGTTTGTTGGTGCAGTGGACGGACCTGGCTCAGTAGCTTCTACTGAAGGAGTGTTTTTGGGCTTGATATCCGGGAGCCGTCTTGCTGAAACACTTGGGGTCAATTGGACATCTTCCCAAAGTTGTAGGAATTCTTCTGACTCGTATGTTGACATCTGAAATATCGGAGTTGAATTTGAGTACTACTGAACTTATTGCTTAGGACGACACAGGTTTTAGTACGTTAGCATACCAAATTAAATGTTAACTTCGAGAGCAACGTAATGGTTTAGTATTAAGAGTTGCTGATTGGTATTTGACAAATCTCTTTGATAGGTCTGTTGAAAGTATTTGATTCTGTTCGTATTCGTACTACACGAACGAATCCATCTGCGCCTGGATATACTTCTTCAATTATCCCCATTGGTCAGTGTGTCGGTGACGTGTTTTAAATCCGCAATAGAACGATTTGCCCTTTTTAATATTGGCAAATGGTTTCAACCATTTTGGACGATGTTGTAATTGATTCAAATAATCCTGAGACCACGATTTCCAGAATTGTTGTGTAATGTGTTGTAGATACTTCCATCTACGAGACGATGACATGCTGGTTGTAGTATGTATCGGTTCGGGTACTGCGGTGAGCGGTTGTCCAACCAGAAAATGTCCGGGTGTCAAGACGAAATTGTCATTTGGATCGTTCTTGACTTGACACAATGGTTTTGAGTTCAAACATGCCTCTATTTGAGCGAGAATAGTGGCATATTCTTCCAATGTAAGCGTTAAATTGCCAACGGTTCGGCGTAATTGGTATTTTATGGATTTTACTCCAGCCTCCCAGAGTCCACCAAAATGGGGTGCTGCAGAAGGATTCATGTGCCAGGTTATGAATTTGGTTGTAAGGTATCTAGCTGCTAATGGTTGGGCTTCTTTGATAGCTTGCTGTAGGTCCTTTTCTAGTAGTGCTTTTCCTCCAATGAAGTTAATGCCGCAGTCTGAGTAGAGGTCTGTGCACAATCCTCTTCTAGCCGTAAAGCGTTTGAGTGCCGCTACAAAAGCTTCTGCTGAAAGACTAGACACCAATTCGATGTGTACAGCTTTTGTTGCCATGCACACAAAAATGCAGAAATATGGCTTTTGAATCTTGGCATTGCGAATAGTTGATGATTTTATCATCACTGGTCCAGCGTAATCTATTACGACCTTTGTTAATGGTTTTGTTACATTAACCCTGGCTGACGGTAAGTTCCCCATTAATTGGTTGGAGACTGCTTGCCTATGTTGAGTGCACCTGATACATTGATGTAATCTTGTAGTTATAGTCCGTCTGCCGTCTAATACCCAGAATGAATTTCTGATAGTATTCAAAACCAGCGACGTACCTCCATGCATTGTTTCTATGTGGGTTTTGTCAATTAGAAGCAACGTCACATGATGGTCTCTAGGCAAGATTATTGGATGCTTTCTATCATTAGGTAATAGAGCATGTTTTAATCTTCCTCCTACCCGGATTATTCCATTTTTATCAGCTATTGGATTTAGCCTTAAGAGTTTACTTTTGTCTGATATGGGCTGATTTTGTAGTAACTTGTGGTATTCTTCTACAAATGATGCCATCTGTACCAATTTGACTATAGTGGTTTGTGCTTGCTTATATTCCCTTGTTAATATTGCTTGATATCTTTTAGTGTGTGCATTTTTGCAGTTGTATAAAAAGCGTTGAATTAAAGCGACAACTAGAACCAAGCGCGAAAACGATGAATACCGAAGTAAAATGTTGTTTTCTTTGTTGGTTACCAAAGTAATTAATGCTGGCTCTCTTTCTTCTTATGTCGTGCTACCAATGTCTTGGGTTTTTTCTGGCCAATTTATTTTCGGTTTGGTGAGCCATTGAGGTCCATACGACCATAAGTTGTTTTGGAGGAGGTTACTTGCTGAGATACCTCATGAAGCGAAATCTGCTGGGTTGTCCTTTGACGACACATGGCGCCACTTGTCAAATCTTATGTTGTCCTGAATTTCGATTACTCTATTGGCCACATAAGTTTTCCATCTTGATGGATGCTGCTTTATCCAATGCAGTACGATCGTCGAGTCAGTCCAGGCATAGATTGGGTTGTCTTGAAGTTGCATCCCTTGGACTACTGTTTTCATTAATCGTGCCAATAATAATGCGCCATTTAATTCCAGTCTTGGAATTGTGTCGGTTTGATTGGTGCAACCCGCGTTTTGGAGGTCAGTAATTGTGTTGTAGTAACACCATTTACTTGTTCTACACGAATATACTATATATGGCTGCTGCGTATGCTCTTGATGATGCATCACAAAAACCATGTATTTTAATCTGCGCACCTAATGAATATGATACCCATCTTGGAATTGACTGATTTTCTAACAGTTTCAGACTGTCTATGAAATTTTCCCAGTGCTTTTGTACTGATTTGGATACTATATTATCCCAGTCTGTTCCAGTAATCCATAAC
Organism: Nemotelus pantherinus; assembly: GCA_963978885.1. NCBI lineage: Eukaryota > Metazoa > Arthropoda > Insecta > Diptera > Stratiomyidae > Nemotelus > Nemotelus pantherinus. The sequence goes on from OZ022265.1 coordinate 55,213,485, forward strand.
ATTTGCATGAGAAGTTTTGCCTCAATAATGATAGGTGCCAACCACCCTAGAGGATCGTATAATGAAGCAATTCCTGACAAGATACTTCTTTTTGTCGTGACTTGGATTTGCGGCAATGGTTTGAATGAAAACGCAAAATTATCGCTCTGAGGATACCATTTGATTCCTAACGTTTTAATGGCTTCTGCGTCTGTGAAGGTCAAGACGTTTTGAATTTCTAAATGTTCTGGTGGTAAGTGATGTAGCAATTGGTTATCGTTACTTGCCCATTTTCGCAAGTTGAACCCTGCTGATTTCATCATTTGAATTAGTTGCTGTTGCAACTCCATAGCTTGTGCTATTGTGTCAGCGCCAGTCAAAACATCGTCGACATAAAAGTTTTCAAAAACTGCTTTTGATGCTAAAAGCCATTTGGTTTTTTCATCTTCAGCCAATTGTTGCATCGTTCGGATAGCCAGATACGGTGCTGATGTCGTGCCAAATGTTACAGTTTTTAATTGATAGTCTTGAACTCTTCTAGTCTTGGGATGTCGCCATACTATGCGCTGAAACGTATGATGCTCAGGGTGTATCTCAATCATCCGATACAACTTTTCAATATCCGCATTTAAAGCATATTTGTACTTTCTCCAATTCAACAGTGTGATATACATATATAATGTTGGCTGTATAGTTGGACCCTTTAACAACATTTGGTTTAATGATTTACCGTTTGTTGTCCTCGCTGAGGCGTCGAATACTACACGTAGCTTCGTAGTAGTGCTGTCCTTGAAAACTGCATGGTGAGGAATGTAGTAATGCAGTTCATTATCATCTGGGGGAATTGCTTCTTCCATATGATTCAGATGTATATATTCATCCAAGCATTTGCCATATTCATCTGCGAATACTGAGTTTTTCATGAAATGTTTTTGAAGTGTTCCAAATCTTCTAATGGCTTGCTGCCTTGATTGCCCTAATGTTGGTAGCGTATCATGTTGAAACGGTAATTTGATTTGATACCTGCCGGAAGGTAGCCTTTTGTGCGTGTTCTGAAATATTTCTTCACATAGAGCTTCTTCTGGTGCTAGAACTGGCTTAGCTTGAACTTCTTCAACCTCCCAGAATTGTCTAATTTGTTTGTCCAACGTTTCTGTTGTGATCATAAATGAATTTGTGGTATGTTTAGAAATATTTTCAGCCTTTCCGAGCAAAATCCAACCGAATTTAGCTTTTATTGCTGTCGAGAGAGCATCGGAGCCTGGAATAATACCTTCTTGTATTATTCTAGCATACACCTTAGCCCCTTGTAAGGCGTCAATTCTATTTGGTTTCCAAAATGTTGGATCTGCTAGCTCCAATTTGTTGAGATGTTGGCAACCTTTTGTATTGATGATTCTACTTGGTAGATCACCAGTGATTTTTCGTATAACGAAGAAATTTTCTTCGATAGTAGATTGATTTTTTCCACATGAGCGTAGGGTTAATTTGACTTGTTTGTTGGATTGACCCGTGCTGCTCATGTTTAATCCTAAGACTTTTACTGAAGCTGGTTTGCACACTGCTTGCAGTTTTTTACACGCTGCTTGTGTTATGAATGATGCTTCTGACCCTGTGTCAATGAAACATCGTAAGGTAACTTGTTTCCCATGCTCTGTTTGAGCGATGACTAATGCTGTGGATAGTAACGCATGAGAAGTTTCCCATGTGAAATGATTGTGAGTGACTTGTGTTTCACTTTCACTGGGCTCAGAATTTGAATTGCTTGAAGTATGGTTACTATCCCTTGACATTGAGTGCTGTTTTGAACTTGGTTTGAATTGACTTTCCTTCTTAGAGTGTAAAGAATGATTGTCTTTTGAGTCGTCATGTAACGTTGTGTGATGCCTTTGTTTGCATTTGAAACACTTTAATTTGCTTGGACAATCCTTGACTGTATGTTTGTTTGACAAACATCGTCCTGATGATATAACTAGGCTTCGTCTTTTAGTTATATCCATCCCTTGGTACTTTCTACACATTTGTAGGTTATGTACCTGATCACAAGCCGAACATTTTGTGGCTTGGATTGCGTTATGTGACTTGGTCGTCTGTTTATGAGAATCCCGCGTTTGACTTGTATTGGGGACTATTGTATCTGCTATTGCTTCTAAAACTCTTAGCCTTGTATCCAGGAATGTGTTGAATTGAAGGTATCTTGGTAGCTCCTTGGATGCGCCTAATTCTTCTTCCCATAACTTGAGTGTTGTGAATGGTAATTTTTGTGTTAGCATGTGTATTAACATGATATCCCACGTGGACGTATCCACTTGCAAACTTCGTAATTGTTGCAAACACTCTTCGGTTGTGTTGATGAGCAATTTTAAACCATTAGCCGTTTCTGATGCTAATTTGGGTTGAGTGGATAATATTTTAAATTGATGATTGGTTAACATTCTTTTGTTCTCGAATCTTTCTGTCAGTTTTTCCCATGCAGATAGGTAATCTTCATAAGTAAGTGGAACATGACGTAGCCATCTTTCTGCTTCGCCCGTCAGTGATGCTTTTAAGTAGTACAATTTTTGTACTAACTTTAACTTCGGGTTTGTATGTACCATTGCTACGAATACATCACGAAACGATTTCCATTGATCATAATTACCATCGTATTTAGGTTGATCATTGCATGGTGTTGAAACAGGTGTGTTGAATCAGTAAGTGCAGCATGTGGTCGCAATTCGTCCAGTATTGTTCCCAGGTACAGACAATATTTTATTTCTAGCTTGGTGTAATTATCATCTGAACTATAGGTTTGAGATGTGTTTGACGTGTCTTGACTTAAAGTCTCGTTTATTTCTTCATCTAACAGTTTATATTCTGCCCAAAGTTTCTTGATTTCCTCTGATTTTGCTTCGTAGAAGCCCTGTGTGCACTGCTCCCGTGGTGTGTTGTTTCCACTTTCAATCACCCTTTCCAACCGTGCTCTCAAAGTTTGTTCTTTGAGCAACAATGACTTTAATTCTACCATATTGAACAATTGAATGATTTAATTTTATGAAACTTGAATCTATTTGCAATGTCAGACTGAATAAACTAAGCAATTCCTGGATGGAACCACCAAAAAATGTTTGGTTCACAAATTTATGCACCAATGCACCAATGCACCAAATTGTTCTAGATGGGACCACTAAAATATGTTGCACCAATGCACAAAAATTGTATCCGTGATAATTGAAGTGTGTAGCGGTATGAAAATATCACTTAGTTCCTTATCCATACAAACTTTATTGCAAACAAATTCAATTCCATTTAACCAAAAAATTCCAACAATAACTTAATTTACAATTTCAATACAATTCACTCAATCACAAATATCAAAATGGTACGGGATTAAAATTACCGTTTGTATTTTGTATGTTCTATGAGCTCTGTAGCATATCAACATACCATACAAAACGATACTTTCTGGGTGTACCGTACATTAGTATTACACAACCTTTACTACACGTGTTATTGTCTTATTTACTACACTTATTATGTTTTATCAACTTTATAAGTGAGTACGATGGAATTTGAATGTTGTGTAAAGATAGCCTTATCGGCATGTGTTTACGCCTATTCGAAATTTCTTATGAAACGGTTAGTAAGAAGAGAAAAAGAAGCAATTCGCATTTTAAAGCACAATACCTTGAAGAATATGTTGCCTTGGTGAGTCTAATCGCAAATAGAACGATTGTCGAGTTGGCTCTGCCTTTTATTGCGTTTTTCTGTTCTCCAACTTGAGTGGGGAAATTCTCCACATTTATGATAATCATTAAATTTGACGTTATTATTATTTGAACCTCTGATATTGTTATCTCAGAAATTCGTGAATTTAATTTTCCTTGATTATCAACTGAATAACATAATATTTGAATAATTTTAATTGAATTTGAATAAAATTTCATGTTTGCATAATTTTATTTACACAATAAATGGCGGCCTGGTCTCCACTTTCGCTTTTCTATTAAGTTGGCGGATTCTCATTTATTTCATTTCCATATGTTTTTATGCATGATTTTGAGGCGCCAATTTCAGTTTGAAAAAAAACAAACAAACGATATTTAGTTTATTTTTTAATACATAATTTTAATTAAGACTATATTTCAGTGATATGTATATAATACTAATTGCAACTGTGTTGAAAAATTGTTTTGTTTTATTTTGAGAAATTGCTGCAACATAGTCCCCCCTGTTGAATGCTTGCATTCAACCGATTTCGAATTTTCTGTATGCCGCGCTTATGGTAGTGGTGAAACGTTAGCGTATCATTCGCTCTTACCCTGAGAGCATAAAGACATTCGGAGGGGCGATGTCCATTTAAAATACATTGAAGAGAAACCGACCACTTTTCATGTATCTTCAACGTCAATTCCCCTCTTTGTATCCTTGCTGTCAATATGACAATTAAACTAATGTAAACAATTTGAGTCGGTACGGAAATTAAATCGTGTTTATTTTAAATACAGATTAATTTTGTGTAGATTCGACTAGTGCGGTTCACGAAAACGTTAGTGTAGAAATGAAAATCGCGAGTTTTATTTGAAAAAAGTATTTGAAATCATAGAAAAAAAAAAAGTATTTGAAAACTGGGCGATTGCATTAATCTTCGCAATGAAGTGAGTTGTGCCAAATTGTGACAATAGTTTGCAACGCCGGCCACTTAGAGTTTCTTATCACAAGTAAGGAATAAACAAACGATGTGTTTTCCAAAATTTTGTGAATTTCACAAACTTTTTATAAGCAAAAGTGCCTATTTTAGCCCTTTTTAATATTGTCGACATATTCGCGCGAATTTCCTGGTAGCCATTTTAATTGCTGTCAAAAAAAACACAAAGCAGTAGAGCGCATAAACAGTTGCGGAGCAGAGCGGAAATAAAATGATATAAAAATTTATTCGTATTGTATGCTGTGTAAAATATTGTTTTCCAGATTTCCAGAAAATTAGCAACACATATTCATTTGGACTTCTTCTCTTGGATTTCCTAAGCTGATCATCAAAAATACTTCCCGGGTCGATTCAAATCTATCGGCCGTGGTATATAGCAATTGATGATTAACAAGGGAATAAGTGTAATAGTTTCTTGTTTTTCTTACAGCTGCCGTCATAGTAAGTTAGTTCTGAGCAAGCAAACAGGGGACCATCTTTAGTGGAATAGAATCTTCGAGTGATGCAGTAAGTAAAGAAAATGTTCAAAACATTCTTCTCTTTAATTATCTTAATTCTATAGATACCTTTCGGCAACAATATTCAAGATGAGATAATCGATGGACAAAAAGAGTGAATTGTGATCTCATTAGGTGCTTAATGCTGATGTTGCGTTCATGATACACTTCTGAAAATTTAAATATTCAACAATATCATTTCAATTAGGCTACGTACACAGACCAAGTGGCTCCTATTACCGCAGTGCATTAAATCAAGCTGCAGGAAAAAATTGGAAGATACGCTGTAACGAAAAAATAGGATTATCCGAAATTTGCGTAAAAATCAGCGCAGGCAAAAGAAAACAGCTTCTATGGTTGAGTTGTTCGATAATCTCAAGGCCAATAACTGGATTAGCGAAGTAGGTCGAGAAAGATTATATAGTGTGAATATAATACAATAAATATCTTATTACCTAGAAATATATTATCTCCAACCTATCATTGTATTTAGCCTACTTTATAGTATAACAAAAACTGAGACTTCTTGGAACTATTAACTGTGAAGAAGACTTATTTTTTTCGAAAAATCTTAAATAAAATTTGCCTTTTTCGGAATTTGAAGTTGTTTTTGATTTTAATGATTTTATTCATTGCAGTTGCTATACACACAATACTCAGTAAAAACTTTCAAGATGTTCTAAAAACGAAAATGATATTTTATATTATTCAATGTTTTCTCATCACCTACGGCAGTACAAGATTTGAGCCAGCATAAACACATCTAATTTTTTAGCCATTTTCTTATAAAGCAATTTTTGTTTTATGGGTGAATAGATATTTAATTAGTAAATTCTACAATTTTCATAGTTCGCATGCATTTGTGTTCTGTTTTCATTTTGTATCCTGGAAAAACAATTAATTCACCGCAAAGCAACGAATAATCCAGCCTGCTGTAGCTTATTTTTACTCCCTGGTTCGAGAATTCGTACGGTTATATGAAAGCTAAAAAAAATTAATAACTACATATATAACAATCATTCACTTACGATATTAAAAATTTGAATATTTGAAATTATTCACACATATGTCCCCATCAATTTGATAAATTGGGAATTACCTACGCCCCGAAAATTTCAATCTATCATCGGGGTCACTGGTGATGAGGAAAAATGGCCATGTCTTCGGTCCCTCCGAATGTCTTTATGCTCTCAGCTCTTACCTTTAGTACCGTCTGACTTGAAATAGGTTTATTGCAAAATATATTTACAAATTGAAAAATAATGAATTCTTAAAGCTTACCTACAAGCTAATAAAATAAAACATAAGCCTACGGATTGTGCATAATGCTGATATCCTGAGTTAAAAAAAAAACCTGTTTAACTTATTAAATATGTTTAACTGTAGAAAAAAATATAACAATTTTTAAAGGTATATAATGTGTGTTTTGATTCGTGGAGTTGCCTCAAGAGCAAATCATTTCTGGAAAGACCTAACTTGAGTTTGAGAGCAAGAGTGAATTAGAAGTTATTCATACGCAGAGCGAATGATCATTGAGACGTGGGTTAGACCTCTTTCACGAGTTTTTCGAGCATGGCAGACTATAACTTTTTGAATTTCATCAATTCCTGCTGCCGCGTACAACACTTTGTTGGAAAAATATTTCCTAGGCTCACTTCTGTAAAGACCCGTACATTGACGAAGGATTTTTCGTTCAAAGGCTTTCACGGAATTTCGCCTAGATACGGGGGCCGACCACCATATCGTTGCACCGTAAAGAATTATTGACCGAATGAGAGTGGTGTAGATTAAAATTCTTACCCTTTTAGACGTAGGAGCTGATTTTCGAAAGAGGGGACAAAGCATTCCATATGCTTTCGAGGCTTTACTTAGGGTCGTTTCTATATGTTGGCTGAATGAAAGAAAGGAGTCAAATATTAGCCCCAGGTATTTGACCCTTTTGGAAGATTTGATTGAGTGACCTCTTATGTTGAGTTTTAGTTTTTTAATCGACCTTGTTCTTCTGGAAGATGGTAGACGAGGGCGTCTAAATACAATAAATTCGCTTTTCCTAGCGTTTATTTTAATTCCCCATTTGGCGTAGTACCGACAGAGAGCATCGACAAAACGCTGAAGTCTTATTGTTGCCATCCTTGGGTTGTGGCCATCGCACCACGCCAGTAGGTCATCGGCGTACAAATTTACTTTAATATCATCAGAGCTGCTAATACAGGGAATATCTGAGGTGAAAATATTGAACAGAATGAGTCCAAGGATGGAACCTTGAGGGACACCAAAATCAAGTGAAAAGAGCCTAGAATGCTTACCATTGTGTGAAACAGTGGCCCATCTGTCGTGAAGAAAGCTGGAAATTATTTTGATAAGATGTCTAGGGAAATCAAGAGAAATGAGTTTGTAGATCAGACCCTTGATCCAAACTGAATCGAAAGCTTTTTCCACATCAATCAGGCAAGCAGTGACAAATTTGCTTTCAACTAAGGACTTTCGTATGTCAGTCGTGAAGACTTGTAGGGAATCGATGGTGCCATGACCTCTTTTGAAGCCAAATTGACGTGCGGGAATAATATTTTTCTCTACAACAAGTTTGTCAAGGGTAGCATAGATTACTCTTTCTAGGAGTTTTCCTAAATTTGAGAGAAGAGAGATGGGTCTAGTGTTGACAATGTCGGAGTTGCCAGGGGATTTCCGAATAGGAAGTATTTTAGCACGTTTCCAAGAACTGGGGAAGTAGCCAATGTTTATGCAGTTGTTGAATATCGTGGCTAACAGAACAAAGAAGGAGAAAGGAAGTTTCTTTATTAGGTAGTTGGATACCTTGTCTTCACCCGCAGATTTCTTCGGTTTAAGGTTGGAAGCCAGTTGTTGTAGGTCCACTGGATTCGTAAAGACATCACTATCATGAGGACAATCGGAGAAATTGGAAGCAGAGAATTCTGTTAGACGGGAGCCTTCCATACTCTGTACAAAATGGTTTACTCTGCAGTCTACTTGACTGGCAAAGATGGGATCTTCACTGGGTTTTTCTCCAGTGAATAGTTCTGAGAAGTGATCAGCAGCCGCTGCGGCTGTAGCACTATCGTCAGCGAAAGGTTTGCCGCTGGACGTGAAGGTTGGGGCGCGGTCCTTCCTTCTGGTGATTCTATTGATTTCTGGGTACATATCTATACCAGGTTTAATATTTTTAAGTCGTTGCTCGAACTTCTTATTTAGGAAAGCCCTAGTCTTGACCATGATGAGAAGGCTGGTTGCCTTAAGAATGGTTTCGACACGTCGATACTCATTGTTAAAGATATTTAGCCTTCGACGGTATATACGAGTCAGGTGTTTTTTCAAGGACCTATGTTTTGAATGCAGATTAAGTATTTCCTCAGGAAGGTTTTGGTATTTGAAGTTTCTAGATGTTTGGGGAACAACAATTTCATCAATAGAGGAGCGCAGAACCTCATTAATCTTGAAGATGGCATCGTCAATTTCAGGGATCGAGAGATTTTTGTCATGATCGATGATTACGTTTTGGAGTTTAGCTGAGACATTTTGTTCGAAGGTTTCCCAATTGATTTTTTTATAAGGAATGAAAAACTGAGGCTCAGAGGCTAAAAATTGGAGACTCCTTTTTCTCCGGAGAGTCATTTGCACCAGCATGTGATCAGATTCAGCTTCGAAAACAGAACAACCAACAGAACCAAATTGAGGCAATATTGTTAGGAGTTGAGGAGAAACAAGGAAGAAGTCGATTATGCTACCAGACCTCCTGAAGGTGGGCTCGGAAGGGGCGACGAGTTGAAGCTCTAGTTGTTTGGTCATTAGCCATCTGCGAAGAGCAGTACCAAAAGAATTGCTGACAGTATTACCCCAATCTGGGTGCCTGGCATTGAAATCACCACCAATGATGATATGGTCGAAGTTGGATGTTGACGAGAGAATGAGATTGAGATCATCAATAAATTCAGAGGAGGAAGAGTTAGGGTTGGCGTATATGCCAACGAAGACAATGGTATCACCATTAAGGTTCAAACAGGTTGATATTGACTCAACGCATCTAAGATGGCTTATGTAGTGGCTATGAGGGTGCCACGTTTTCTATCTCCCACTTCATCCATAATGTCCTTACGCGTGATCGAGTAATTGCTAAAAAATACATTATGTCTGGGTTTAAGTTTGGATTCACATACAAAGAGTATGTCAGGTTTCTCAGAATTCAAGTATTCTTGGAGAAGGTTCCTTTTGTAAACAGGAACGAGAGAGCAACTATTGAGGGAGGCGAGTTTAAAAGATCCCATCGATACCGCAGAGTTCTAGAGCTAAACTAACATAAGCAATTCGTTTTTCACTAAGAGAATGTAGCGATCTGAATTTTGGAACAAAATTTTCAACCTTTTTCACAAGTGTTAAAAGGTTGCAGCCGAAGATGTTTTCACATTCAGAAAACATAATGGAATGGGCTGCAGATTTGGTTACTTGCGGGTTAGACAACAGTGGAGTTTTGGGACGCTCCGGCTGTTTGTTTTTGGATGGTGTTTTTACGATCGATGCGAAGGAAACACCCTTTCGGACTGTGTTCTCGAGAGCAGCAGTCACTAATTTCCTTTTCTCTTCTTTTGCAGTCTGCAAAGATTTACGCTTTTTCTCTTTTTCTTTTGCGGCTGGGCATCCACGGTAGCTGGCTGGGTGGCCATAGGTTTTGCAATTCACGCAAAAGACTTCAGAGGAGCCTGAAGGAGATGGGCAGTCTTTGGTAGAGTGCTGTTTATCGCATTTAACACAGCGTACTTCAAGGGCGCAGTTGGCTGCCACATGGCCAAAGCGTTGGCAGTTGAAACACTGGGTTACATTTTGCTTTTGAAGGCGCTCCCAGTGGATTCTGTGGTGGAGTAGGAATTTGATGTTCATCACTGAACTCTGTTCCGTACCAGGTGCAAGTTGCACTAAAAAACTACCAAGAGTTTTATTTTCTTTCCTCGAGGCAGAGGTCGAGAAACGTTTAACAGATACAACCTTACTTTGTAAGATATCACGAAGTGCATTTAAAACATCTTGTTCTTCGTAAGAAGGATGAATTCCTTTTAGAAGGAAGGTTATTTTTTTAAAAACTGGAGGGGTGTAGGTAAAACAAGGAACTGAAGCTGCTTTTAGGTGCTCAAAGAGGAGACCGTGATCTTCCATACTCTTTGGAAGGAGAGAAGTTTTAGAGAGATTATTCATCTTGACTTCAAAGCTGGGAATTGGGTCTTTATTGGAAGAGCATGCTTCCAGAAGATTTGATTTAAAGTTTTTCAAGTTTAACTTGAAGCAAATTATGGGGGGAATCCGCGTTTCTTTCCTTTTTTGCGGTGCAGAATTTTGGGGAGAGGCCTGAGGGGCCGAAGAAGAGGTACTGGCTTTCAGATGAACTTGATCCGTAGTAGACCGAGATCCAGAAGAAGGAGTTTTCTTAGTGCAGGTAGCTGCCATTGCGGAGATATTTGAATTGCAAGCACGTCGAACGACGTCTTAAATTTTCAGAGCTGCGGGGCCTTTTTTAGAAGCAGGGGGAGAATAACTAGTTGAACGGGGCAAGCCCCGTTTTCTAGACGAGCCAGCATCAAAATTCAAAACATTGGACGCCTCAATTGAAGGCGTCTCCACAACACATTTTTACTAATGTTCGAAGAACATTAGTATTAAAATCGATTCGGCCAAAAATTCATATTTCTATATATATATATATATATATCATCAAAAAATTTCAGTGAGATAATCTCGGGAACGCGCCATCCGATTGAGCTGAAACTTTCAGGATACATTGGTGTATATGCAGAATAGGTCCAGGTCTCTTTAAATGTCAGTTATTGTTAACCTTTTGGCGCCGGCGGGCGTTTAAGTGATATTTTTAATATACCTATTATTTCGTGCACAAATGATTTTCGCAAAAATAAAGTTAACAAAATAAATTTCTAACGTGTTTTACATATGAATCGGATAATGCTTTGGAATTTTTTAACCCTATGTGTGCGCTGGGTGCCTAAAAAGAGGACGGGAAAATTTGAAAATTTTTAAATTTCGATAACTTTTGACAGAGCTATTCAATCATTACGAAATTTTCAGGACATATTGATATTATTTAGTTGTTGATTTGTGTAGCTTTTAATGAGCGTGCTGGCAACCCTGTAGCTAGGGCAGGCACTGAAAGTGAAAACCTCCAAATCATCGTCTCTATTGAAAAAATGCCGTTTCTTCAAAAAAAAGCCTTTCATATGTAAATCTTGTGCTTTGTTTACCTAACCAAAAAAAAAAAAAAGATATGGTATAACGGGCACGCCTGGTAACCCTTGCCCAATTTACCTATATTTTTAGCATCAAAAACTTCTGTTCACGGAAACTCACGATCCGATAAGCAGAATTATTTGAAATTCACAGCATGTATTGGCCTTAAATAGGACCAGGTCTGATAGAAGTGATTTTGAAATGCTGGCGATTCTGTGCCAGTAGTGCCATCTTGAAAAACCACTAAAAAAGATAATTGTTTTTAGCCCTATAAATTCTGATTGAATCGTTCGATTTTGACGAAACTCACACAATTGCTGGACCTTACTTTAAGCCACGTTTGGTAAAAATTTGGTTGAAAAATTCGGTTGGAGCTGCCAGCTATGATAATTTTGGTGTCTTCATTTTGAAAAAAAAAATTTGGAAGTGAAAACATTCAAACCATCGAATATTCAAAAAAATGTCCGTTTCTTACAATAAAACCAATCTGTATATAAATCTTATGTTTTATCTACACGTTCAAAATAAAACTTTGGAAATTTCATGTCGGACAAGAACGGTAACCCTCTCCCAGTTAACCTATATTTTTAGCATCAAAAACTTCTGTTCACGGAAACTCACGAACCAATAATCAGATACAGCTAAAATTTACAGAATGCATTGGACTTAAGTAGGACCAGGTCTGATAGAAGCGATTTTGAATTGTGGGCAACTCTGTGCCAGTGGTGCCATCTTGAAAAATTACAAAGAAAAAAAACTGCTTTTTGCCCTATGAAATGTGAATAAGTTACCAGATTTTCATGAAATCGACACAGTAGCTAAACTAAACTCTAATCTCTGTTTGGTGGAAATTTGGTTGAAAAATTTGATTGGTGCTGCCAGCTATGGTAATTTTTGTGTCTTTGGTTTTGAAAATTCGCTCAGAAAAATAAAACTTTTTGCACTATAACTTCCAGTGCGGTCATGAAATCAATACGAATTTCATACAATTAATGAAACTTATTATAAACATTATTCAGGCCAAATTTGGTTGAAAAGCCATGATAGGGTTGCCAGCTATTGTTGGTTTTGTGTTTAATTGCAATATCTTTATTAAGCGGTTTTATCGTAGAATTTTCAAATGGTAATGATATTGTAGTGACAATAAACAGCAAATATTAAGCTTTCGATCATTTGAAAAAACTCGCTGCAGGTAACCCTAAATTTCTTTATACTCCCATAACTTCGAATGTAATTAAACAACGTGAAGCAGATTTGATATATTCTTGGCTTTGATACTGGCGAAAGGTTGCCAGCACGAGTCGGTTGTGCTACTTTTGTATCAATAAATGCTTACAGTTAGTATACATACTGGAAACATTTACAATGAAAATAAATAACCGATGTTACAATTCGCAAAGTTCTGCAAATTTTTCGGATCGCAGCCCCAAACACCAACTTCAGTTACAGTGCTGCAAGCACTGAGCATTTTCTTCATTGATGTTATATGAGATGCTGCTTTCAAAATTATGTGAAATAAGTAACTGATAACGAATATAATTAACCCGTGTTTTGCTCTCATAAACGTTGAAATTCATGCCAGTGGTAATATCTGAAACCTTCCACCATATGAGTTATAATGCATTCTTAAGACGAAAGTAAAACGTGGCATTTGAAACAGTTTGGCCGTAATAAGCAGCACATGTGGTGGAATATGCACTCAAAACCTGCACGATTCTTCTACTGTTCTTCGAACATTAGTGTTTCTAGCGGTTCAGGTGCGCTAGAGTTTTTCACATTAAATTCACTTACACTATCCTTAGAATTAAAAACTTCGTCATCGTCGGGGGTCCCATCGGAGTTGGCGACATCCATCTGCTCCACCGCTGAATTAATCGATCCATCGTCGTCCTCGGAACTCGATTCGGCCTCTGTATCGTCGCGATTGATGTTGAAGGACATCTTATAAGCAGAGAGAATTTCACCAATAAAATTCTCCTTCACATCCTCTCGATACTTCACGCAAAGCTTCGAAAGCTTCTTTTTCACCTTCCTCGTAAAAGCAGCCATGTCCTTTTTCATTTGAAGTCGTCGTTCTTCCGCCGCTGCAGAAGTGCTGCCGTCCACATCCCCCTCAGAGGACATTGTCTCTTGCCTCAATAAAATTCGATACGCTTACCGAACCACGCAAGGTTGTGAAATTCACCAAATATAAGTGACAACTTGCCTTCACTTACACACAAGTCGGTTTAACGAACGTAGTTGCTCGACCTCAACACGAAAATTCGGAATCTCGATCGCTGATATTAATCCACACACGTCTGATCTGTTCGGGTGCTCGACTCGAACTCAATTTAGTACCGTCTGGTATCGGTCAGGTAAATTTATAGTTTTCTCCTTATTGCGTTGCTTTTGAATTTCTTGCAAGTTGATTTTTTTCAATAGTCTGCTGGGCAAGAAGATGTCAACGCCTTCCCTGGTCACGAACCTTTGGACTGAGTTGTCCAATCGCACTTGAAATTCCTGGACGGTTGTCGTCAGTTGCAGCTTTTGTACGTCTTTTATGATTTTTCCATTTATATTAATGGGATCAGTGAACACTGAATGCGTGTGTGGAGTGATCTGCATTTGTGTCGTTTGCCTGAATTCTGCGGGTTTGCAGCTGATATCTTCTAGCACCTGAACCCCAGAGCTGTTTGTTGGTGCAGTGGACGGACCTGGCTCAGTAGCTTCTACTGAAGGAGTGTTTTTGGGCTTGATATCCGGGAGCCGTCTTGCTGAAACACTTGGGGTCAATTGGACATCTTCCCAAAGTTGTAGGAATTCTTCTGACTCGTATGTTGACATCTGAAATATCGGAGTTGAATTTGAGTACTACTGAACTTATTGCTTAGGACGACACAGGTTTTAGTACGTTAGCATACCAAATTAAATGTTAACTTCGAGAGCAACGTAATGGTTTAGTATTAAGAGTTGCTGATTGGTATTTGACAAATCTCTTTGATAGGTCTGTTGAAAGTATTTGATTCTGTTCGTATTCGTACTACACGAACGAATCCATCTGCGCCTGGATATACTTCTTCAATTATCCCCATTGGTCAGTGTGTCGGTGACGTGTTTTAAATCCGCAATAGAACGATTTGCCCTTTTTAATATTGGCAAATGGTTTCAACCATTTTGGACGATGTTGTAATTGATTCAAATAATCCTGAGACCACGATTTCCAGAATTGTTGTGTAATGTGTTGTAGATACTTCCATCTACGAGACGATGACATGCTGGTTGTAGTATGTATCGGTTCGGGTACTGCGGTGAGCGGTTGTCCAACCAGAAAATGTCCGGGTGTCAAGACGAAATTGTCATTTGGATCGTTCTTGACTTGACACAATGGTTTTGAGTTCAAACATGCCTCTATTTGAGCGAGAATAGTGGCATATTCTTCCAATGTAAGCGTTAAATTGCCAACGGTTCGGCGTAATTGGTATTTTATGGATTTTACTCCAGCCTCCCAGAGTCCACCAAAATGGGGTGCTGCAGAAGGATTCATGTGCCAGGTTATGAATTTGGTTGTAAGGTATCTAGCTGCTAATGGTTGGGCTTCTTTGATAGCTTGCTGTAGGTCCTTTTCTAGTAGTGCTTTTCCTCCAATGAAGTTAATGCCGCAGTCTGAGTAGAGGTCTGTGCACAATCCTCTTCTAGCCGTAAAGCGTTTGAGTGCCGCTACAAAAGCTTCTGCTGAAAGACTAGACACCAATTCGATGTGTACAGCTTTTGTTGCCATGCACACAAAAATGCAGAAATATGGCTTTTGAATCTTGGCATTGCGAATAGTTGATGATTTTATCATCACTGGTCCAGCGTAATCTATTACGACCTTTGTTAATGGTTTTGTTACATTAACCCTGGCTGACGGTAAGTTCCCCATTAATTGGTTGGAGACTGCTTGCCTATGTTGAGTGCACCTGATACATTGATGTAATCTTGTAGTTATAGTCCGTCTGCCGTCTAATACCCAGAATGAATTTCTGATAGTATTCAAAACCAGCGACGTACCTCCATGCATTGTTTCTATGTGGGTTTTGTCAATTAGAAGCAACGTCACATGATGGTCTCTAGGCAAGATTATTGGATGCTTTCTATCATTAGGTAATAGAGCATGTTTTAATCTTCCTCCTACCCGGATTATTCCATTTTTATCAGCTATTGGATTTAGCCTTAAGAGTTTACTTTTGTCTGATATGGGCTGATTTTGTAGTAACTTGTGGTATTCTTCTACAAATGATGCCATCTGTACCAATTTGACTATAGTGGTTTGTGCTTGCTTATATTCCCTTGTTAATATTGCTTGATATCTTTTAGTGTGTGCATTTTTGCAGTTGTATAAAAAGCGTTGAATTAAAGCGACAACTAGAACCAAGCGCGAAAACGATGAATACCGAAGTAAAATGTTGTTTTCTTTGTTGGTTACCAAAGTAATTAATGCTGGCTCTCTTTCTTCTTATGTCGTGCTACCAATGTCTTGGGTTTTTTCTGGCCAATTTATTTTCGGTTTGGTGAGCCATTGAGGTCCATACGACCATAAGTTGTTTTGGAGGAGGTTACTTGCTGAGATACCTCATGAAGCGAAATCTGCTGGGTTGTCCTTTGACGACACATGGCGCCACTTGTCAAATCTTATGTTGTCCTGAATTTCGATTACTCTATTGGCCACATAAGTTTTCCATCTTGATGGATGCTGCTTTATCCAATGCAGTACGATCGTCGAGTCAGTCCAGGCATAGATTGGGTTGTCTTGAAGTTGCATCCCTTGGACTACTGTTTTCATTAATCGTGCCAATAATAATGCGCCATTTAATTCCAGTCTTGGAATTGTGTCGGTTTGATTGGTGCAACCCGCGTTTTGGAGGTCAGTAATTGTGTTGTAGTAACACCATTTACTTGTTCTACACGAATATACTATATATGGCTGCTGCGTATGCTCTTGATGATGCATCACAAAAACCATGTATTTTAATCTGCGCACCTAATGAATATGATACCCATCTTGGAATTGACTGATTTTCTAACAGTTTCAGACTGTCTATGAAATTTTCCCAGTGCTTTTGTACTGATTTGGATACTATATTATCCCAGTCTGTTCCAGTAATCCATAACATTTGCATGAGAAGTTTTGCCTCAATAATGATAGGTGCCAACCACCTTAGAGGATCGTATAATGAAGCAATTCCTGACAAGATACTTCTTTTTGTCGATTCTTCTTTTTGTTTGAATGAAAACGCAAAATTATCGCTCTGAGGATACCATTTGATTCCTAACGTTTTAATGGCTTCTGCGTCTGTGAAGGTCAAGACGTTTTGAATTTCTAAATGTTCTGGTGGTAAGTGATGTAGCAATTGGTTATCGTTACTTGCCCATTTTCGCAAGTTGAACCCTGCTGATTTCATCATTTGAATTAGTTGCTGTTGCAACTCCATAGCTTGTGCTATTGTGTCAGCGCCAGTCAAAACATCGTCGACATAAAAGTTTTCAAAAACTGCTTTTGATGCTAAAAGCCATTTGGTTTTTTCATCTTCAGCCAATTGTTGCATCGTTCGGATAGCCAGATACGGTGCTGATGTCGTGCCAAATGTTACAGTTTTTAATTGATAGTCTTGAACTCTTCTAGTCTTGGGATGTCGCCATACTATGCGCTGAAACGTATGATGCTCAGGGTGTATCTCAATCATCCGATACAACTTTTCAATATCCGCATTTAAAGCATATTTGTACTTTCTCCAATTCAACAGTGTGATATACATATATAATGTTGGCTGTATAGTTGGACCCTTTAACAACATTTGGTTTAATGATTTACCGTTTGTTGTCCTCGCTGAGGCGTCGAATACTACACGTAGCTTCGTAGTAGTGCTGTCCTTGAAAACTGCATGGTGAGGAATGTAGTAATGCAGTTCATTATCATCTGGGGGAATTGCTTCTTCCATATGATTCAGATGTATATATTCATCCAAGCATTTGCCATATTCATCTGCGAATACTGAGTTTTTCATGAAATGTTTTTGAAGTGTTCCAAATCTTCTAATGGCTTGCTGCCTTGATTGCCCTAATGTTGGTAGCGTATCATGTTGAAACGGTAATTTGATTTGATACCTGCCGGAAGGTAGCCTTTTGTGCGTGTTCTGAAATATTTCTTCACATAGAGCTTCTTCTGGTGCTAGAACTGGCCTTCTTCAACCTCCCAGAATTGTCTAATTTGTTTGTCCAACGTTTCTGTTGTGATCATAAATGAATTTGTGGTATGTTTAGAAATATTTTCAGCCTTTCCGAGCAAAATCCAACCGAATTTAGCTTTTATTGCTGTCGAGAGAGCATCGGAGCCTGGAATAATACCTTCTTGTATTATTCTAGCATACACCTTAGCCCCTTGTAAGGCGTCAATTCTATTTGGTTTCCAAAATGTTGGATCTGCTAGCTCCAATTTGTTGAGATGTTGGCAACCTTTTGTATTGATGATTCTACTTGGTAGATCACCAGTGATTTTTCGTATAACGAAGAAATTTTCTTCGATAGTAGATTGATTTTTTCCACATGAGCGTAGGGTTAATTTGACTTGTTTGTTGGATTGACCCGTGCTGCTCATGTTTAATCCTAAGACTTTTACTGAAGCTGGTTTGCACACTGCTTGCAGTTTTTTACACGCTGCTTGTGTTATGAATGATGCTTCTGACCCTGTGTCAATGAAACATCGTAAGGTAACTTGTTTCCCATGCTCTGTTTGAGCGATGACTAATGCTGTGGATAGTAACGCATGAGAAGTTTCCCATGTGAAATGATTGTGAGTGACTTGTGTTTCACTTTCACTGGGCTCAGAATTTGAATTGCTTGAAGTATGGTTACTATCCCTTGACATTGAGTGCTGTTTTGAACTTGGTTTGAATTGACTTTCCTTCTTAGAGTGTAAAGAATGATTGTCTTTTGAGTCGTCATGTAACGTTGTGTGATGCCTTTGTTTGCATTTGAAACACTTTAATTTGCTTGGACAATCCTTGACTGTATGTTTGTTTGACAAACATCGTCCTGATGATATAACTAGGCTTCGTCTTTTAGTTATATCCATCCCTTGGTACTTTCTACACATTTGTAGGTTATGTACCTGATCACAAGCCGAACATTTTGTGGCTTGGATTGCGTTATGTGACTTGGTCGTCTGTTTATGAGAATCCCGCGTTTGACTTGTATTGGGGACTATTGTATCTGCTATTGCTTCTAAAACTCTTAGCCTTGTATCCAGGAATGTGTTGAATTGAAGGTATCTTGGTAGCTCCTTGGATGCGCCTAATTCTTCTTCCCATAACTTGAGTGTTGTGAATGGTAATTTTTGTGTTAGCATGTGTATTAACATGATATCCCACGTGGACGTATCCACTTGCAAACTTCGTAATTGTTGCAAACACTCTTCGGTTGTGTTGATGAGCAATTTTAAACCATTAGCCGTTTCTGATGCTAATTTGGGTTGAGTGGATAATATTTTAAATTGATGATTGGTTAACATTCTTTTGTTCTCGAATCTTTCTGTCAGTTTTTCCCATGCAGATAGGTAATCTTCATAAGTAAGTGGAACATGACGTAGCCATCTTTCTGCTTCGCCCGTCAGTGATGCTTTTAAGTAGTACAATTTTTGTACTAACTTTAACTTCGGGTTTGTATGTACCATTGCTACGAATACATCACGAAACGATTTCCATTGATCATAATTACCATCGTATTTAGGTTGATCATTGCATGGTGTTGAAACAGGTGTGTTGAATCAGTAAGTGCAGCATGTGGTCGCAATTCGTCCAGTATTGTTCCCAGGTACAG
>OZ022265.1:55237726-55280226 GCA_963978885.1 Nemotelus pantherinus
CGTGAGTTCCCGTGAACCGAAGTTTTTGATGCTAAAAATATAGGTTAACTGGGAGAGGGTTACCGTTCTTGTCCGACATGAAATTTATAAAGTTTTACTTTTAAAGTGTAGATAAAACATAAGATTTGTATAAAAATTGGTTTTATGGAAAGAAACGGACATTTTTTTGAATATTCGATGGTTTGAATGTTTTCACTTCCAAATTTTTTTTTTTTAAATTTAAGACACCAAAATTATCATAGCTGGCAACTCCAACCGAATTTTTCAACCACATTTCTACCAAACGTGGCTAAAAATAAGATCCAGCTACTGTGTGAATTTCGTCAAAAACGATTCAATCAGAATTTATAGGGCTAAAAGCAGTTATCTTTTCAAGTGATTTTTCAAGATGGCACCACTGGCACAAAATCGCCCGTATTTCAAAATCACTTCTATCAGACCTGGTCTTATTAAAGGCTAATACATTCTGTGAATTTCAAATAATTCTGCTTA
This sequence comes from Nemotelus pantherinus, assembly GCA_963978885.1. Classification (NCBI taxonomy): domain Eukaryota; kingdom Metazoa; phylum Arthropoda; class Insecta; order Diptera; family Stratiomyidae; genus Nemotelus; species Nemotelus pantherinus. The sequence continues at coordinate 55,238,219 of OZ022265.1, forward strand.
TCGGATCGTTAGTTTCCGTGAACAGAAGTTTTTGATGCTAAAAATATAGGTAAATTGGGCAAGGGTTACCAGGCGTGCCCGTTATACCATATCTTTTTTTTTTTTGGTTATGTAAACAAAGCATAAGATTTACATATGAATGGCTTTTTTTTAAGAAACAGCATTTTTTCAAGAGAGACGATGATTTGGACGTTTTCACTTTCAGTACCTGCTCTAGCTACAGGATTGTCAGCACGCTCATTAAAAGCTACACAAATCTACAATTAAATAGTACTAATATGTTCTGAAAATTTCGTAATGATTGAATAGCTTTGTCAAAAGTTATCGCAATTTAAAAATTTTCAAAATTTCCCGTTCTCTTTTTAGGCATCCAGCGCACAAATAGGGTTAAAAAATTCCAAAACATTATCCGATTCACATGTAAAACACGTTCATAATTTATTTTGTCAATTTTACTTTTGCGAAAATTATTTGTGTACGAAATAATAGGTATATTAAAAATATCACTTAAATGGCCGCCGGCGCCAAAAAGTTAACAATAACTGACATTTAGTGAGACGTGAACCTATTCTGCATATACACCAATGTATCCTGAAAGTTTCAGCTCAATCAGATGGCGCGTTCCCGAGATTATCTCACTGAAATTTTTTGATGATATATATATATATATATATATATATATATATATATATATATATATATATATATATATATATATATATATATATATATATATATATATATATGTATTTGGAAATATGAATTTTTGGCCGAATCGATTTTAATACTAATGTTCTTCGAACATTAGTAAGAAGAAAAACTCTAGCGCACCTGAACCGCTAGAAACACTAATGTTCGAAGAACAGTAGAAGAATCGTGCAGGTTTTGAGTGCATATTCTACCACATGAGCTGCTTATTACGGCCAAACTGTTTCAAATGCCACGTTTTACTTTGGTCTCAAGAATGCATTATAACTCATATGGTAGAAGGTTTCAGATATTACCACTGGCATGGGTTTCAAAGTTTATGAAAGAAAAACACTTGTTAATTATATTCGTTGTCAGTTGCTTATTTCACCAAACTTTGAAAGCAGCATCTCATATAACATCAATGAAGAAAATGCTCAGTGCCTGCAGCACTGTAACTGAAGTTGGTGTTTGGGGCTGCGATCCGAAAAATTTGCAGAACTTAGGGAATTGAAACATCGGTTATTTATTTTCATTGTAAATGTTTCCGGTATGAATACTAACTGTAAGCATTTATTGATACAAAAGTAGCACAACCGACTCGTGCTGGCAACCTTTCGCCAGTATCAAAGCCAAGAATATATCACATCAGCTTCACGTTGTTAAATTACATTCAAAGTTATAGCAGTATAAAGAAATTTAGGGTTACCTGCAGCGAGTTTTTTCAAATAATCGAAAGCTTAATATTTGCTGTTTATTGTCACTACAATATCATAACCATTTGAAAATTCTACGATAAAACTGCTAAATAAAGATATTGCAAACAAACACAAAACCAACAATAGCTGGCAACCCTATCGATGTTTTTCAATCAAATTTGGCCTGAATAATGCTTATAATAGGTTGCATTAATTGTATGAAATTCGTATTGATATCATGACTGCACTGGAAGTTATAGGGCAAAAAGTTTTATTTTCCTGAGAGAATTTTCAAAACCAAAGACACAAAAATTACCATAGCTGGCAGCACCAATCGAATTTTTCAACCAAATTTCTATCAAATAGAGCTTAGAGTAAGGTTCAGCTACTGTGTCAATTTCATGAAAATCTGGTTACTAATTCACATTTCATAGGGCAAAAAGTAGTTTTTTTTTCTTTGTAATTTTTCAAGATGGCACCACTGGCACAGAGTTGCCCACAATTCAAAATCGCTTCTATCAGACCCGGTTCTACTTAAGTCCAATGCATTATGTAAATTTCAGTGGTATCTGATTATTGGTTCGTGAATTCCCGTAAACAGAAGTTTTTGATGCTAAAAATATAGGTTAACTGGGAAAGGGTTACCGTTCTTGTCCGACATGTAATTTCCAAAGTTTTACTTTGAACGTGTAGATTAAGCACAACATTTGTATACAGATTGGTTTTATTGTAAGAAACGGACATTTTTAGGATATTCGATGATTTGAATGTTTTCACTTCCAAAATTTTATTTTTTCAAATTTAAGACACCAAAATTATCATAGCTGGCAGCTCCAATCGAATTTTTCAACCAAATTTCTACCACACGTGGTTTCAAATAAGGTCTGGCTACTTTGTGAATTTCGTCAAAATCGAACGATTCAATCAGAATTTATAGGGCTAAAAGCAGCTATCATTTTTAGTGATTTTTCAAGATGGCACCACTGGCACAAAATAGCGCGCATTTCAAAATCACTTCTATCAGACCTGGTTCTATTTAAGACCAATACAGTCTGCAACTTTCAGTAAATTCTGTTCATTGGATCGTGAGTTTCCGTGAACAGAAGTTTTTGATGCTAAAAATATAAGTAAATTCGGCAAGGGTTACCAGGCGTGGCCGTTATACCATATCAAATTTTTTTTTTTGGTCTATGTAAAAAAAAGCACGAAGTTTACATATAAGTGGGTTTTTTTTGACGAAACGGCATTTTTTCAAGAGAGACGATGATTTGGAGGTTTTCACTTTCAGTGCCTGCCCTAGCTTTAGGGTTACCAGCGCGCTCATTAAAAGCTACAAGAATTTACAACTTAATAAAACCAATATGTCCTGAAAATTTGGTAATGATTAAATAGTTCTGTGTAAAGTTACCGCAATTTAAAAATTTTCAATTTTTCCCGTTCTCTTTTTAGGCACCCAGCGCACACATAGGGTTAAAAAATTCCAAAACATTATCCGATTCACATCTAAAACACGTTCGAAATTTATTTTGTTAACTTTATTTTTGCAAAAATTATTTGTGTACGGAATAATAGGTATATTAAAAATATCACTTAAATGGCCGCCGGCGCCAAAGGGTTAAAGATTTTTAATTTTTTCTGAAACCTGGCACTATTCTGCATATACACCTATGTGTCCTGAAAATTTCAGTTCAATCGGATGGCGCGTTCCTGAAATTTTTTCACTGAAATTTTTTGATGATATATATATATATATATATATATATATATATATATATATATATATATATATATATATATATATATATATATATATATATATATATATATATATATATATATGTATATATATATAGAAATATGAATTTTTGGCCAAAGTGATTTTAATACTAATGTTCTTCTTCGAACATTAGTAAAAACGCGGCGGACGACAGGTTTTCATCAGAAAACGCATAGCTGCGTTATTACGAATCGCAAAAGACGACGAACATCCTCCACCATGGGAGCAGCAGCAACGGCTCTATGAAGAAATTGAAGAATTACGAGCACAAATGAAGCAAAAATAAGATTAAACGTACACTAAAATTAAAACAAGAATGAATTTCAATAAATAAATGTATTAAAATGAATTATCAAATATAAACGAAAAACAAAGCTAACCAAAACAACGTTTCTGTTCTTGACAACTAGTGACATAAGATAAAAGGCCTAAGTTCACTCTTTTCATGACATTTACACTTTGCTGCATTTGGCGTCACAAGCGCCACCTATGATTCAGTAGTAGAACTTAATCGCAAATTGAAAATAAAATTCAAATGTGTACAATTATTAGAATTAAAACACAAATTGCAATTTTAATATGTACAATTTCTAGATTGAAGATAAGAAACAGTAAGATTTCATATGGTCCAGGATAAATTTTCTATAAATGGAAGAAAATATTTGTCTAATAACAAAAATTATAACAAATCTAAAAAAAACTCCAAACAGAATATATAAAAGAGAGTACATTATTGAAAAATTAAATACAGTAGAGGAAATACAAAAAGAAGCAATTAGCATAGATAGTAGTCAAGAGTTACTAGAAACATTGATAGGAAAATATAAAGAGGCAAAAGAACTACTATTAGAAAAATTAGAAAGTTCAGTAGATAGCAAGATGAGTAATTTCAATATTGAATTAGCATTGAAATCCATTCCAATTTTTACGGGAAACCCCAAAGAACTAGAAACATTTCTAACAATAGTTAGTCTAATCAACGACAGTCTTAGTGAAGAGGGCAAAAACAATCTGCTGAATTTTACAAGAAATGTGAAGTTAGGAACAGCAGTTAAAACTCAGCTCTTAACATTAGATATAAAAACATATGAAGAATTAGAAAAAATTCTCAGAAATAGATTTAAAAACAAAAAACTCTAGCGCACCTGAACCGCTAGAAACACTAATGTTCGAAGAACAGTAGAAGAATCGTGCAGGTTTTGAGTGCATATTCCACCATATGTGCTGCTTATTACGGCCAAACTGTTTCAAATGCCACGTTTTACTTTGGTCTCAAGAATGCATTATAACTCATATGGTGGAAGGTTTCAGATATTACCACTGGCATGAATTTCAACGTTTATGAGAGCAAAACACTGGTTAATTATATTCGTTATCAGTTGCTTATTTCACAAAATTTCGAAAGCAGCATCCCATATAACATCAATGAAGAAAATGCTCAGTGCCTGCAGCACTGTAACTGAAGTTGGTGTTTGGGGCTGCGATCCGAAAAATTTGCGGAACTTTGGGAATTGAAACATCGGTTATTTATTTGCATTGTAAATGTTTCCGGTATGAATACTAACTGTAAGCATTTATTGATACAAAAGTAGCACAACCGACTCGTGCTGGCAACCTTTCGCCAGTATCAAAGCCAAAAATATATCACATCTGCTTCACGTTGTTATATTACATTCGAAGTTATAGGAGTATAAAGAAATTTAGGGTTACCTGCAGCGAGTTTTTTCAAATGATGGAAAGCTTAATATTTGCTGTTTATTGTCACTACAATATCATTACCAATTGAAAATTCTACGATAAAACCGCTTAATAAAGATATTGCAAACAAACACAAAACCAACAATAGCTGGCAACCCTATGGTAGCTTTTCAACCAAATTTGGCCTGAATAATGCTTATAGTAAGTTCCATCAAATGTATGAAATTCGTATTGATTTCATGACTGCACTGGAAGTTATAGGGCAAAATGTTGTATTTTCCTGAGCGAATTTTCAAAACCAAAGACACAAAAACTACCATAGCTGGCAGCACCAATCGAGTTTTTCAACCAAATTTCTATCAAACAGAGTTTAAAGTAAGGTTCAGCTATTGTGTCAATTTCATGAAAATCTGGTAACTTATTCAAATTTCATAGGGCAAAAAGCAGTTTTTTTTCTTTGTAATTTTTCAAGATGGCACCACTGGCACAGAGCTGCCCACAATTCAAAATCGCTTCTATCAGACCTGGTCCTACTTAAGTCCAATGCATTCTGTAAATTTCAATGGTATCTCATTATTGATTCGTGAGTTCCCGTGAACAGAAGTTTTTGATGCTAAAAATATAGGTTGACTGGGAAAGGGTTACCGTTCTTGTCCGACATGAAATTTCCAAAGTTTTACTTTGAACGTGTAGATAAAGCATAAGATTTGTATACAGATTGGTTTTATTGTAAGAAACGGACAGTTTTTGGAAATTCGATGGTTTAATGTTTTCACTTCCAAATTTTTATTTTTTCAAATTTAAGACACCAAAATTATCATAGCTGGCAGCTCCAATCGAATTTTTCAACCAAATTTCTACCAAACGTGGTATTAAATAAGGTTCAGCTACTGTGTGAATTTTGTCAAAATCGAACGATTCAAACAGAATTTATAGGGCTAAAAGCAGTTATCCTTTTTAGTGATTTTTCAAGATGGCACCACTGGTACAGAATCACCCGCATTTCAAAGTCACTTCTATCAGACCTGGTCCTATATAGGACCAATACATTCTGCAAATTTCAATTAATTCTGCTCATTGGATCGTGAGTTTCCGTGAACAGAAGTTTTTGATGCTAAAAATATAGGTAAATTGAGCAAGGGTTGCCAGGCGTGGCCGTTATACCATATCAAATTTTTTTTTTTATTTATGTACACAAAGCACAAGATTTACATATGAGTGGCTTTTTTTTGAAGACGCGGCAGTTTTTCAAGAGAGACAATGATTTGAAGGTTTTCACTTTCAGTGCCTGCCCTAGCTACAGAGTTGCCAGCACGCTCATCAAAAGCTACACAAATCTACAACTTAATAATACCAATATGTCCTAAAAATTTCGTAATGATTGAATAACTCTGTAAAAAGTTATCGCAATTTAAAAATTTTCAAGTTTTCCCGTTCTATTTTTAGGCACCCAGCGCACACATGGGGTTAAAAAATTCCAAAACATTATCCGATTCACATGTAAAACACGTTCAAAATTTATTTCGTCAACTTTATTTTTGCAAAACTTATTTGTGTACGGAATAATAGGTATATTAAAAATATCACTAAAATGGCCGCCGGCGCCAAAGGGTTAAAGATTATTAACTTTTTGTGAGACCTGGCACTATTCTGCATATACACCAATGTGTCCTGAAAATTTCAGCTCAATCGGATGGCGCGTTCCTGAGATTTTTTCACTGAAATTTTTTGATGATATATATATATATATATATATATATAGAAATATGAATTTTTGGCCAAAGTGATTTTAATACTAATGTTCTTCTTCGAACATTAGTAAAAAGTCCACAGCAACTTCATACTCAGTTAGCGCAATTAAGTCAACGCGGAACGGTTGAAAAGTTCGGCGAAAAACCATCTGAGCTCATTAATGAACTAAGCGAAATTCAGATTAGTAATTTGGGTCAGAACCCATCTCCCGCAGGAAAAAGCGCAATACAGAAGTCAAATGACTACTACGCACTAACTATTTTCAAAAATGGGTTAAGTGAACCCCTTAAGCCGACTATTTTTGCGGCTCAACCCGAAGCAATTCAGATAGCAACCGAGTTTGAATCAAGTAACAATACAACAGAAAACGTTATGTACGTGAATAGACGAAATAATACAAATCAGCAATTGAATAATAATAGAAATAAGTCAAATAATTATAATAACACTTATAGGAATAATAACTATAGCCAAAACTATGTTAATAATAACAGAGGTAATAACAGGACCAATAGAAGCAATTATAATACCAGAAATAATACAACAAACCAAAACAACAATCACAGAAATAATTATAGAAATAATTACAACCCCAGATATGAGGAAGTAACCAATCAAAGGCACAGAAACACATATCACTCCTCTAACATAAATAATAGGAACAACTGGGGAACAAATAGGAATTACGAAAATAACAGGCAACACAGAGTAAACATAATACAAGGAAACGCCATCGGCCCGGAGGCCAGCAACAACGAGGAATAAAAGTTGACTCCGGGATCCAGATAGAAAAGATATACTTATTAAATACACAATTAAAGAATTACATTACTCTATATTGTAGAAAATCCAGAAAATATTTGAAACTATTAATAGATACAGGAGCAGATATATCAATCTGCAAGATAAATGCAATTTCAGAAGATGAAAACATAGACAAAGACAAACGATGCAAATTCTCTGGCATAACAGACCAGGAAATATACTCAATAGGTATTGCCAATCTAGACTTAAACATTGGTGAAAAACCCATAGCCTACCCTTTCCAAATAGTAGAACCTGATTTCCCTATCCATACGGATGGAACACTAGGAAGAGATTTTCTGGTACAGAAACTGGCAAAAATTGATTACGAAACATATACGTTAACAATTAATATCGACGGTGAAGATTATACAATACCAATCAGTACAGATTCCAAAATATACAAATTAACGATACCCGCACGATGTGAATTTATCTGTCCAGTTGACTTTAACATTGAAGAAGACAGTGTGATAGTTAATAAAGAAATCACACCGGGAGTCTACATAGGTAGTACAATAATACCAGCAGAAGGCATTAAACATATGAAACTACTTAACACTAACGAAGAGGACATTGTAATTAAAAACTTTAAAATAGAAACAGAACCATTAGCTAGATACAAATCACATAAAAACACTTCTTCAGTGAATAAAGACATCAGAGATAAGCAGAGATTTAAAGATTTACTAAAACATATCAACATAAACCACTTGAACTCAGAAGACAAAAATCGATACTAGAAATAATTCAACATTATCAGCATATCTTTCAACTAGAACACGAATCTCTTAGAGCAAATAATTTTTCTTAACAAGAAATACACATCACAGATAACACTCCAACGTATATCAAAAACTATAGATTGCCCCATACACACATTGATGAAATAAATAAACTAGTAAATCAATTACTAAATGATAACATTATCGAAAACTCCACGAGCCCATACAACTCACCATTACTTTTGACACCAAAGAAAAGTGAGTCAGGCCTAACAAAATGGAGACTTGTAGTGGATTTCAGAGCACTCAACAAAAAAATTGTTAATGATAAGTTTCCATTAACAAGATTGGAAGATGTCTTAGACAGGCTAGGGAGAGCGAAATACTTCTCCACTCTTGACATGACAAGTTCCTTTCACCAAATCGAACTGACAAAAGAATTAAGACCATTAAAAGCCTTTTCGACAAACAAAGGACATTATCAATTCAGACGATTACCTTTCGGTCTAACTATTTCATCCAATAGCTTCCAACGCATGCTTACAATAGCACTGAGTGGTCTAGACTCAGCAGCCTTTTTATATGTTGATGACATAATTGTCTTTGGTTGCAGCCTCGCACACCATAATAGCAATCTAATAAAAATATTTGATAGGCTAGAAAAAAACAACCTCAAACTCAACCCTGAAAAATGCAACTTTTTAAGAAGTGAAGTAGTATATTTGGGACACTTAATCACAAAGGACGGAGTCGGTACAGACCCTGCAAAATTTAATACAATTAGAAACTATCCAGTACCTTTAAACGCAGACGAAGTCCGAAGATTCGTTGCATTCGCGAATTACTACCGCCGATTTATCCCAGACTTCGCCAAAACCACAAAATGCCTGAACGATTTATTCAAAAAGAATACGAAATTCTTAATAATAATTCTTAATTTTAAGCATCAAAAACTTCTGTTTATATATATATATATAGACATATGTATATATATATATATATATATATATATATATATATATATATATATATGTATATATATATATATATATTTATATATATATATATATATATATATATATATATATATATATATATATATATATATGTATATATATATATATATATATATATATATATATATATGTATATATATATATATATATATATATATATATATATATATATATATATATATATATTAGGGCGGGCCAATTTGTATGGAGCCGAAACGATTAGACCTGCTCCTTAGAATAATTTTATGGACAATTCTAAGCAACTTTGCCGAAGGAACCATAGGTCTATCTCAATTTTGGAGTCTCCCACTTTTCAAAAAAAGATTTTTTCCCTATAACATCATTTTGATTCAAAATTCGTTTTTTTATTCATCGTTATATTATCTTTTTTATGTGTATATGGGGGGTTTTTGGGGTCGAGAAATTCATTTCTGATCTTTATTTTTACCTATGACTACCGCCAGAGGGCGTTTCATGCATATTTTAACTATTTTTCGTCTATTTTCCGAGAAAAATTACAAGTTTTTCGGTAAAATTGATCTTTATTTAATTTTTTTCAATGAAAATTCAAATTAAAAAAAAACTCTAGCGCACCTGAACCGCTAGAAACACTAATGTTCGAAGAACAGTAAAAGAATCGTGCAGGTTTTGAGTGCATATTCCACCACATGAGCTGCTTATTACGGCCAAACTGTTTCAAATGCCACGTTTTACTTTGGTCTCAAGAATGCATTATAACTCATATGGTAGAAGGTTTCAGATATTACCACTGGCATGAATTTCAACGTTTATGAGAGCAAAACACGGGTTAATTATATTCGTTATCAGTTGCTTGTTTCACAAAATTTTGACAGCAGCATCTCATATAACATCAATGAAGAAAATGCTCAGTGCCTGCAGCACTGTAACTGAAGTTGGTGTTTGGGGTTGCGATCCGAAAAATTTGCAGAACTTTGGGAATTGAAACATTGGTTATTTATTTTCATTGTATGTTTCCGGTATGAATACTAACTGTAAGCATTTATTGATACACAAGTAGCACAACCGACTCGTGCTGGCAACCTTTCGCCAGTATCAAAGCCAATAATATATTACATCTGCTTCACGTTGTTATATTACATTCGAAGTTTTAGGAGCATAAAGAAATTTAGGGTTACCTGCAGCGAGTTTTTTCAAATAATCGAAAACTTAATATTTGCTGTGAAAATTCTACGATAAAACCGCTTAATAAAGATATTGCAATTAAACACAAAATCAACAATAGCTGGCAACCCTATCTTGGCTTTTCAACCAAATTTGGCCTGAATAATGTTGACAGGTTTCATTAATTGTATGAAATTCGTATTGATTTCATGACTGCACTGGAAGTTATAGTGCAAAAAGTTTTATTTTCCTGAGCGAATTTTCAAAACCAAAGACACAAAAATTACCAAAGCTGGCAGCACCAATCAAATTTTTCAACCAAATTTCCACCAAACAGAGATTAGAGTTAGGTTTAGCTACTGTGTCAATTTCATGAAAATCTGGTAACTTATTCACATTTCATAGGGCAAAAAGCAGTTTTTTTTCTTTGTAATTTTTCAAGATGGCACCACTGGCACAGAGTTGCCCACAATTCAAAATCGCTTCTATTAAATCTGGTCTTACTTAAGTCCAATGCATTCTGTAAATTTTAGCTGTATCTGATTATTGGTTCGTGAGATTCCGTGAACAGAAGTTTTTGATGCTAAAAATATAGGTTAACTGGGAGAGGGTTACCGTTCTTGTCCGACATGAAATTTCCAAAGTTTTATTTTGAACGTGTAGATTAAACATAATATTTATATACATATTGGTTTTATTGTAAGAAACGGACATTTTTTTGAGTATTCGATGGTTTGAATGTTTTCACTTCCAAATTTTTTTTTTCAAAATGAAGACACCAAAATTATCATAGCTGGCAACTCCAACCGAATTTTTCGACCAAATTTCTACCAAACGTGGCTTAAAGTAAGGCCCAGCAATTGTGTGAGTTTCGTCAAAATCGAACGATTCAATCAGAATTTATAGGGCTAAAAACATTTATCTTTTTTAGTGGTTTTTCAAGATGGCACCACTGGCACAGAATCGCCCGCATTTCAAAATCACTTCTATCAGACCTGGTCCTATTTAAGGCCAATACATTCTGTGAATTTCAAATAATTCTGCTCATCGGATCGTGAGTTTCCGTGAACAGAAGTTTTTGATGCTAAAAATATAGGTAAATTGGGCTAGGGTTACCAGGCGTGCCCGTTATACCATATCTTTTTTTTTTTTTGGTTATGTAAACAAAGCACAAAATTTACATAAGAATGGCTTTTTTTTGAAGAAACGGCATTTTTTCAAGAGAGACGATGATTTGGAGGTTTTCACTTTCAGTGCCTGCCCTAGCTACAGGGTTGCCAGCACGCTCATTAAAAGCTACACAGATCTACAGCTAAATAATATCAATCTGTCCTGAAAATTTCGTAATGATCGAATAGCTCTGTCAAAAGTTATCGAAATTTAAAAATTTTCAAATTTTCCCGTCCTCTTTTTAGGCACCCAGCGCACACATAGGGTTAAAAAATTCCAAAGCATTATCCGATTCATATGTAAAACACGTTAGAAATTTATTTCGTCAACTTTATTTTTGCGAAAATCATTTGTGCACGAAATAATAGGTATATTAAAAAAATCACTTAAATGACCGCCGGCGCCAAAAGGTTAACAATAACTGACATTTAAAGAGACCTGGACCTATTCTGCATATACACCAATGTATCCTGAAAGTTTCAGCTCAATCGGATGGCGCGTTCCCGAGATTATCTCACTGAAATTTTTTGATGATATATATATATATATATATAGAAATATGAATTTTTGGCCGAATCGATTTTAATACTAATGTTCTTCGAACATTAGTAATAAGAACATGTGTAAAAAATAAAAAAAATGAATTTAGTGAGAAAAAAAGCGACAAAGTGTTGTTGCTTTCAAGTCAGCAACGCATTTATTTAAAAAAAAACATCGGTAAAACATCATTACCGACATATTTTGTGAAAGAGCACAACACAATGACATTTATGAGTGTTCAGTTCATTAGTGTTTGAGCATCATTTCAGTGAAAGTGAATTATAAATTTCCTGCCAGTGAATAATTGTGAAATTCAAAAAGAATTAAAAGGTATGTGTTAAAATTTTGTAATTTAATACACATAGGCATCGATGTTGTTCTCTTGCTTGGTTACTTTTTTCTGAAATATGTAATACATTGTAATGTATTTATATGTATAGCATGTAGGAATAATGTACGTTGGAATAATGTATTAACTGGTCCTTAGAGGCGAAATGTCGGTTGACATATGAGTAAATGCTGTTGATCACATATGAGTTATGCCAATTTGTAGGTGGAAAAAATATATTCGAACCAAATGTTTTGAAATATACTAATTTCAGTTTTTTAAAATTTTTTTAGTAAAATTATACAATGGGTCCAAATGCATTGCCGTCTACATCTCAAACCGCAACAACATCAACAAGTACCGAAAGTCATTTGAAGCATTTGCCTTCGCACGATGTTGCTGTTTTTGGTGCATCTTGTGATTTGAGTGGACTCGATCTGCCAACGAAACAGGATATTTTAAGATGTTTTTTTTCTTGGCCGAACGTGCTAAACTCCAAAACAAAATGTTTTCGTATAAAACATTCGTACCGCACGTAACAGACAAATTGATTGAAATTTGGAGTCAACTTAATGTTGAAATTCTAACCAAACAAAGTGTTGTTAGAAAATTGGGTACATTGATTGACAAGTATCAAATCGAAACTAAACATTCAAATATCGCCTCATTCAGAACGTTCGAGCAATCTACAAAAGAATTATTTTACATCGGCAAATGTCAATGTGACTTGAAAGCAGAATTATGCTCATGTGGATTGATTCCAGATCATTTGAAAGAGTTCATGCGAGATCAAAATAATGACAGAAGATTGACGATACCGGAATTCGTGCTAGAAGTTGAAGAGCCAGCACCAACGTCAACAATAATACCAACAAGCGTTGAACAGAGCCATTCAGCATATGAACCAAGTACTGATATAGATCAGCCAAGTTCAAATCCACAAGATATTCCGCCAATGATACGAGGACCGTATACTCCCAGATACGATGCTTCGAACTTCGCTGCGATGTGTGATCGATTTGGTGTGTCTGATAGAATAGCAGTAGCACTCGCAACATCTCTTATGCAAGACATTGACGTAAAAGATGCACATGGCAATCCTATCATCATGGATAAAAATAAAGTGCGTCGAGAAAAGGCCAAATGCAGAGAAGAACTGCTTCGTAAGCAGTATGATGCATCCAATTTGATAGCATTTTCATTCGACGGCCGAAAAAATGATGCTTTAACAATGGAAAAAATCGATGAGAAGTTGCATGCAAGGATGGTGAAAGAACCACATCTAGTTGTTTTGAAGGAACCAAATTCTCAATTGATAGGCTACACAAAAGTCGAAAATGAAGATGCTGAACACAAATTGATGACATTTAATGCATTCTTCGTCGAAAAAGAAATTGCTCTCGATGCATTAATCGGCATATGCTGTGATGGTGAGCCAACAAATACTGGCGTAAGAAATGGGATTTTGCGTCGATTTGAATTGCATTTGAATAGACCGCTGCATTGGTTTGTGTGCATGCTGCACTTTAACGAGCTGCCATTTCGTCATTTGTTTGACACTTTGGAAAGATCATCGACCACTGGACCACGAACAACAACTGGAACGTTGGGCAAACAAATTGAAACTTGTGAAAATCTTCCGGTATGTATCATTTGTCATTTTTCTCATCGATTTTTTCCATTATTAAATGGTAAAATTTAATTCATCTCATTTCTTTTTTTTCAGCTTGTAGATGAATTCGAGATAATCGTGCTAGAGAACATGCCACCTGATTTAGATCCATTTGAATTATCCACCGATTCAAAGTACTTATACAAAATGGCCAATGCAATTTCGAATGGTGTTGTTCCTGCGGATTTATCTCACAATAAACCAGGACCAATAGCACATTCACGTTGGCTCACCAAGGCGAATAGATTGTTGCGGTTGTATGTGTCAACTGAAAATCTATCAAGGAATTTGAAAATTTTGGCAACATACATAATGAAAGTGTATGTGCCGATGTACTTCAACATCAAGTACTATAATTCGGTGGTCTTCGGTAGTGTATTATTTTACAAATTCATTCGTTGGACACAATATTTGGATACAAATCTACGCGGAGTTGTGAATAATGTCATTAAAAACAATTCATATTACGCACATTCCGAAAATATTTTGTTAGCGATGTTATTTGATGATAAAAAAGAGACACGAAAAATCGCAATCAAGAAAATTTTACACTACCGAAGAAATCTGTACGACCCGGCACATCTTAGAGTTTATCAAAAACCTTTGATAAACTTCAATTGTACAGATTATACGAATATGATTGATTTAAATAGAGATGATGTCTTATTCGAACCACCGTTTACGTATAGCATTCCGTATGATCATTTGGAACAATATTTAGAATGCGATGATCCACCATTGCCTGATCCAAGAATTCCGGTACACATACAAGCAACGGAAAGACATGTTCAATTGCTGGCTAGCGTTTCTAAACGTGTTTTAGAAAAGAGTCGACACAGTGTTATGGCAGTTACATCAGAAAGCCGTGCAAAATACCCCCGACTTGAAAGCAAAAAAGACTTTCAAAAATAAGTTATTTCGCTTTTCTTCCACTAAATTCATTTTTTTTTTTATTTTTTACACATGTTCTTATTTTTTAAGTTGAATTTTTGTTGAAAAAAATAAAATAAAGATCAATTTTACCGAAAAACTTGTAATTTTTCTCGGAAAATAGACGAAAAATAGTTAAAATATGCATGAAACGCCCTCTGGCGGTAGTTATAGGTAAAAATAAAGATCAGAAATGAATTTCTCGACCCCAAAAACCCCCCATATACACATAAAAAAGATAATATAACGATGAATAAAAAAACGAATTTTGAATCAAAATGATGTTATAGGGAAAAAATCTTTTTTTGAAAAGTGGGAGACTCGAAAATCAAGATAGACCTATGATTCCTTCGGCAAAGTTGCTTAAAATTGTCCATATAATCATCTTAGGGGGCAGGTCTAATCGACACAAAATTTGGCCCGCCCTAATATATATATATATATATAAATATATATACGTATGGAACTTGATGTTTATAGT
Organism: Nemotelus pantherinus; assembly: GCA_963978885.1. NCBI lineage: Eukaryota > Metazoa > Arthropoda > Insecta > Diptera > Stratiomyidae > Nemotelus > Nemotelus pantherinus. The sequence continues at coordinate 55,253,640 of OZ022265.1, forward strand.
GCGTCAGGCCATGATCTAGTTAAATTCAGATATATTAAACCGTTTGGCGGTGGCGGGCATTTAAGTTATATTTATATATATTACTCCCATATTTCCATGCGAAGCTGGAGAGGATGGAGCCGGCGAGGTGAAAACCACGCTCTTCCCCCCTAACACAAGGGAACAAAGGAGATCTGTGGTGGAGCTGGATGAGGCACCAGCATCCAAAATCCTCAAGTCTGGTCGAGTCCGCTTGGGAATGATTAGCGCCCGAGTACGAAGGTGGGCTGAGGTGACACGCTGCTACCTGTGCTTAGGCTACGACCACACAAGACGTAGCTGTGAGGGTCTTGACCGGAGTGCCAGCTACTGGAAATGTGGACAGTTTGGCCACCGGGCAGCAGACTGCTCTGCGCAGGCTCAAAGTATATTATTCACTGAGAAACATGGCGCAAATGGCGCCAAGCATATAATGGGATCGAGTGCTTGTCGGGTTTTCAAGGACGCACTTGATGCCAAGAAAAAGCAGGGAAGGATATGAGAGTCCTTCAAGGCAACCTGCAGGGCTGTAGAGCTGCAGACGACCTCCTCAGGCAGCTAGTCTACGAGCATAGGACTCAGATCATACTGATCAGCGAGCCTTATAGGGGAGGAACTTGTCCGTTTGGCTGGTAGATGCAACGGGGTACGCGGCGATTTGGATCGCTGACGGGCAGAGGGCCCGCATTGGCGGTCGTTGCTCAGACAACGGTCACGTGTGGGTGACATATGGAGAGATCACCTTTGTGAGCTGCTACTTGTCCCTAAATGACTCAATGCAGGAATTTGGAGACAAACTTAGCTCACTGGAGGACTCTCTCCGTTGCATCACCGGCAATGTCATTGTAGGGGGCATTTTGAACGCAAGGGCGTTGGAGTGAAGCATGCCTACCGAAAATACTGGCGGGCGGCGCATAGTTTATTTATTTATTTATTTATTTATTTATTAATCCCTTGCGCTACAGATATAATTCCAATTACAGCAACAAGAAAGCAAAAATAACAAAAAAAGAAATAAGAAAAAGGAAAAGAAATAACTAAAATAATTAAAAATTAGAAAACTAAAATTAGAAAACTAAAAACTAAAATTAGAAAACTAAAAACTAAAATTAGAAAACTAAAAACTAAAATTAGGACTAAGGTAAGTAGCAATTCAAGGTAACATTTTTAATACATGCTTGAATTGTAAAAAAGATTGGGGGAGAGGACCAAGCTTAAGCGCATTGTGCGTTCTGGGTAGGCGCAGCAAAGGCGAATGGAAGTAGACTTCCGTGCGTGCAAAAGGAACAGAGAAAACTTCAGAAGAACGACTTGGACGGCTAGATACACGTCTGGTTATCTGTGAACCGAGATCTGTCAAGAAAATGCCTTGGCAAAGTTTGAAGAGGAAACACTCATCGAGGAACAACCTCCGTGATTGCAACGAGGACATACGAAGGAGGGAAAGACGAGAGGAGTAGGGACAATAGGGGATATTAAATTTAAAAAGAAGTGAGCGAGTGAACCTGCGCTGAATAGATTCAATAGCATCAGATAAGTATTGAAAGCGCGGAGACCAGATTTGGCACGCATATTCTAGAATACTGCGTACTAAGGAGACATATAAATGAATACAGGAGGAAATGTTGGTAAACATATAGGAAGAACGCAAAACAAATCCAGCAATCCTAGAGGCCCTGGACGTCATATTCATAACGTGAATATCAAATCTTAATTTCGAATCAAACACCACACCCAGGTCTCTAAAATGCTGGACAACTGACAGGGAAATACCAGACAAAGAATAAGAGAACACATGTGGAGTATTTTTATATGCGAAAGACATCTGGTGGCACTTCGAGATGTTCAGAGGCAAAAAGTTGTCTTGACACCAGAGATTAAGAGCAAACAAATCAGCTTGCAACTGGTGAAAATCGTTCGCGGACCTGATTGCTCTGTATAATTTTAAGTCATCCGCATATAAAAGACAAGGAGAATTGATTACAGAAGGAAGGTCATTGACAAACAAGATAAAAAGTAAGGGGCCAAGAATAGAACCTTGAGGAACTCCGGATGTGGGAAAAATAGGAGAAGAAATGGAACCATTAAAAGTAACACTGCAGGGACGACTAAGAAGATAAGAGGAAAACCAGGAGAGGAGGGGACCAAAAACACCAAAACCATTAAGTTTAAGGAGCAGCAGGTTATGGTTCACAGAATCAAAAGCCTTCGAAAAGTCTGTGTAGATTACATCAACTTGAAGTTGACAATCGAAGGCAGAGGCTACAAAATTAGTGAACTCCATAAGATTGGTCGATGTAGAGCGACCCTTGAAGAAACCATGCTGCTCAGGAGCAAGTAAGGGCTGTAGGAAAGGATAAATTCTATTGTAGACAAGACGTTCAAGGATTTTACTGAAACAGCAGAGGAGGGATATAGGACGATAGTTGGAAACAACTGAAGGATCACCACATTTGAAGATTGGGAAAATATTGGCGGATTTCCATAAAGAAGGGAATACACCAGAAGTAAGGCTAATGTTGAAAAGGATAGCTAAAGGAACACAGAGCGAGGATGAGAGGGATTTGACAAGGATGTTAGGAATACCATCAGGACCGGAACTGGCATTCGAATTTAAGGTATGCAAAAGGATTTCAACTTCCAAAGGATTAGTACTAAACATAGGTAATGCAGGAGAGGTACAAGAGACAGTGGGAGCTATAGAGGTATTTAGTGGGGTTTTTTTAAAGGAGGAGGAAAAAAAGGCAGCAAACAAATCACAAATAGCCTGAGGAGTGGAAGCAGTAACATCATCAAGAGACATAGAATCAGGAACTGAGGAATTGGATTTGAGGGAACGGATGTAGGACCAAAAGGATTTAGATTGATTGGAACAGATTGAAGCCTCGATGTTCGAAAAGTAATCACGCATTGCCTGCTTGAGCACTTTTTTAGCGTTAGAACGCAAACTACGGAATTCCTGAAGGTCAGAGGGTGAACCCGTCTTCTTCAGCTTTTCACGAGCTTTATCCTTAGCTTTAAGAGCATCAGAGACTTTCAAAGTGAACCAAGGGACATCATTAGGTTTGAGAGGACGTTTAATGGGAGTAAAACGAAAGATAAGGTTAGAAAAGAAAGAGTAGAACTTGGACAATGCACAATCAACATCTAATCCCTTGAAAAATGAAAACCAATTGATAAGACTGATTTCGGAGGACATTTTTTGAAAGTCAGCTTTGAAGAAATTGTAACGCTGAAAAGAAGGACGTTTATTCTTAACCTGGAAGTTCAGGTCAACATCAAGCAGGAGAGGAGGGTGATGAGAATCAGGTTGCACATAAGCAAAAGGAGCAGGAGAGAGAGAAAGGGAGTCTAAAGGAACGTTAGTAAGGACTAAGTCGAGGATTCTGTTATTAGTGTTACGAAGGTGGTTAATTTGGGAACAAGAACAAAGTGAAAGAAAAGACGAAGTCGCAACAGAGAGGTGGTTGTTGGATAGTAAATTAAGGTTTATGGTGTCCCACTCCACAGTGGGCATATTAAAGTCACCTAAAATTAGGAGGGGAGTTAAAGGAAATCGAGAGAGGATGAAGCTGGAAAGCTCAGCGTAAAAACGTTCGTAGGCAGTGACAGACAAGTTACATGGTATATAAACACAGCAGACAAGTAGGTCGGAAGATGGGGAAAGGATAGCACGTACAACAATACACTCAACAGGAGGGGAAGGAAAAAACTCAGCACAGATTGCTCCACGAAGAGTGTTGTGGATAGCAATTAAGACCCCTCCGCCATCGGCTTTGCAAGAAGCAACCCGATCACGATCTCTCCGGAAAACAGTATAACATGGAAGGAATTCTCTGTTCAAAATATTTTCATTAAGCCATGTCTCAGTGAAACAGATAACGTGATGTAAGTCTAAAGTAGACGCGAGCAGAACTTCCTTAAGTTTAGTCCTCAAACCACGAACATTCTGGTAAAAGATACAAAGTGAAGTAGATCTACTTGTTAGGCGTGTAAGACTCGTTTGGCGTTGTTCAGAAAAATTTTCCGTTGGCGCTGTTGAAATTCTTTAACAAGGATGCCAGCTGGCCAAAACTCCGGCGCAAGAACGATATTCAAGCCAGCAGATACGATGATTTTGAAAGAGGCAATAGCTCTATCCGGTAAGTTATCAGGCGTGAGTTTAACACATGATAAGATGCTAGGCGAAAAACCAAGCCTAGATGTGATGAAGTTGGTTATATCCTCTGCAGAGGTTGGCATCGAGGCATCGAGGTTGGGTTTGTTGGTGTTGAATACGGGTTCAACGCCAACATTCCGTAGGCCCGGATTTGGCGAATGTATTCCGATGTCACCATGGCATCGGAGAGACTTGCGTCACACGTCAGTGGTTGGAAGGTGATGGGTGATTACATTGCGAGTGATCATAATTACATCACTTTCCAAATCGCTGCGAGCAGACAAAGACACCATCGCTCTCCCTGCAAGTGGCTAGGCTGGAACGCCGCTAAACTTCGCAGAGACGCGATGACCGCATTGCTCGTTTCAAGTTGGGAAGGGGAGCCTCTCTGGGTCCCCAGTGACTTGTGCAGCAGCAGAGGCCGCTGCTGACAGAACCATGGGGTGGATTCGCAGGGCGTGTGAGTCTTCAATGCCCAAACGGAAACCCTTTCGTGGGAGGCAACATGCGTACTGGTGGAACGATGAAATCGCCGAACTGTGACGCATCGCTTTGGCGTGCAGGCGCAGGGCAGAGCAAGCCAGGAATAGGCCGGGTGTGGCTGAGCTATCTGCTGCCCAGATTGCGGCAAAGAGGGAGCTGACCAAGGCCATCACAAGGAGCAAACGTGCCAAATGGCTGGCTCTTTGTGAGGAGGTAAACTCAGACCCGTGGGGAGATGACTAGAAATTGGTCACTCGCAGACTTTGCTGCATGCGGCCTGGCACTCTCATGGATGCGATATCCATGGAGCGCATCGTTGGTTCGCTGTTCCCAGTTCATCCGCCAAGGACTGATGATCCCATCATCGTGAACCAGGCGGATGTGCCTCCCTTCACAAACGAGGAGCTGAATAGTGCAGTGTCCAGGATGAAGAACCGGAAGGCCCCGGGGCCTGATGGGGTGCCGGTTGAGGTGCTTAAAGTCATGGCAGAGGTCCAACCGCGACTATTATTGGATCTGTATAATTCATGTTTAGTCGCGGGGGTCTTCCTGTCGCGGTGGAAAGTAGCTCGACTGGTTCTTGTGGACAAGGGGAAGGGTAACCTGGGTGGTCCATCAGCATACCGCCCACTGTGCATGCTGGACACTGCGGGAAAACTTCTCGAAGGATTGTTCAAGCCACGACTGCTGTCAGCAAAGAGATCTGCTGGTAATCTCTCTGCCAGTCAGCACGGTTTCCGAAAAGGGCATTCAACAATCGATGCCATCTCAGAGGTTGTTGGGGCTGTAGCAAGAGCGGAAGAGGCATGCCATCAAGCCAGACCGGTCATCCTGCTGGTAACACTGGACGTACAAAACGCTTTCAACTCGGCGAGGTGGACGGACATCCTGCGGGCCCTTGAGCAGACGTTCCGTATCCAAAACTACTTGCTAGCCATGATGCGGGACTACCTCAGGGACCGGTGGTTGCTTTACAACACTGACGAAGGAGTCAAAAGGAGGCCTGTCACTTCAGGTGCGGCACAGGGGTCGATCTTAGGCCCAGACCTTTGGAGCATCATGCATGATGATCTGCTGCGCCTGGAAATGCCTGCGGATGTGTTTCTGGTAGGTTATGCTGATGACGTCGCGGCGATAATCACTTCCAGATCTGCGGAAATCGCTCAACTCAGACTTAACCAAGTCATGAGGAGGGTGGATCGGTGGATGACCGAACACGGCCTTCAGCTGGCAGTCTCTAAAACTGAGATTGTCATGCTGACGAAGCGGAGGATACCAGCTGTCATACCCATGACAGTTGGCTCCGTTGAGGTCCAGACCAGCAAGTCGGTCAAGTATCTGGGAGTGACCCTGGACACCAAGCTGACGTATTGGGATCATATCCGCAGGGCATGTAACAGGGCTTTTTTAGTCGTCACTTCGCTGAGTAGGCTAATGGCCAACGTCGGTGGACCCAGTGAGACACGACGGAGGCTACTGATGGTAACGACCGATTCCATCTTGCTATATGGAGCCGAAATCTGGGGAGATGCGCTACGAACTGAGAAGTTCTGGAAGCACATTGCCGGTGTTCAGCGCAGGGGTGCCCTGCGTATCGCTTGTAGCTACCGCACAGTCTCAGAAGAGGCTGCGATGGTGGTATCGGGAGCAATCCCGATAGCGCGAGAACGCAAAGAAGGATACCTCTTTAGCTCAGAGCTGGGCAGAACTGAGGCTCTGTCGCACGCGCGTATGCTTATTCTCCTACTTTGGCAACAACGTTGGAGTGAAAGTACTAAAGGACGCTGGACGGCTAAGCTGATTGGTCTCATTGAGCCTTGGCTTAACCGGAGCCACGGAGAGGTAAACTTTTGCCTTTGTCAATTCTTGACAGGGCACGGTTACTTCAGGAAATACCTGAACAGAATGGGTAAGGTGGTCACACCGTACTGCCGGTATTGTGTGACTGAGCTCGATGATGCTCAGCACACATTCTTTATGCGCAGTCGCTTCGTAAGTTTGAGGCGCACCATTGAGCCCACGATTGGCCTGGCAATGCCTGAAACGATCGTGGAAGCAATGCTGCGAAACGAAGAGAACTGGCGCGTGGTCTCAACATATGTTGAAAAAGTCATGCGCATAAAGCGGGAGGAGGGTTGCCTTACCGACCCATGAGCTGTGGTAGTTTCTGAAGTCCGCGGTTACCGATGGGTGAGTCAGCACGACCAGGTTGAAGCAGTGCTTAGGCGGGTCCCGACTCGGAACTTCATGGGCTTGTAGATGGTCCTTTTTTTAGTGAGTCAAACCTCACATACCCCGTGGTGATAGGTCACCCGGGGATCTGGTATGCAGATTTTTTTTACCATCTACACTAGGGAAAAAAAAAATATTTCCATGCAGAGTAAATTTTTTGATAAAAACAAGTATTGGAAGTGAAAACATATTATGTTCTTAGCTTGCCTATGATAAAAAGTTGGAGATTTTGAGCTTTTTGTGGGTGCTGAGTGCCTAGCAGTAGGCAATAATTTTTTCCAAATTTTTAATAAATGAAATAAAATCTTTTGGGTCATCGACACTCCTTAAAAATCTTTGTATATTGACAAAAAGTTCAAATCATTGATAAATTTTAGCTTTTGTCCATCATGTCAGATTGAAATTTTCAAAGTTCCGATTTGCACAAGAACAGCAGCCCATCACCAAATTAACTCTCTCACGAGAACTGAGGACCGAATACTTCGGCCATCATGAAATTGACAAGACATGTTGGTTTTAATTTGGGCCAAACCTGGTAGATGTGATTTTGAAATGCAAGCAGTCCTATGGGAGTGGATCAATCTTGAAAAATCCCTGAGAAAAAAATTTGCTTTATGGCCTACAGCTTCCGATTCAGCAATCCCAGTTTAAGTAAATTCACGCAGTATTTGAACCATACTCTAGAAAATACTAAAGACTCCAGTTAGGGTGCCTAGGTTTGTTTCACACGTACGAAGTTCCATTCAGTTCGGTTCGTTTTCGGTTGTAACCAAAAACAAACCGAACCAAACGAAACCCCTTCACACATACACGGTTCTTTCACGGTTCATATTAGGTTTTGTGTTTTGTTCCTCAACTTTGCGTAAAATTTCTACACAATCGTTTTTCCATGCCTTTTGCGTCTTAAATTTATCTTCATATTTTGCACAAACCTTGTCCCACAGGCTACTTTAGATTGCTCAGCACAAATCAGCCGATTCACATCAACATCTTATAAACCGCTCATTTTATCAGAAAAACTGCGAGTGATTATTTCCGAAAAATTGGAGGTAATAATACAACTAATTAATGCTGACTAAACTAACTAGATAAAATATCTTAATATTTCACTTTAAGAGATCGAAACTGATAATTTACAAATTAAAAAAAAAATTCAAATGATCCAATCAGTTAAAACCGAAACTAAACCGTGCATGTGTGAACGCTATGGTTGCTTTCTGTTTCCTGGACATGAATTCACACCTAATAGAAACCTGAGAAAACTTATTCGTGCTCAGAGAGTATTCAGTTCTATACGGTTTCTATTAGGCACCGAATAGAAACCGAATTATCGTTTCACCCTTGTTGGCAGCGACTGAAATCGAACCAAACCAAATGGAACCTCATGTGTGAGAAACGAGCCCTAGAGACATTTGGAACCTTAATAAAACTACTAGAGAAAGGGTTGGATACTGAAGGTAGAGCAGAGCTATTAAAATTGGTATTACATGTAAAACTAAGCCCAATTGTAAGAACTTCTGTTAATAGCGCAAATGTTGCCGGTATAAACAGTTTAGAAAGACAATTACGTTTGAAATATAAATATAATAATATGACAGTACCTCAAATTCATACACAAGTTGCTGGTTAATCCCAAAAACGTCTGGCTGTGACAGCATACAAGGATAATATATTGAATTTAGTGAACGATTTAAATCAGTTACAAATTGAGTCATTCCATTGAAAATCGACCAATTTTCAGATAATTTTTGAACTCACCTCCTTGGAATTTAGAAATATTTTGGTATCTAGAAGGTCTGGTGAGCTAATTATCGAAAATGAAATTTTTTTTTGAAAATATGGTATATTTGCGGAAATGTGGTCTCTTGAAGTTTTTGAGAAACGTCGATTCGTGTTGCATTCAAAAAATTGTATAAAATCTTCTACTTTACGTAGAGCCTTCAAATATAGCTAGTTGGAAAGGAGAAGGTGTAGATATTCTAGCAAAAATAGTACGAGAAACATCCTAGCCAAAAAGGATAAAAAGGATAATAACAGTGTACTTTATCCTTGAATATTTCAGAATGCACACCTTCGATTTTCTTCATTTTTTTGTATATTGTAAACAATTATATAAACTACAAATGTGCGTGATTTAGAGCTCGTAAAATTGCAGTCGTGAAAATTTTTTAAAGGTGTGGAATACTGTAACCGCTTAAGAAAATTTATAGAAAATGGTATCGAAACAAGGTAAAACTTACAAAATATGGTACGAAACAATTTTATGTTTTCAAAATAGATATAAAAACTGTTTTGCGATGTTGTTTTAAGCCCGCAAAAGAATCTAATCCAGTTTCTAACGTAGAACAATCTGTACAATTACATTGCTTATAACTAATACCACTCACACAATTTTCATCAAATTTTTTTCACATGTACTTAGAATAACTGTTGATCCAGGGCGATCCTGGCAGCTACCGAAATATCAATCTGTTCGTGGAGGAGAGCATATTATCAGAGATAAAAAGTTCTTATAATTAGCCAAGCTTATATCGGAACCCTTTAAGAAATATCGAAACCAAGCTTATATCGGAACCCAATTTATTTTTGATCCTGTAATCACTAATTTAAATATTGTAAACAGTTATGTAAGCTACAAATGTGCTAAATTTCAAAGTGGAGCAACATTTGTAAGACATTTTAAAATAACCGCCAAAGAAAATGGTACCGACACAAGGTGAATTCGATTAAATTGCTGGGCTGAAAGTTATAGGAGTGAATATAATTTTCGGGTTACCTGGTCGGCGGTAACCCGAAATTTTTGAAACGTAAATATTTTTTGTTAATTGTCATTGCAGGATCATTCCCATTTGGAAATTTTATGACAACATCGCTCGATAAAGAAATGTCAATAAATTACGAAATTCATCATAACTGGCAGCCCTTTCACGATTATTCAACGAAATTCCTACAGAATTAGAAATGCAACAAGATCCATTTATCACATGAGTATCGGAAGTTACAGGAAAAAAACCTTTTGAAATAAAGCAGTTCTCTTTCACAACACGAATTAGCTTTTATTTACACAGCTTATTATAACCACTAAATCGTTTACACTTAACGATCGTGCTATTAGACTTTCGCGTTACAATTTAACACTTTTTCGCTTTCAAAATACATCCACGCCCGGATACGTAGTTCACTGTTTCGCTTTTCACAGCAACAGACTTTCCGCTATTTACGCGATCTACTAACTGACTGCTTGCTCCTCTCGCGGCGGTTTTTATAGTCGTGTCGTATGTGTGTTGGGTTCTCGAAGCCTCCTGATCTGGCTTCTGGAAGACTATTGTGAACGTCCGTTACCATTTGAGATCTGATTTATGGTGTGAGCTCTGGAATGTTCCGCTTTTGCTTTCTAGAGTGCTCCATGTGCTATTTAAAGGTCTGTTCTGTTGTCATGGGACTGTGTCTTAGTTTCTCGAAGATTCTCAAACTGGCTTCTAGAGGGTTATTCTACGTTTTATCTGTGGATTGTTTTCGTTGTGTGAATACATGTATGAGACATATGTCGAGTATTTCTCGCCGCTTCTGGCTTTTTCTGGCGCCGCCACAACGTCATACGGTTTGTTTGGCGTATATGCAACACTACCCTTTCCTTAGACCTGTTAGTCTCGAACAGATTCGTTGTCATTCAATGTGTAAGCCAGATTTATAGCCTTCATTCTCGATAGGTGCTTTAGATGTGTCCGCCAAACAACCTCGTCAAGCCGTTCGTCATACGATCCTTCTCTTTTTGGTTGGCAGTTAGGTCGTGTATTCCAAACTAAAACGGTTTTCGAACACCCAAATAAATTCTTTCTCTCATTGTACTGCTTCGTCTCCGTTTTCTTCACTGCTTGATGAAAAGGGTTTAGCCGTTGACGTTGCCACCGCTCAAAACCGTACTTTGTTGTTGTTTTGTGGTCTTCCGACGATTTCCTAGATTCTGATCTAATATGTATTCTCCGAGAAATATTACCCATTACACATTTCTGCTCGGATCCAGATGCAATTTTTTTCCATTTTTCGCCGCATTTTATGTCGCCCTGCGATGCCTCTAAAGGTTTTTCTTCTTTTTCCGCCAAAATGCATACTCGTCTCGCAGCTACGCATATGTTGTCTTCTTGTTCTTCTGTTCGACGTTTATATCCTGGTCGACGCGCTAATGATACTTCGTTGCTCTTCCACTTGATTTTCCGCTCTCTCAAATTTAGGCTGAAATCATGAGAACCCAGGCAATCAATTCCAAGTTTACACTCGTCTTTTAGCTCTGCTACCAGAAACTGATGCTCGAACACCATATTTCCAAGTTGTATTGGCAGAACGATTTCACCAAGAACTCGCGTAGAATCATCCGTTACCGTCTGAAGCACGTACCTTTCAGCGTTACTGAGTTTCCAGGACTTAGCCATATCCGCTCTCAGGATCGACCTAGCAGCTCCAGTGTCGATGATGATTTTACAAGCTTCGTTATTGACTTTCCCCAGCAGACTTAAATTATTCTCACAAACATGCAACCTGCCAACGGTGATCGTTTCAGAGTTGCCAGTGTTGTGAGCCAACCGCTGCCATCCTCCAAGAACAAGTGGTTTTGTTTGACCGTCCAAGCTCATCGCTTTGTTTGAATCTTGCTGAGCAATCTTGGCAGTTTCTGGTTTCGTTCTACCTGCAACAGTCACGACTCAGACGTCCCTTCTTTCCGTAGTTCCAGCATCGAGAAACTCTGCTACGCACACGTTCCGGACAATATGTCGATTTTCGGTTCCTGCGACAGTCACGCCTCAAGCGATCCTTTTCTCCGCAATCCCAACAGCGAAGGGCTCCACTTCTCCTTGATTCGCTGGAAATATTGGCTTTTCTGCACATATATTCCTCCCGTACTTCACAGATTTTAAAATTTTTCCGCAACGCCAGCTTGGCTGATTCGTAGATGAGAGCGTAGGCCAAAAACTTCTTCAGCGACCGTTTTTCAGCCATACGAAATGCTATTTGAAGCTCTTCATCACGCACTACTTGGATGAAAGCTTTTTTCGCCGTTTCATCCCAGTGCTCTGGATCCGACCTGGGGTAGGACAGAAGCGTTAATCGCTCAACGTCCTGAGCCAACTCCAGCAACGTCTCCCCTGGCTTCTGTGTCCGTGTTCTAAGCTGTGTACGATGAGCTACCACCAGGTTTTCTTCGCCGTACCTCATATGCAAACAGTAGTAAGATAGATACTTTCGTATGATTTTTCACCACTTGCGATAGGGACAGGCTATTCAAAGGTTGGTAATTATATGTAGCTTAAAATGTAGTACTCCGACGAGGGCATTTTGTATGGAGAAACCAGTTTCAAAAGACAAAAGTGTGGTAGCTGTGGCTTGAAGGCGGGTTCCATGGGGCATGGTGTCATGGGATGTTGGTACGGAGCTTGTTTTAGGCTGAGCCGATTGGTGAGGGGCTGGTTTTAGGTCTAACTGATTGGTCAGGAGCTAGTTTTGGCTGATTGTGAACTGTGGTCTGCTTGGAGCTAGTGCTGTTTTTGCACTCTTACTCCATTCGTGGCTGTGAGCATTATTTAGCTCCAACAATATAGCTGGCGTTATTATTTATTCATTTTAATTTGAAAATTTGGCGTTTCCGCTTTATTCTATAAGCTGCCTTAGGCTAGGATAAGTGGGACGATAAATATTGTTTGGGAGTTTTAGAATATCTAGGGTCCTGTTTGGATGTCTATCGACGGTTTCGAAAAGTTTAAGAGCTCTGTCGCGGATGTATTTTTTCACTGATTCTAATCTCAAGTCTTTATGTATGTCTTAGTTCCTAACATATCTTGGGATATTAAAGATCATTCTTAAGGCGATGTTTTGACCTGCTTGGAGCTTTTTAATATTGGTTTTGGTCGTTTGACCAAAAGCTACACAACCATAAAGTAGTTGTGGTCTTATGACTTGTTTGTAAAGGAGGGCTCGGTTTGTCATATTAAAGTTCCTGGAGTTGATAAGTGGGACTAAGGATTTGATAGTACTCTTTATGGTTGCTCGTTTTACGGCGATATGTGGTGTCCATTGGAGTTTATTGTCAAACGTAAGACCTAGATATTTGGCTGTTCGTTGCCAAGCTATAGTTTCTCCGTCAACCGTAAGCAACCGTGGCCTTTGGTTTCTCCTCCTGGTGATGAAGAGTGCCTGAGTTTTATCATTTTTGATTTTTATTTTCCACTTTTGGAAGTATTCTAAGAGGAGATCAATTGAGTTTTGTAGATTATTAGTTATAGAATGTGCTTGCTTAGAGGAATAAAAGATGCATGTGTCATCTGCAAACAGAGATACGTTCGTTCTACTTGAACGTGGGATGTCTGTGAGAGGGTGAGAGAGGTGAGCCTTGAGGTACGCCAGCTTGAATGTGGCGCTTTGAGGAGAGGTGTCTTTCTATTTTTACTTGAAAGGTTCTTCCATGTAAAAAGGAGCCAATAAGTTGTGAGTGTGATTTGGGAATTTGTAGATTATCTAGTTTGACGATCAGACCTGCGTGCCAAACCTTGTCAAAAGCTTTGGCTACATCGAACTTAACTAGACCTGTGGAATGACGTCTATTGAACCCTGTTCTAATATGTTGGCTGACTCTGTACAGTTGGAGTTCGGTAGAATGCTGCGACTTGAAGCCGTATTGTTCATCAGGCAGGATGTTATTGAGTTGAACTATCACCTTTAGTCGAGAGAGAAAAATGTGCGCAAATATTTTAGCCAGAGATGAGAGAAAGCTAATAGGCCTCCAGTTTTGAGGGAATGTCAAATCTTTACCGGGTTTTGGGAGGACAGTTTTTGTGGCTAGTTTCCAGCAATTTGGATATTTCTTCTGACGGAAAATGCAGTTTATGATGTCTACTAGATTCTGTAAGACGTTATCAGGTAAGTGACTGATGCAAAGGTTGGTAATTTTATCGTGGCCTGGGGCTTGACACTTGTTGATAAAGCGTACCAGATTTTTAACCTCCTCTAGACTGGTGGGAAGAATTATATCTTCTCTTGGGGTCCTTGATTTTATGATTCTCAGAGCAGCTTGATCCATGAGTACCTCGTTTTCTAGATTGTCGTCTGAGGAGTAGTTTTCTTGAAATTGCAGTTCAAGGGTATCCGCGAATGCTTCGGCTTTGTCTGAATCGCTGAATTTCAGACCAGTCGTTCCATGGACGGGAGGCATGGAGGGTTTGGTTTTCGTCCTGAAATATTTGGACAACCTCCAGAATGAGTCACTACCGGGTTCCATACTTTTCATAAAAAGTTCCCATTGCTCATTTTTGAAACGATTGATTTGATCGCGTATATCGTTTGTTAAACGGTTTACCTCTTTGCGTAAACGTGGGTCTCCCGTACTCCTGGCGCGTCTCCTAATTTGATTTCTCCTTCTAATGAGAATTTTGATAGAGTGTGGGAGCTCGTTAGGATCTTGTTTATCCTTAATAGGGATTGTAGACGTATACTTGTCTTTTGTTTGGGAAATGCACATGGTGAGGGTTTCTATAGAATTATTTAAATCTTGAGCAGTTTTAGGTGTGGTGAAATTGTTGTCATTAGCCAGGGAGACACGAAATGCTTGCCAATTGGTGCAAAGTTTTTCTTTTATTGGAGAGATGACAAAAATGTCCTGAATTTGGAAGAGTACGGGCTTGTGGTCCGATGGCAGTTCGTCTAGAACACTGATCTGGACATTTTGAGGGATGTTTTTGGATATTCCGATATCTAATATGTGACTGTGCATTGGTCTGAAGTGGTTGGGCTCCTCGGGGATATGAAGGCAGCATGCAGACTCTTCTGCAAATTTGAATAGTTCTCTTCCTGCGAGGTAATTTTTAATAGATCCCCAGTGGCGATTGTGTGCATTGAGATCTCCTCCGAGGAAGATGGGAACTTCAAGAACGAAAAGTGATCTCAAGTCTTCTGCAAAATGTTGTGCATTGGGAGGTCTATATGCGGCGATGGCAGTAAAATCTAGTAAGTTTGAGTGCACTTTAATTGCAGTAACTTCCATACCATTTAGGATTGGGCAGTCTAATACGTGATGATTGATATGTCTTCTTATAAGAATAGCAGTGCCTCCTCCCCTGCCTGTCAATCTACCGTTTCTGTACACATGGTAGTTTGGGAGACGAAACTGATTACTTGGTTTAAGAAATATTTCTTGAATGAGTAGGATGTCAATCCTCCGCTCACTGAGGAATTGCATCAGCTCACCTTTTTTGTTGAGAATGGAATTCGCATTCCAAGTGAGTATAGAAATTCGATCATCTCTACTCATTTAGATGATTGATACATCGCTGGAGATTTCTGAGTTTTAAACATGCCTAGATCCATTTTTTCTGTTAAGTCCTTCATCATTGAATGAAGTTGGACTTGCATGACTTCTAGGAACTGCCCCATTTGCTCTGGAGGATTTGTGGCTTTCAACTGAGGTTTTGGAAGGTTAATAGGGACAGCCGCTGGATGGGCTGTGCTAGAATTAGCTCGGACTATTTGAGCGAAGGATTTGTTAATATTTTTGGGGTTTTTAGAACAACCACCATAGCTTGCGGGGTGCTCCCCGCCACAGTTAACACACCTCAGTTTTTGTTCCGGATGCTTATCACAGTGCGTGTGGTGATGAAGTCCATCACACTTAACGCACCGGGATTGTGCGTGGCAGTTGTTGGAGGAGTGGCCAAATTGTTGGCAATTGTGGCATTGCCCCTGGCCGGCTCTCGGTTTCTGAGCTTCGACTTGGCAGACTAGCTGGCAGATGGCCTGAATATTGTAAATATGTTTTTCTTCCCTTGGAAGAAGAACTTTGATAAGCTTGGGGGGGTCCTTCCTGGTTTTTAGATAAAATACCTCTATTGGGTTGAAGCCCTGTCTTTGGAGGTCTATTTTGATTTCCTCGGTGGTGAGTCCGTAAAGGCCTCTAATTACAACATTTAGTTGTTTCTCTTCTGGTAGGTAGTACGTATGGTACTGCACTTTGAGTTCCGAGAAGATTTTGGTAATTTTCTTATGGTCGATAGGTGTTTTTGGAAAGATTTGTATGCCTAAATAGACCCTCTTTGCTGAAACAAACTCGGCGTTTCGTTGTTTTAGCACTCGTGCTAGCCCTGTCCATTGCTCAGGCTGGTGAAGAATAATTGGAACAACCTTCGGGGTTTCTGTTGATTCATCAGATGGAATGGGATTCCGAGGATTCGGTGGAGAATCTACAGTTTTCGGAGGTTGAAGCCTTCTTCTTTTTTTTGATTTGGAGATTTGGATTGGTTGTTGTTTTTCACAATCTTCTGGCTAAGTTTACTAAGCAACTCATTATTTTGCCTGATAAGGTCGGCATTGAGACGTCGTTGCTCAACCAGTTCCTCTTGAGTTTTCTTTAGCTCATCTAGCAGCATGCTCAATTTCATTGATATCTCGGATTGAAATTGTGCTGATTGATTGTAAGGGGGTCCGTGCTGTAAATCTGAAGCAACGGGGGATGCATCCATGTCTATATTGCTCATTTTAGCCTATCCTAGCCTACGGCCAACCCAGATAATGGGTTTGCCTTCTTTTTAATATTTCTAGCTTTCTCGATAGTTTAAGGAAATTAATTGATTTGTATGAAAGAAATTAAAATAAATAGAAAAATACTTGAAAAGAAACGCTAGTACATATGCTGAAAACTAAATCTAACTCTTACGCTTGTTCCGGTCCACACGAAGTAATCGAGTCGTCTTCTGCGATGTCGTACCACGAGTTTCTACCTGATGCATAGGAAACGGGTAACTCTCTGCTTAATTATCGGCTCGTCCAATCGATATAAACGAAACGTCCATTTTTCTTTTCTCGGTAATGTCGCCCCACGAATAATCTACCTGTGATGTAGAATACGGCTGGTTCTCTGCTAATTGCAAGTTAATTATTCGCTCGGCTTGGTAGCAATTAAAATTGCTGTTTGTTGAATTGTCTTCTGCGTGTGCTCTCCTTGGCGGCTCACGGCTGACTTCACTAGTTTTGGTAAGAGGTGACTTGATCTAGTTGAAGAGTCCACGTATTGTATTCGCAAGGAGAGGACAATATGTGTTTTTGTCCAAAGTGTGTTAGTAAAATCGAAATTGTTCCACTATGAAAGGCACGTGTTTGTATAGATGAAAAAAAAAAAAAACTCTAGCGCACCTGAACCGCTAGAAACACTAATGTTCGAAGAACAGTAAAAGAATCG
The DNA here is from genome assembly GCA_963978885.1 of Nemotelus pantherinus. NCBI lineage: Eukaryota > Metazoa > Arthropoda > Insecta > Diptera > Stratiomyidae > Nemotelus > Nemotelus pantherinus. The sequence goes on from OZ022265.1 coordinate 55,270,748, forward strand.
TGCAGGTTTTGAGTGCATATTCCACCACATGAGCTGCTTATTACGGCCAAACTGTTTCAAATGCCACGTTTTACTTTGGTCTCAAGAATGCATTATAACTCATATGGTAGAAGGTTTCAGATATTACCACTGGCATGAATTTCAACGTTTATGAGAGCAAAACACGGGTTAATTATATTCGTTATCAGTTGCCGGTTTCACAAAATTTTGACAGCAGCATCTCATATAACATCAATGAAGAAAATGCTCAGTGCCTGCAGCACTGTAACTGAAGTTGGTGTTTGGGGTTGCGATCCGAAAAATTTGCAGAACTTTGGGAATTGAAACATTGGTTATTTATTTTCATTGTATGTTTCCGGTATGAATACTAACTGTAAGCATTTATTGATACACAAGTAGCACAACCGACTCGTGCTGGCAACCTTTCGCCAGTATCAAAGCCAATAATATATTACATCTGCTTCACGTTGTTATATTACATTCGAAGTTTTAGGAGCATAAAGAAATTTAGGGTTACCTGCAGCGAGTTTTTTCAAATAATCGAAAACTTAATATTTGCTGTGAAAATTCTACGATAAAACCGCTTAATAAAGATATTGCAATTAAACACAAAATCAACAATAGCTGGCAACCCTATCTTGGCTTTTCAACCAAATTTGGCCTGAATAATGTTGACAGGTTTCATTAATTGTATGAAATTCGTATTGATTTCATGACTGCACTGGAAGTTATAGTGCAAAAAGTTTTATTTTCCTGAGCGAATTTTCAAAACCAAAGACACAAAAATTACCAAAGCTGGCAGCACCAATCAAATTTTTCAACCAAATTTCCACCAAACAGAGATTAGAGTTAGGTTTAGCTACTGTGTCAATTTCATGAAAATCTGGTAACTTATTCACATTTCATAGGGCAAAAAGCAGTTTTTTTTCTTTGTAATTTTTCAAGATGGCACCACTGGCACAGAGTTGCCCACAATTCAAAATCGCTTCTATTAAATCTGGTCTTACTTAAGTCCAATGCATTCTGTAAATTTTAGCTGTATCTGATTATTGGTTCGTGAGATTCCGTGAACAGAAGTTTTTGATGCTAAAAATATAGGTTAACTGGGAGAGGGTTACCGTTCTTGTCCGACATGAAATTTCCAAAGTTTTATTTTGAACGTGTAGATTAAACATAATATTTATATACATATTGGTTTTATTGTAAGAAACGGACATTTTTTTGAGTATTCGATGGTTTGAATGTTTTCACTTCCAAATTTTTTTTTTCAAAATGAAGACACCAAAATTATCATAGCTGGCAACTCCAACCGAATTTTTCGACCAAATTTCTACCAAACGTGGCTTAAAGTAAGGCCCAGCAATTGTGTGAGTTTCGTCAAAATCGAACGATTCAATCAGAATTTATAGGGCTAAAAACATTTATCTTTTTTAGTGGTTTTTCAAGATGGCACCACTGGCACAGAATCGCCCGCATTTCAAAATCACTTCTATCAGACCTGGTCCTATTTAAGGCCAATACATTCTGTGAATTTCAAATAATTCTGCTCATCGGATCGTGAGTTTCCGTGAACAGAAGTTTTTGATGCTAAAAATATAGGTAAATTGGGCTAGGGTTACCAGGCGTGCCCGTTATACCATATCTTTTTTTTTTTTGGTTATGTAAACAAAGCACAAAATTTACATAAGAATGGCTTTTTTTTGAAGAAACGGCATTTTTTCAAGAGAGACGATGATTTGGAGGTTTTCACTTTCAGTGCCTGCCCTAGCTACAGGGTTGCCAGCACGCTCATTAAAAGCTACACAGATCTACAACTAAATAATATCAATCTGTCCTGAAAATTTCGTAATGATCGAATAGCTCTGTCAAAAGTTATCGAAATTTAAAAATTTTCAAATTTTCCCGTCCTCTTTTTAGGCACCCAGCGCACACATAGGGTTAAAAAATTCCAAAGCATTATCCGATTCATATGTAAAACACGTTAGAAATTTATTTCGTCAACTTTATTTTTGCGAAAATCATTTGTGCACGAAATAATAGGTATATTAAAAAAATCACTTAAATGACCGCCGGCGCCAAAAGGTTAACAATAACTGACATTTAAAGAGACCTGGACCTATTCTGCATATACACCAATGTATCCTGAAAGTTTCAGCTCAATCGGATGGCGCGTTCCCGAGATTATCTCACTGAAATTTTTTGATGATATATATATATATATATATAGAAATATGAATTTTTGGCCGAATCGATTTTAATACTAATGTTCTTCGAACATTAGTAATAACATGAAAGTTGGAGACACATTGTGTGTATTTGACGAGAATCAAAACGAAAATCAAAACGGAATGGGCAATAATACTCGATTAATGCTTTTGGTTGATGTAATCTTTGGCATGGGGCATGTTTGCTGCATATGCATGTGCGATTAATGAAAATATCTTGTATTAATGGATGGATTTGAGATATATGCCCTTGATCGTGATATGCATCTTCACTTCTCTCAAATTGTAAACTGACCTATGTTAAGTGATGATGATTTTACGCGCTGCAGAGACTGTGTCATAATTGAATGAATGTCTTTATTTAGTGTGGTAATTTTGAGATGAAAACAAAAACGTTATTCGCTGGTTGCAGAAGAGTAGGTAAATGTACAGGTATAATTTAACATGTATTTTCTTGTGTATGCCGATGATTTTGAGGATTTTTCTGGTTGGATGCGGTGACGATAATGTGCGAAAAGAGAATGATAGCTTGCATTTAATTTGCATAATGGTCGTATTGAAAGTTTGTAATTTAATTGCCTGAGTGAATGAAATTATGACTGATCAATTATAGTAATGGTCTTCAGAGGGTGCATGAAGGAACTGTTGACCGATATCAAGCGATGGTTTTAGGTTGTATATGTATATTTTTTTTGTGATGTTTATCATGTTAATTAATTTAAAAATGTTAACTTATATTTTGAATAGATGGAGTAGATAGAAAAAAACCAACGTAGAAGCGAAAACGTGTGATAAAAAGTTGGATATGAACACAAGCATCTGTTGAAAAAAAATTTCAATTTTTATGATTCACAATTTTTTTTTCTGCAAAACTTAACTTTCAAAATTCTCCCCGAGTGTTATCCTTGCCACCATAGATGAGATAGTGGTTTCCGATCTTGTTGAGATTGGTATTCTGCTTCGAGTGAATCTTTTCAGAGAATCTGGAGGGCAGGAACAAGAACTTGCCGTTCTCCAGAAAAACTGCAATTCGTCTGCCGTACGCTGTCTTCATCTCATTGAACTCTAGAATTTTGTATTCACCCACCTCTAAAAAGTCCCATCGTGTCATCTCGGCCTGTGTCCCGGCAGCGATTTTATTTAACTCGGCATTCTATAAAGAAAGAAGAAGTACAAAAAAGTCTAGCGCACCAGAACCGCTAGAAAACAAATTTTCGAAGAAGTTATATTTGAGGGATTTAAAAATGTGTGAAGACGTTATACACTTCTTTGTAGTATCTAATCAACCATTTCTTACTCAATGGAACAAATATCATTTTCTGACAGCATTTTCTCTAGCACAAATGATGAAAATGTTCAGTGCTGGTAACATTTGTCCAAAATAGCAGCAATAAATCTACCATAACATGCTCATGCTTAATCAACCTATCCTTTGAATTTCAGTTTCATCCGCGGATGTTATCGAAAGTTTCAGCGATTAAACTATGTCTGGGGTAGCCATCCGAAAAATTTCCAAAGCTCGGAACATTTAATTTCGGTTGCTTATTTTATTGTTAATGCTTTTCTTATGAATAGAAAATGGAAGCATCTGTTGGTGCGATATTTACGAAATTGTCCGGTGCTGGCAATCATGTGCTAGCACCATAGCTGCTTCACATTGTGTTAAACTTACTCTATGAATTTCGTTTCGATTGAATTGCTGCGCTGAAAGTTATTGAAGTGAATTTAATTTAAGGGTTACCATCGTTCAAACTTTTTAAATTTTTGAAACGTAAATATTTGTTATTAATTGTCATTGCAAGATCATTCCCTTTGGAAATTTTATGACAATATCGCTCGTTAAAGAAATGTATATTTACTACAAAATCCATCATTGCTGGCAACCCTTTCACGGTTTTTCAACGAATTTCCTACAAAATTAGGAACGCAACCAGATACGCTTATCACATGAATTTCGTTTTGATTTCGTCACTGCATCGGAGGTTATAGGGAAAAATCTTTATTTTCCAGAGCAAATTTACAGTATTTAGGAGACCAAAATTGCCGTAGCTAGCGTCTCTATACTTATTTTTCAACTAAATTTCTAGGAAATCTATCTTAAAGTAAGGAGCGTGAATTTTGTTAAAATCTGGTGGTTAAATCGGAAGCTGTAGGCCAAAAACAATTTTTTTTCCCGCGATTTTTCCAAATGGCACCATTGCCAGAGTTTTGCCCGTATTTCAAAATGACTTCTATCAGACCTGGCCCTAGTTAATTTCAACATGTCCTGTAAAGTTCATACTGATCGCATTATCCGATTGTCAGTTATCCTGAACAGAATTTTTGAGTGCTGAAATTATAGGTAATTTGTCCACGGGTTGCCGTTCTTGTTAACCGCGGGATTTTAAATTTTTTTATTTGACTTGGTGGACAAAAGTCAACATTTATCAATAATTTGAATTTATTTTCAAAAATTAAAAATTTTTCAGGAGGATTGATGATTTGAAGGATTTTTGTTCAGGAGCCTTATGTGGCTAAAGATTGGCCCGCACAGTCTTGTAAAATTCTAGTCTACATTAATACGCTCTGAAAATTTCACGATGATCCATTGTTTTTCTTAGAAGTTATGATAAATCGAAATTTGAAAAAAATCCTTGCCTACTTTAAGGCACTCAGCGCCTACACAAGGGTCCAAATTTCCACTTCTTTATTATAAGCAAACCGAAAACACAATAAGTTTTCCTTTTTTTTTACTTTTTTTAACAAAAATTTACACTGCTTGAACATAGAGGAGCACCTGAAAATTCACCTAAATGCCCGCCCTGCCAAAAAGTCTAAGATTTCTGCATTCTAGCAAGTCATGGACTTACCTGTTATATACATCTATGTCGTCCAAAAATTTCAGCTCGAATCGGCCACTCCAGAGATTATCTTCCCTAATCATTTTGCTGATATATATATATGTATATATATATACATATATATATATATATATATATATATATATATATATATATATATATATATATATATATATATATATTTATATATATATATATATATATATATATATATATATGTATATATATATATATATATATATATATATATATATATATATATATATATATATATATATATATATATATATATATATATATGTATATATATATTCAATGATTTTAATACTAATGTTCTTCGAACATTAATAAAAAATCTAGCGCATCAGAACCGCTAGAAAACTAATTTTCGAAGAAATTGTCTTTGAATGACAATGTGGAAAGACGTCATACACTTTTTTGTAGAATCATATCAACCATTCTTTACCCAAAGCAACAAAAGCCAGCTATAACACAAATGATGAAAATGTTCAGTGCTGGCAACACTTTCCCAACGAAGCAGCAATACGTTTACCAAACAAGCTCATACTTAAACGAACTTATCCTTCGACTTTCGTTCTCATCGGAGGATTTCATCGAAAGTTTGAGCAGTTAAACGTTGTTTGAGGCTGCCATCCGAAAAATGTTTAAAACTCGCAAAATTTAGAAATTGGTTTCTTATTTTTATTGCAAATGCCTTGCATATGAGCATGAAATTTGAAGCATCTGATGGTGCAAAATTTTAATAATTTGTCAGCAGCAAAGCAAAATCTATACCAAATCTGCATCACGTTAAGTTAAACCCAACCAGTAAATTTCGTTTCGATTAAATCACTGCGATGGAAGTTATACGGGTGAAAAAATGTTAAGGCTACCACCCTCAAAGCTTTTCAAGTTTTTTAAGCGTTATTATTTGTTGTTAATTTTTATTGCAGGATCATTCCCATTTGCTAATCCGATGACGTAATTGCTCAGTAAAGATATTCCAAAAAATCACAATGATTTTTGTACGAAATTCCTAGAAGACTTGGTTCCCTTCAAAGTCTATTTACTTCCTGAACTTTTTTTTGATTTCTGCACTGCACTGGAAGTTATAGGAAGAAAAACTTTATTTTGCTGAGCAAATTTGCAAATTTAAGAGATCAAAATCACCATAGCTGGCAATTCTATTCTAATTTTTCAGCCAAATTTTCACCAAATATTATCTAATGTAGTATCCAGATATTGTGTGAATTTTGTTTAAATGTGATGGCTTAGTCAGAAGTTATAGGCCAAAAAGCTGTTTGTTTTCTCAGTGATTTTTCGAGATGGTACCACTACCACAGGGCTGCCCGCATTTCGAAATCACTTCTATCAGACCTGGTCCTAGTTTTTTCCAACATGTTCTGTAAATTTCTTCATGATCGGATAATCCGGTCGTCAGTTCTCGTGAACAGCAAATTAAAAAGGCGTAAAACAGCCCCAAAAATCACCGCAGAATGAAATTTTGGTCGCCCAAAGCCATTCAGGGTTTCCACGTAAAACGTCGTCTACGGAAAGCCGGGCTCCACGGCTGCATTGCGATGAGCAAAAGCGACTTAAATAGGCTCGTGAGCACCAGCATTGGACCATAGAAGAGTGGAACAACGTATTATGAACAGATGAGACCAAATTTGTACTGTTCGGAACCCGAAGGCAAATATTCGTGAGGAGATCTGTGGGTGACCGTGCCAGCAAAGCGTGCATTGCTGCTACCGTGAAGCATGGAGGCGGTTAAGTGATGGTGTGGGGCTGTTTTACTGGTAGTAGTGTAGAAGACATAGTGAACATTGACGGTGCATTAAAAAAAGGGCTACCGTGAAATTTCGGAGAACCACGCAATCCCTTCCGGAATTTTTCTTTTGGGTCAAAATTTTATATTCCAGTAAGATAATGACCCAAAACATTCCTTTAAATTATACGAAGGCTATTCACGCCATATAGAAGAGGAAGGAACTCTCAAAATTATAGAATGGCCTCCCCAGAGGCCAATCGGCGGGAAGCCCTCTTCGTCATCAATGAAAAGGCGCTTCCAGCAATGGATGCTCAAAAGGCCATCATCAGGTACGGGGTCGTAAAACTGGCTCTACGTATCAATCGAAGCAACAGGCTAAAAAGCTCTGCTTCGGGAGATCCGATACCTGCCAAGCCTGACCCAAAGATGATGGCCCAAACGGCAGTGGAGCCACTTGAAAAAGGGGTTTGATGTCTGTCCGAGGAAGAGATTTGATGAGGGATTGGATTTGGAATCTCTCCTTGCCGATGGGGTTAATGTCGGAACTGCCTCCGAGTTGGGTGGCTGCCTGGACCTCATGACTCTGGATGCAGAGCAGGAGGCTGGGACGGCTTATATGTCCGAGGGGGAGGACCTTGATCTAACCCGAATTCATTAACTCATTAATGGTGAAGGTACTCCAAGTGAATCTTCGCCATTCCAAAGTAGCATCAGCTGCCCTGCTACTCCACCTGTCTAAAACAGAGGAGGAGCTAATTCTTTTCCAAGAACCATGGGTTGCTAACAACCGGGTTTGTGGGCTACGCACCAATGGATATAGACTGATAACACCTGAAGGCTCTTGTGAGCAAGTGTCTATATTCTTGTCAGGAAAACCATAAATGTCCTTATACTGCATAACTTCTGTGACAAGGATAACATGGCTTTTGCAGTGGAATGCGAACAAAAACCATGCTAGTTTGCTTCTTGCTATATAGCACATGATCATGGCACTAGCCCTCTTTAAGAAATTGTCTGGAGGATTGTGGCTGAAACCAGGAAAACAAGTGTGCCGCTGATTCTGAAAGCTGACTATAACGCTCATAATGGAGTATGGAGTAGCTCCAACATAAATGGTCGAGGTGATTAACATTTTGATTTCATCCTTGCCCACGACCTCTTCATCGCCAATACTGGCAGCAAACCGACCTTCCTTGCCTCAAACCGTAAGGAGGTGCATGACGTTACCTTGATTAGCGGGCGGCACTCGCAACTTCTCCGTGACTGGAGGGTTCTACAAGAGTGTTCTTTCTGAGGGCATTTGGACTAATTCGAGCGAAGATACTCTTAACGTTTTGATAGACGCACATTTCCCGGGCAATCATTGCCCTCTAGAAGTGGCGTGTCAGATGGAGCAAAATTACAGTTCAATCCCGCCGTTCAGAATGTCAAACTCTCAACTGAGGTGGGCTATTAACTCCTTTGAGCCGTTTAAGTCCCCGGGCCCTGATGGCATCCTTGCGGCTGACATCCAAAAGTCCATGGAAGTATCGTTACCTTGGCTCAGAGAGATTTATAACGCTTGTCTACGCTTCTCGTATGTTCCCACCAGCTGATGGGAATCCAGAGTGGTGTTTATTCCTAAAGCAGGAAAAGTTACATGCCTTAAACCGTAGGACTATCGTCCAATAAGTCTTAACTCCGCCCTGCTTAAGATTTTAGAAAGGATAATTGATTACCATATTAAAAGATCAATCGATCCTATGCTGATCTCGCAGTCGCAGAATGCTTATACCAAGGGTAAGTCTGTTGAGACCGCTCTTCACGTCCTTATTGAGCAAGTTGAGAAATCTCTTGTGCTTAAGGAACATATGCTTGCCGCCTTGTTGGACATCGAGGGGGCCTTCAACAACGTTAATTTTAACGCAATTGTTGAGGCTCTCTCGGTGCTGCATGTGGATGACCGGCTGATTGCTTTTATTGTGCAGCTTCTCAAAAGTAAAGTTGTAATGTCTTCGCTGGGTAATGCCAGTGTAAGACGAGGAGTCAGTACGGGCACACCTCAGGGGGGAGTTCTCTCTCCACTACTGTGGAACATCATGGTGAATACTCTTCTAATGAAGCTGGACCGTGCTGGCTGCAAAATGATTGCTTATGCAGACGACATGGCTGTGGCAGTGTCGGGAAAGTATTTATCTACGCTATCGGAGAGGTTAAAGTACTCTCTTGACACACTTTCACTTTGGCGTCGTGAGTGCGGCTTGAGTGTGAATGCTTATAAAATGGAACTAGTGCTGTTTACAAGGAAGTACAAACTTCCTGGTTTTGAGTTACCTAAATTAAATGGCCATAGGGGTGAGTTGGGGATTGCAGCCTCGTACTGTTGCTTGGCTTTACACTGCTATGGTGGAACCAATTCTGTTGTTTAGGGTGGCGTTCTGGTAGCAGGCTGATCTTATGGCTACCTACAAACGGCAGCTTGAAAAAGTGCGGAGAATGGCTGCACTACTGGTAACTGGAGCGCTCCGCTCCACCCCTACTAAGGCATTTTTTGTGCTGCTACATTGGCAGCCGACCAATCTACTGATCTCGCAGCAAGCTAATCCTGCTGCTGTGAGACTATATTGTATCTCAGCATAGAATAGGACAGATGTCGATCATGCG
>OZ022265.1:55282726-55299689 GCA_963978885.1 Nemotelus pantherinus
AGGCACAGCTCTGACAGAAGTCTTTGAACTCTACGCCCAAACGTTTTGCATGCCGTCCTATAAGGCAGTGGCCTGTTATAACACCCACAGTACAACGAAGAGCGCTTCAAGTTAAGCCTTAAATCTGCCTGGTGCAATGCGCATCCATGGATACCCAGGACTGCTTTGTTATCACACAGGAAGATTCATCCGCCCAGGACTTCTTAGCGTCCTCAAGATATTTTTGCCTTATGACCAGTTTGACCGATGTCATCGGTATACCTTTTGAAAAGAAGTAAGAAACCTCAGGTAGCAAAGTCATAAGCCTTGCTAGCTCATCGGCCTCACAGTTGCCCTGAAAACCCCTATGTCCAGGTACCCATATCAATTGAACATCCGAATGTCTCGACATCTCCCTAAGACATACACGGCATTCAGCAACAATCTTGGACACTGTACAAGGACCAGCAAGGGACATAAAAGCCGCTTGGCTTTCTGTGAAAACACCAATATTGACCCCGAACATTTGATTACACAGAAGCCAGTCGACTGCCTGATAAATAGCCGAAACCTCCGCCTGGAAGACATAACAGTGGTCTGGTAGACGGAGGGACAGCTTGAGATTCAGCTCATCCCAGTATACACCACTCCCGACTCTGTTGTTAAGCTTTGAGCTGTCAGTCTACACATGGATAAGCCCATTATCAAGAGTGATACCATCACACCATTCCTTCCTGCCAGGAATGCAAGTTGTAAACTCCAAATTCAGTATGCATTGCGGAGCGATGTAGTCAACAACCGCTGGTGCGGGAGCTACCTCGGCCAAGATCCTCGCATGATCGACATCTGTCCTATTCTATGCTGAGATACAATATAGTCTCACAGCAGCAGGATTAGCTTGCTGCGAGATCAGTAGATTGGTCGGCTGCCAATGTAGCAGCACAAAAAATGCCTTAGTAGGGGTGGAGCGGAGCGCTCCAGTTACCAGTAGTGCAGCCATTCTCCGCACTTTTTCAAGCTGCCGTTTGTAGGTAGCCATAAGATCAGCCTGCTACCAGAACGCCACCCTAAACAACAGAATTGGTTCCACCATAGCAGTGTAAAGCCAAACAACAGTACGAGGCTGCAATCCCCAACTCACCCCTATGGCCATTTAATTTAGGTAACTCAAAACCAGGAAGTTTGTACTTCCTTGTAAACAGCACTAGTTCCATTTTATAAGCATTCACACTCAAGCCGCACTCACGACGCCAAAGTGAAAGTGTGTCAAGAGAGTACTTTAACCTCTCCGATAGCGTAGATAAATACTTTCCCGACACTGCCACAGCCATGTCGTCTGCATAAGCAATCATTTTGCAGCCAGCACGGTCCAGCTTCATTAGAAGAGTATTCACCATGATGTTCCACAGTAGTGGAGAGAGAACTCCCCCCTGAGGTGTGCCCGTACTGACTCCTCGTCTTACACTGGCATTACCCAGCGAAGACATTACAACTTTACTTTTGAGAAGCTGCACAATAAAAGCAATCAGCCGGTCATCCACATGCAGCACCGAGAGAGCCTCAACAATTGCGTTAAAATTAACGTTGTTGAAGGCCCCCTCGATGTCCAACAAGGCGGCAAGCATATGTTCCTTAAGCACAAGAGATTTCTCAACTTGCTCAATAAGGACGTGAAGAGCGGTCTCAACAGACTTACCCTTGGTATAAGCATTCTGCGACTGCGAGATCAGCATAGGATCGATTGATCTTTTAATATGGTAATCAATTATCCTTTCTAAAATCTTAAGCAGGGCGGAGTTAAGACTTATTGGACGATAGTCCTACGGTTTAAGGCATGTAACTTTTCCTGCTTTAGGAATAAACACCACTCTGGATTCCCATCAGCTGGTGGGAACATACGAGAAGCGTAGACAAGCGTTATAAATCTCTCTGAGCCAAGGTAACGATACTTCCATGGACTTTTGGATGTCAGCCGCCATGATGCCATCAGGGCCCGGGGACTTAAACGGCTCAAAGGAGTTAATAGCCCACCTCAGTTGAGAGTTTGACATTCTGAACGGCGGGATTGAACTGTAATTTTGCTCCATCTGACACGCCACTTCTAGAGGGCAATGATTGCCCGGGAAATGTGCGTCTATCAAAACGTTAAGAGTATCTTCGCTCGAATTAGTCCAAATGCCCTCAGAAAGAACACTCTTGTAGAACCCTCCAGTCACGGAGAAGTTGCGAGTGCCGCCCGCTAATCAAGGTAACGTCAAGCACCTTCTTACGGTTTGTGGTAAGGAAGGTCGGTTTGCTGCCAGTATTGGCGATGAAGAGGTCGTGGGCAAGGATGAAATCAAAATGTTAATCACCTCGACCATTTATGTTGGAGCTACTCCATACTCCATTATGAGCGTTATAGTCAGCTTTCAGAATCAGCGGCACACTTGTTTTCCTGGTTTCAGCCACAATCCTCCAGACAATTTCTTAAAGAGTGCTAGTGCCATGATCATGTGTTATATAGCAAGAAGCAAACTAGCATGGTTTTTGTTCGCATTCCACTGCAACAGACATGTTATCCTTGTCACAGAAGTTATGCAGTATAAGGACATTTATGGTTTTCCTGACAAGAATATAGACACTTGCTCACAAGAGCCTTCAGGTGTTATCAGTCTATATCCATTGGTGCGTAGCCCACAAACCCGGTTGTTAGCAACCCATGGTTCTTGGATAAGAATTAGCTCCTCCTCTGTTTTAGACAGGTGGAGTAGCAGGGCAGCTGATGCTACTTTGGAATGGCGAAGATTCACTTGGAGTACCTTCACCATTAATTGCTGCTTAACAGAGTGCCTAAACACTTTTGAGCGGTAGTGTATATATATATATATATATATATATATATATACATATATATATATATATATATATATATATATATATATATATATATATACATATATATATATATATATATATATATATATATATATATATATATATATATATATATATATATACATATATATATATATATATATATATATATATATATATATATATATATATATATATATATATATATATATATATATATATATATATATATATACATATATATATATATATATATATATATATATATATATATATATATACATATATATATATATATATATATATATATATATATATATATATATATATATATATATATATATATATATATATATATATACATATATAAATATAATTATAAAGAAATATGAATTTTTGGCGAAACGAGTTTGATATTAATTTTCTTCGAAAATTAGTTAAAAGTTACTATTGTAAAAACAGGTAATTTACGTACATTCTATGAAGAAGTATCGAAGTTGTGTGTCAAGACAATCCATATCGGTTGGAAAATTTTCCTTGTCTGTATTTTATCAATAGATTTTTACTAATGTTCGAAGAACAATAGTATTAAACTCGTTTCGCCGAAAATTCATATTTCTTTATTTATATATATATATATATATATATATATATATATATATATATATATATATATCAGCAAATCGGTTAATAGAAGTAATCTTTGGAGTGGCCGATCCGATTGAGCTGAAATTTTCGGATGTTGTAGATGTATAAAGTAGGTAGGTCCATGACTTGTTCGAATTCAGTTATCTTTAACCTTTTGGCGGCGGCGGGCATTTTAGTGAATTTTCAGGTACTCCTATATTTCCAAGTAGTGTAAAATTTTTGTAACAAAAAGTATTGGAAATAAAAAATTATTATGTTTTAGGTTTTCTCATGATAAAGAATTGGAAATTTTGAGCCGTGTGTGGGTGCTGAGTGCCTAAAAGTGGGCAAGGAATTTTTCTCAAATTTTGATTTGTCATAACTTCTGACAGGAACATTCGATCATCGTGAAATTGATAGAACGTATACATGTAGGCTAGAACTTAGCACACATGGATTTTAAAGATAGTGTGGGTAACCCTGTAGCTATGGTAGGCTCTTAAAAAAAAATCCTTCAAATCATCGACCTTCCTGAAAAATTTTTGCTTTTTGCCAAAAAACTCAAATCATTGATAAATCTAAATCTTTGTCCATCACGTCAGATTAAAATTGTCCAAATTCCGATTCGCACAAGAACGGCAACCCATCACCAAACTACCTCTATTTTCAGCACTCGAAAGTTCTGTTCACGAGAACTGACGACCGGCTTATCCGATCATAGTGAAATTTACAGGACATGTTAATATTAGCTAGGACCAGGTCTGATAGAAGTGATTTTGAAATGCGGGTAACCCTGTGCCAGTGGTACCATCTTGAAAAATCACTGAGAAAAAAAACCGGTTTTTGGCCTATAACTTCCGATTCAGCCATCAGATTCTGACAAAATTTATACAATACTTGGATCTTACTCTATGTAACATTTGGTGAAAATTTGGCTGAAGAATTAGAATAGAGTTGCCAGCTATGGTGATTTTTGTCTCCTAAATCTTGCAAATTTGCTGAGCAAAATAAAGCTTTTTTCCCTATAACTTCCGGTCCAGTGTAGAGATCAGAACGAACTTCACGCAGTAAATGAACCTTAATATGAACCAAATGTCGTAGAAATTTCGTACGAATATCATGAAAGGGCTGCCAGCTATGACCATTTTGTAATTTTGTTTAATTTCTTTACTGAGCGATTATGTCATTAGATTTGCAAATGGAAATGATCCTGCAATGAAAATTAACAACAAATATTAACGCTTTAAAAACTTGAAAAGTTTTGAGGGTGGTAACCCTAAAATTCTTTTCACCCGTATAACGTCCAGCGCAATGATTCAATTGAAACGAAATTTACTGGTTGGGTTTAACTTAACGTGAAGCAGATTTGGTATATATTTTACTCTCCTGCTTACACAGGGTAACCAGCATTAGCCATTTCCGTAAATATTGCGCCAACAGATGCTTCAAATTACGTTCTCATATGCAAAGAATTTGCAATAAAAATAAGAATTTCGAAATTTTCCGAGTTTTGAACATTTTTCGGATGGCAGCCTCAAACAACGTTTAACCGCTGAAAATTTCGATAAAATCCTGCGATGAGAACGAAATTCAGAGGATAAGTTGATTTGAGCATGAGTTTGGTATGGTAAACTTATTGCTGCTTCGTTCGGACTGCCGAACGGACGTTTCGTTCGGACTACTTCGTTCGAGTTGCCAGCACTGAACATTTTCATGATTTGTGTTATAGTTGAGTTTTGTTGCTTTGGATAAGGAATGGTTGATCTGATTCTACAAAACAGTGCTTTACGTCTTTCCACACTTTTTTGTCACTGAAAGAAAATTTCTTCGAAAATTAGTTTTCTAGCGGTTCAGGTGCGCTAGAGTTTTTTTCCTCTTATATACAGAATTCTTGTCTAGAAAACTTGAAAAACCTAGAGCTCGGTAATCCACAATTTCACAATGACACATTTGGTCAGGTTGTGAAATTAAATCTTATACATATTAAGATTACGCATTGCGCAGGTCCGCAATATTGGAATTCAGTTTCATTACGTCACACGTGACAAAGGTTTTGAAAAAGTGAGTTTGAATAACGTTTTGAATAACGTTTTTATAATAAACTATTTGAAAAGTGGTGTTTAAAATGAGGTGTGCAGTGAAAAATTGTAGTAACTGCAATAATAAAAAGAATGATAATAATATTAGCTACTATTGCTTTCGTAAAGATAATTTTTTTTTAAATACATGGGTGAATTTTTGTCGAAGGGAAGACAATTTCAATACTACGACCTCAAGAATTTGTAACGAGCACTTCGCTAAGGATGACTTTGAACGTAATATGCAGTTTGAAATGGGTAAAGGAATTAGTATTTACAAATATTTATGTAGATTAGTAGTTACCACTTAGTTTTTGGTACTATAAATTATTAAATTTAGGATATAGCAAAGTAAATTTGCGCAGGCTTAAACCTGGTGTAGTGCCAAGTATTAACCACAAAGATCAGAATGTTGCATCAAAATCAGAAGGTCGTGACAACCAAGCTGAAGGCCGAGAAAATAAGAAGCTGGTCATCTCTTTATTACAGAAAAGCGCTGGAAAGGAACATATATGTGAAAAATATAGTGGCGATGCAATTGAATATTCGAAATGTGGGGCTGAGAGCGATCAAGTAGTTCAAAATAACCGTTATATTGAGTTAATGTAAGCCAGTTTTGGCCGCATAGCTATCAGATTTATTTAAAAAAAAAATTTCAGCAAAAATTTACAACAAGAAAACATCCAGATGAGAGACATTATTAAAAAGCTCGAATTAGAAAATTTTCACCTAAGAGAAGCTGAAAAAGTGTCGGAAAAAAAATTTCTCTCTATTCAAATGAAATTAACTAAGTACGAGTACGAAAAAAATAACATGGAGGTTAGATTAGCGAAAATTTTTACTGTAAACCAAATTAAAAAACTCTAGCGCACCTGAACCGCTAGAAACACTAATGTTCGAAGTACAGTAGAAGAATCATGCAGGTTTTGAGTGCATATTCCACCACATGTGCTGCTTATTACGGCCAAACTGTTTCAAATGCCACGTTTTACTTTCGTCTTAAGAATGCATTATAACTCATATGGTGGAAGGTTTCAGATATTACCACTGGCATGAATTTCAACGTTTATGAGAGCAAAACACGGGTTAATTATATTCGTTATCAGTTACTTATTTCATATAATTTTGAAAGCAGCATCTCATATAACATCAATGAAGAAAATGCTCAGTGCTTGCAGCACTGTAACTGAAGTTGGTGTTTGGGGCTGCGATCCGAAAAATTTGCAGAACTTTGCGAATTGTAACATCGGTTATTTATTTTCATTGTAAATGTTTCCAGTATGTATACTAACTGTAAGCATTTATTGATACAAAAGTAGCACAACCGACTCGTGCTGGCAACCTTTCGCCAGTATCAAAGCCAAAAATATATCAAATCTGCTTCACGTTGTTTAATTACATTCGAAGTTATAGGAGTATAAAGAAATTTAGGAATACCTGCAGCGAGTTTGTTCAAATAATCGAAAACTTAATATTTGCTGTTTATTGTCACTACAATATCATTACCATTTGAAAATTCTACGATAAAACCGCTTAATAAAGATATTGCAATTAAACACAAAACCAACAATAGCTGGCTACCCTATCGTGGCTTTTCAACCAAATTTGGCCTGAATAATGTTTATAATAAGTTTCATTAATTGTATGAAATTCGTATTGATTTAATGACTGCACTGGAAGTTATAGTGCAAAAAGTTTTATTTTCCTGAGCGAATTTTCAAAACCAAAGACACAAAAATTACCATAGCTGGCAGGTAACTTATTAAAATCTGGTAACTTATTAACATTTCATAGGGCAAAAAGCATTTTTTTTTCTTTGTAATTTTTCAAGATGGCACCACTGGCACAGAGTTGCCCACAATTCAAAATCGCTTCTATTAAATCTGGTCTTACTTAAGTCCAATGCATTCTGTAAATTTTAGCTGTATCTGATTATCGTGAGTTTCCGTGAACAGAAGTTTTTGATGCTTAAAATATAGGTTAACTGGGAGAGGGTTACCGTTCTTGTCCGACATGAAATTTCCAAAGTTTTATTTTGAACGTGTAGATAAAACATAAGATTTATATACAGATTGGTTTTATTGTAAGAAACGGACATTTTTTTTGAATATTCGATGGTTTGAATGTTTTCACTTCCAAATTTTTTTTTTCAAAATGAAGACACCAAAATTATCATAGCTGGCAGCTCCAACCGAATTTTTCGACCAAATTTCTACCAAACGTGGCTTAAAGTAAGGTCCAGCAATTGTGTAAGTTTCGTCAAAATCGAACGATTCAATCAGAATTTATAGGGCTAAAAACAATTATCTTTTTTAGTGGTTTTTCAAGATGGCACCACTGGCACAGAATCGCCAGCATTTCAAAATCACTTCTATCAGACCTGGTCCTATTTAAGGCCAATACATGCTGTGAATTTCAAATAATTCTGCTTATCGGATCGTGAGTTTCCGTGAACAGAAGTTTTTGATGCTAAAAATATAGGTAAATTGGGCAAGGGTTACCAGGCGTGCCCGTTATACCATATCTTTTTTTTTTTTTTGGTTATGTAAACAAAGCACAAGATTTACATATGAAAGGCTTTTTTTTGAAGAAACGGCATTTTTTCAAGAGAGACGATGATTTGGAGGTTTTCACTTTCAGTGCCTTCCCTAGCTACAGAAATGCCAGCACGCTCATTAAAAGCTACACAAATCAACAACTAAATAATATCAATATGTCCTGAAAATTTCGTAATGATTAAATAGCTCTGTCAAAAGTTATCGAAATTTAAAAATTTTCAAATTTTCCCGTCCTCTTTTTAGGCACCCAGCGCACACATAGGGTTAAAAAATTCCAAAGCATTATCCGATTCATATGTAAAACACGTTAGAAATTTATTTCGTCAACTTTATTTTTGCGAAAATCATTTGTGCACGAAATAATAGGTATATTAAAAATATCACTTAAACGCCCGCCGGCGCCAAAAGGTTAACAATAACTGACATTTAAAGAGACCTGGACCTATTCTGCATATACACCAATGTATCCTGAAAGTTTCAGCTCAATCGGATGGCGCGTTCCCGAGATTATCTCACTGAAAGTTTTTGATGATATATATATATATATATATATATATATATATATATATATATATATATATAGAGATATGAATTTTTGGCCGAATCGATTTTAATACTAATGTTCTTCGAACATTAGTAAAAAGTCTTATTGCTATGATCGTTCTTCGGACTCGACACTCATTCCTGCAAATTATGTACAAGTAGCAATGCTCAGAGGTATGTGACCAAAAATTATACTCAATATAAAAACTCTAGCGCACCTGAACCGCTAGAAACACTAATGTTCGAAGAACAGTAGAAGAATCGTGCAGGTTTTGAGTGCATGTTCCACCACATGAGCTGCTTATTACGGCCAAACTGTTTCAAATGCCACGTTTTACTTTGGTCTCAAGAATGCATTATAACTCATATGGTAGAAGGTTTCAGATATTACCACTGGCATGGGTTTCAAAGTTTATGAAAGAAAAACACTTGTTAATTATATTCGTTATCAGTTGCTTATTTCACCAAACTTTGAAAGCAGCATCTCATATAACATCAATGAAGAAAATGCTCACTGCCTGCAGCACTGTAACTGAAGTTGGTGTTTGGGGCTGCGATCCGAAAAATTTGCAGAACTTTGGGAATTGAAACATTGGTTATTTATTTTCATTGTAAATGTTTCCGGTATGAATACTAATTGTAAGCATTTATTGAGACAAAAGTAGCACAACCGACTCGTGCTGGCAACCTTCTGCCAGTACCAAAGCCAAGAATATAACATCTGCTTCACGTTGTTATATTACATTCGAAGTTATAGGAGTATAAAGAAATTTAGGGTTACCTACAGCAAGTTTTTTCAAATAATCGAAAGCTTAATATTTGCTGTTTATTGTCACTACAATATCATTACCAATTAAAATTTCTGAGATAAAACCGTTTTATAAAGATATTGCAAACAAATACAAAACCAACAATAGCTGGCAACCCTATCGTGGCTTTTCAACCAAATTTGGCCTGAATAATGCCTATAATAGGTTCCATTAATTGTATGAAATTCGTATTGATTTCGTGACTGCACTGGCAGCTATAGGGCAAAAAGTTTTATTTTCCTGAGCGAATTCTCAAAACCAAAGACACAAAAATCACCATAGCTGGCAGCACCAATCGAATTTTTCAACCAAATTTCTATCAAACAGAGTTTAGAGTAAGGTTCGGCTACTGTGTCAATTTCATGAAAATCTGGTTACTAATTCACATTTCATAGGGCAAAAAGCAGTTTTTTTTTCTTTGTAATTTTTCAAGATGGCACCACTGGCACAGAGTTGCCCACAATTCAAAATCGCTTCTATCAGACCTGGTTCTACTTAAGTCCAATGCATTCTGTAAATTTCAATGGTATCTGATTATTGGTTCGTGAATTCCCGTAAACAGAAGTTTTTGATGCTAAAAATATAGATTAACTGGGAGAGGGTTACCGTTCTTGTCCGACATGAAATTTCCAAAGTTTTACTTTGAACGTGTAGGTAAAGCATAAGATTTGTATACAGATTGGTTTTATTGTAAGAAACGGACATTTTTAGGAAATTCGATGATTTGAATGGTTTCACTTCCAAATTTTTATTTTTTCAAATTTAAGACACCAAAATTATCATAGCTGGCAGCTCCAACCGAATTTTTCGACCAAATTTCTTTCAAACGTGGCTTGAGGTAAGGTCCAGCTACTCTGTGAATTTCGTCAAAATCGAACGATTCAATCAGAATTTATAGGGCTAAAAACAGTTATCTTTTTTAGTAATTTTTCAAGATGGCACCACTGGCACAGAATCGCCCGCATTTCAATATTACTTCTATCAGACCTGGTCCTAGTTAAAGCCAATACAGTCTGCAAATTTCAATTAATTCGGTTTATCGGATCGTGAGTTTCCGTGAACAGAAGTTTTGGATGCTAAAAATATAGGTAAATTGGGCAAGGGTTACCAGGCGTGCCCGTTATACCATATCAAAATTTATTTTTTGTCTATGTAAACAAAGCACGAAATTTACATATGAGTGGCTTTTTTTTGAAGAAACGGCATTTTTTCAAGAGTGACGATGATTTGGAGGTTTTCACTTTCAGTGCCTGCCCTAGCTTCAGGGTTGCCAGCACGCTCATCAAAAGCTACACAAACTTACAACTAAATAATATCAATATGTTCTCAAAATTTGGTATTGATTGAATAGCTCTGTCAAAAGTTATCGCAATTTAAAAATTTTCAATTTTTCCCGATCTCTTTTTAGGCACCCAGCGCACACATGGGGTTAAAAAATTCCAAAATATTATCCGATTGACATGTAAAACACGTTCAAAATTTATTTTGTTAACTTTATTTTTGCAAAACTTATTTGTGTACGGAATAATAGGTATATTAAAAATATCACTAAAATGGCCGCCGGCACCAAAGGGTTAAAGATTTTCAACTTTTCCTGAGACCTGGCACTATTCTGCATATACACCAATGTGTCCTGAAAATTTCAGCTCAATCGGATGGCGCGTTCCTGAGATTTTTTCACTGAAATTTTTTGATGATATATATATATATATATATATATAGAAATATGAATTTTTGGCCAAAGTGATTTTAATACTAATGTTCTTCTTCGAACATTAGTAATAATAATTAGACCAAACATAATATGCATATATACATAGTATAACAAGTTAATACAACAGATAAATCATATTCAAATTAAAGGACTAATGAGCAAATGGAAACAACCAATATTTTACGCCTTCGATTGTAAAATGACAAAAGATATATTATTCAGCATCATAGAAACTGCGAAAAATTGTGGCTACACTGTTGTAGCCATCACAAGCGACCTTGGAGGCGGAAACAGGGGTGTTTACAAAGAACTTGATGTTGACATGAATAAGCCATGGTAACATTCTTGTAGCCACAAATTCAATTTCTTAAGCAAAGTTCTTGGTAGGTTTTTGTATAACGATGCTGAGATTTTTGTTTTTGCCGATGTACCCCATTTAATAAAACTTCTTCGAAATCATTTTCTTGACGAAGGTTTTTTAATAAACGGAAGAGAGGTGAAGAAGGACATTATTTTGGAGCTACTTTCGTGCACATCTAGCGAGCTCACAATAGCCCATAAAATTTCAACTCAAAGTTTAAATGTTGTTGGTGTTGAGCGTCAAAAAGTTAAATTAGCGACAAAACTTTTTTCACACACCATAGCACAAGCTGTAACAAGAGCAGCTTCACTTGGTTTCCTGGCGGATAAAAATTGGAACGAGTGCCACAGCTTATTAAAATTGGTAATGTTAGAAAAACATGTTAAGGTTCTGAAACAGAGATTTTTACCAATATTCATTTGTTATTCTAATTAATATGTTCTTTTATAGACTAACGATTGGTTTGATGTAATGAATGTTAGATCGCCTACAGCAGACTCTCGTGAACGTGTTCATGCTTATGGTCTTTCACTTGAACTGCAAACACACATCCTGGACCAAATGTGCACTATGATGGGTGACATGCGCGTTATTGGCAAAAAGAGTTTACTACCATTTCAGAAAGGTACATATTAACGTTACTTTTAGGCGCAAAAGTGCAACTGCAGCTTTTTTATGCTTTCTCCTAAGGTATAATTTTAACTAGCAACGCCTTGAAACTTCTACTCGAAAATTTGAAAGAACGTTTTGAATTTAAGTATACATTAACCTATCGACTTAACCAAGACGTACTGGAGAACTTTTTCGGAGTAATTCGCTCCAAAGGAGGACTTCACGACCACCCCGACAGACAAGAATTTAAGCATAGGTTACGATCCTATATTCTTGGCTACAACGAAGGAGCAGTGGCAATGTATCACGCGATGACACGCCGGATTTAGAAAGTCCACTTACAGGTGTGACTATTAACTAATTAAATACCGCGAAAAAATTCTCATTAAAATACATTTTAGGTATTATTTTCCGAAGCGTTGCACGAACATCTCAAGTAACAGAAGATGAGCGTTGCAAAGACAAATTGCAAACTGAAGTTGAGTCAATTGCTTTCGATGGGTTAGAGAACTTGACTGGTTTTATTTGCCATAAACTCAAAGATTGCATTCCGTGTATTCACGCGAATTCAAATAATGATGATTCATATACTTGGATCAATCATCTAACCGAAGGAGGATTGTCCAAGCCAACTAAAGACTTGATGTCCCAAATGAGCGCTTTGGAAGAAATATTCGTTGCTTTTAATAATGAGGAATTATGAATTTGCAAGGATTATTTAAAACAATTAATGCTCTCTGCAAAAAATATTAATTGCGATAATAAAATTAAAACACTTTTCTTTCGATCTAGAATGTAATTCCGAATAAAAAAATTAAATAAACAAATTGTAGAACATGCCAAAACAAGGAAACGAAAAAATCACAAAATCATTAATTAATCAAATATATGATCTACAAAAATTCTGCATTTTACTTATGCAACTATCCTACACCAAAGCAAAATATATTTTAAACTCCGATGCTTCTACTGGAAAAGTTATCTATAGAAACTACATTCTTTTTTCTGTGTCATTTCACCATCGATAACAAAACTTTTTCTTCGTGATATATATGCCTATTATTGTCCTCATACATTTGGACATAATCACTAACATTGTATTTAGTTCTCTACCGCAATTATCTTTTGTGTATATTAAAAACGTGTAACATACTCGTTAATTATCGACGTATGTTCGAACGACTAGTAGCCATCCATGTCACGTGTGACGTAGGTGCGCACATCAACTCATTTTTGTACGGTGATCAGCGTAATCTTAGTAGTCTTTGATTCATGCATATTACTCATGAATCAAGGAAATAAGATTACGACAATAGGTTTTCACTGTTCGGCGCTGCATCTTATTTCGTCACGTACCGGAGACCGGCGAATCAGGGAAAAATAGTCGAGTGTCTGAATTTTATTGAATTTTTCTTTTCATTGTATAAGATTTGCATCGCCTACTTCTAAACATAAAATTCAAGTATAACACTTATGGCATATATCAATTAAAATTCTCAACAAATGCTAATGTTACATTAAACTAATTTACCTAATGAAATCTACTGAATTTATGTACCGGACTTTAAAATAGTAGACACTGCGCTGCCTAATTGATCACTTGCCATAAATCATCATTTAAGTGCTGTCTATCATTTGCTAATTCTAAATAAACATCGTTCAATTACTAAATTAAAATTGATTTCATTAATCCTTGAATGAGCTGTGAGCTCATTCAACTATGCAAAATTATAATAATTTCTTTGTAAAAAGTCATCTATTTCAATAATTTTCACGTCGATCTTCCTCCATTTGTGCTCAAATTTAATGAATTACAGCATAAAAGAGGCAACATACACTTCAAGCAGTTTCAATTGCTCCATTTCAGATCAGCAATTTAAGTTCCCGTCTGCCCAGACTTGCAACATCCAATAAACTCATTAACAGAAACATTTGGACACAACCGAAAACAGTACTCTTCATTCACCTAAAAACCAGTTATTTCTGGATAATTTCTACGCGTGTTTGCATCTTATTTCGTCATAAGTAGGCGTGGTCACGCTCATGTCGCAACCTTTAGTACTTGATCCATGCATATTACTAATGATCGGCATCTTAGTAGTCCTAGTCATTGAAGATATTTTACTGCTTATGAACAAGGTGGAATTATCTGATGGGTAGACTAGTAAACGAGTAGATGAAATAACTTTGCAAGTGAGTATAAAAGTGCTGCTTGGGGATGGTAAAAACATCAGAATTAACTCGAAGATTAGAATAGAGGAACTTCTTCTACATCAGGAATAACTGACTGGTGAGTAATGTACGCCGACGAATACAAGGATATTTTTTAAAAATTTATATATATTTATTTTTGTTGAATTTTTCAGATTAGCGAGAGGAAAATCCTACTACAACTGTTGTTTGGCTGATATTTTTCCCCAAGGAAAATTAAGAAGAGTATTAGAAGAAGACGCGGGGGAAGTCTAACCCGAGGTTTCAGTTGTGCTGTTTGCATAGATAACATAGTCTTTTTTGCATAATTAAATGCCGGGAGTTATCAAAGACGCCAGAGAAAAAATGCCCATTTCAATAATTCCGTGGCAGAAAAAAATATCTGTCGAGAAAACAGGCATCAAGAGCTACAGAGAAGCAGAAAAGGGCTCTTCCAGATATTGCGTGGCAGGCAAATACATATTTGCCAATAAAATCAGGTGTTGGAAGCCGCAGAAACTCGAAAAATGCTAGGCTATCTTGGTAAATATATATTTGAGTATGTTAGTGTGGATATTTTTAGTATATATTATATAGAATATTTTTTAATATTATGCGTAATGAAAAAAATTATTTTTAAAAGGAGGTCATTTCCAGCGGCTGAGTCCTTTTTGTACATAGGTTAACAATTTGAACTTAACTTTCAGTTTTGATTTAAGGTAAGAAAAAATGAATAGTATAAGCATAATAAATCATTTAAGTAGTCCTTTAACTTTAAGATACAATTTATTTGTATCTAGCTTAAATTATTCACTTAGGATATAAGACAAAAAAATTTATGTTTTAAAGTGATGAAAAAATGTCGGTTCTTTGAGTTACTAACTCGATTGTCCGCTACGTACGATGTTTCCTTTTCAGATGAGGTATTGAGAGAAAAAATTCAAAGTTTATGAGAACAAAACATTTGTCAACTATGTTCGTTATCAGAAGCTTATTTCACAAAACTTTGAAAGCAGCATCTCATATAACATCAATGAAGAAAATGTTTAGTGCCTGCAGCACTGTAACTGAAGTTGGTGTTTGGGGCTACGATCCGAAAATTTTGCAGAACTTAGGGAATTGAAACATCGGTTATTTTCATTGTAAATGTTTCCGGTATGAATACTAACTGTAAGCATTTATTGATACAAAAGTAGCACAACCGACTCGTGCTGGCAATTTTTTGCCAGTATTACTTCTGCATCACGTTGAAATTAACCTACCCTGCGAATTTCGTCTCGATCCGATGACTGCGTTCGTAGTTATAGGAGTATAAAAACATTTAGGGTTACCAGCCGCGGCATTTTTCAAATAATCAAAAACTTATTATTTGCTGTTTATTGTCACTACAATATCATTACCATTTGAAAATTTTACGATCAAATCGCTTAAGAAAGATATTGGAAATAAACACAAAACCAACAATAGCTGGCAACCAAATTTGACCTGAATAATGCCTATAATAGGTTCCATTAAATGTATGAAATTCGTATTGATTTCATGACTGCACTGGAAGTTATAGGGCAAAAGGCTTCATTTTGCTGAACGAATTTTCAAAACCAAAGACCCAAAAATTACCATAGCTGGCAGTACCAATCGAAATTTTCATCCAAATTTATATCAAACAGAGTTCAGAGTAAGATTCAGCTACTGTGTCAATTTCATGAAAATCTGGTAACTGAATGAGAATTCATAGGGCAGAAAGCAGTTTTTGTTTCTTTGTAGTTTTTTAAGATGGCACCACTGGCACAGGGTTGCCCTCAATTCAAACTCGCTTATATCAGACCTGGTCCTGCTTAAGTCCAATGTATTCTGTGAATTTCGACTGCATCTGATTATTGGTTCATGAGTTCCCGAGAAAAGAAGTTTTTGATGCATAAAATTTAGGTATATTGGGAAAGAGTAACCGTTCTTGTCCGACATGAAAACTCCAAAGTTTTCCCTTGACTGTTTAGGCAAAACATTAAATTTGTACACAAGTTGGTTTTTATTCTAAAATATGTTTTAGGAGATTCGATGGTAAGAATGTTCTCATTTTCAGTGCCTGCTGCAGCTATAGGGTTGCCAGCACTTTCATGAAAAACTACGCAAGTGTGCAACTTAACAACTTTTATATGTTTTGCAAGTTTCATAATGATCTGATAATCTAATAAACAGTTATCACAATTCAAAAATTTTCAAATTTTCCCAATCTCATTTTAGGCACACAGGGTTGAAAATTTCAAAAACAGTATCATATTCACATTGAAAACACGTTCAGAATTCATAACATAAACTTTATTTTTGCAAAAGCTATTTTTTGACAAAAAAAAAAATATTTAAAATTTCATTAAAATGGCCACCGGCACCAAAGGGTTAAAGATTATTAAGTTTTTGTGTGACCTGGCACTATTATGCATATATATATATATATATATATATATATATATATATATATATATATATATCTATATATATATATATATATATATATATATATATATATATATATATATATATATATAAATATATATATATATATATATATATATATATATATATATATATATATATATATATATATATATATATATATATATATATATATATATATATAT
>OZ022265.1:55299889-55312389 GCA_963978885.1 Nemotelus pantherinus
GAAGGTTTCAGATATTACCACTGGCATGAATTTCAACGTTTATGAGAGCAAAACACGGGTTAATTATATTCGTTATCAGTTACTTATTTCATATAATTTTGAAAGCAGCATCTCATATAACATCAATGAAGAAAATGCTCAGTGCTTGCAGCACTGTAACTGAAGTTGGTGTTTGGGGCTGCGATCCGAAAAATTTGCAGAACTTTGCGAATTGTAACATCGGTTATTTATTTTCATTGTAAATGTTTCCAGTATGTATACTAACTGTAAGCATTTATTGATACAAAAGTAGCACAACCGACTCGTGCTGGCAACCTTTCGCCAGTATCAAAGCCAAGAATATATCAAATCTGCTTCACGTTGTTTAATTACATTCGAAGTTATAGGAGTATAAAGAAATTTAGGGTTACCTGCAGCGAGTTTTTTCAAATGATCGAAAGCTTAATATTTGCTGTTTATTGTCACTACAATATCATTACCATTTGAAAATTCTACGATAAAACCGCTTAATAAAGATATTGCAATTAAACACAAAACCAACAATAGCTGGCAACCCTATCGTGGCTTTTCAACCAAATTTGGCCTGAATAATGTTTATAATAAGTTTCATTAATTGTATGAAATTCGTATTGATTTAATGACTGCACTGGAAGTTATAGTGCAAAAAGTTTTATTTTCCTGAGCGAATTTTCAAAACCAAAGACACAAAAATTACCATAGCTGGCAGCACCAATCAAATTTTTCAACCAAATTTCCACCAAACAGAGATTAGAGTTAGGTTTAGCTACTGTGTCAATTTCATGAAAATCTGGTAACTTATTAACATTTCATAGGGCAAAAAGCAGTTTTTTTTCTTTGTAATTTTTCAAGATGGCACCACTGGCACAGAGTTGCCCACAATTCAAAATCGCTTCTATTAGATCTGGTCTTACTTAAGTCCAATGCATTCTGTAAATTTTAGCTGTATCTGATTATTGGTTCGTGAGTTTCCGTGAACAGAAGTTTTTGATGCTTAAAATATAGGTTAACTGGGAGAGGGTTACCGTTCTTGTCCGACATGAAATTTCCGAAGTTTTATTTTGAACGTGTAGATAAAACATAAGATTTATATACAGATTGGTTTTATTGTAAGAAACGGACATTTTTTTTGAATATTCGATGGTTTGAATGTTTTCACTTCCAAATTTTTTTTTTCAAAATGAAGACACCAAAATTATCATAGCTGGCAGCTCCAACCGAATTTTTCGACCAAATTTTTACCAAACGTGGCTTAAAGTAAGGTCCAGCAATTGTGTAAGTTTCGTCAAAATCGAACGATTCAATCAGAATTTATAGGGCTAAAAACAATTATCTTTTTTAGTGGTTTTTCAAGATGGCACCACTGGCACAGAATCACCAGCATTTCAAAATCACTTCTATCAGACCTGGTCCTATTTAAGGCCAATACATGCTGTGAATTTCAAATAATTCTGCTTATCGGATCGTGAGTTTCCGTGAACAGAAGTTTTTGATGCTAAAAATATAGGTAAATTGGGCAAGGGTTACCAGGCGTGCCCGTTATACAATATCTTTTTTTTTTTTTTGGTTATGTAAACAAAGCACAAGATTTACATATGAAAGGCTTTTTTTTGAAAAAACGGCATTTTTTCAAGAGAGACGATGATTTGGAGGTTTTCAATTTCAGTGCCTGCCCTAGCTACAGGGTTGCCAGCACGCTCATTAAAAGCTACACAAATCAACAACTAAATAATATCAATATGTTCTGAAAATTTCGTAATGATTGAATAGCTCTGTCAAAAGTTATCGAAATTTAAAAATTTTCAAATTTTCCCGTCCTCTTTTTCGGCACCCAGCGCACACATAGGGTTAAAAAATTCCAAAGCATTATCCGATTCATATGTAAAACACGTTAGAAATTTATTTTGTTAACTTTATTTTTGCGAAAATCATTTGTGCACGAAATAATAGGCATATTAAAAATATCACTTAAACGCCCGCCGGCGCCAAAAGGTTAACAATAACTGACATTTAAAGAGACCTGGACCTATTCTGCATATACACCAATGTATCCTGAAAGTTTCAGCTCAATCGGATGGCGCGTTCCCGAGATTATCTCACTGAAATTTTTTGTACATATATATATATATATATATATATATATATATATATATATATATATATATATATATATATATATATATAGAAATATGAATTTTTGGCCGAATCGATTTTAATACTAATGTTCTTCGAACATTAGTAAAAATTAAAAATGGCACAAAAAAATTAAATTGGACAGAAGCTGACATTGCGAAATCAATAACTTTATACTCAGCAAGTGCTCGTGCCTATAAATTGTTGAGAAGTAAAAACTTCCCCCTTCCAGCTGTCCGAACGCTTCAGTCATGGGCAAACAGAGTTGAAATATCACCAGGTATATTGCAACCTGTGGTAAAAATCTTATCGGCAACTACAGAAATGAGCGAAGCACAGAAAGTTTGTGTGCTGAGCTTCGATGAAATGAAAATAAAAACTCTAGCGCACCTGAACCGCTAGAAACACTAATGTTCGAAGAACAGTAGAAGAATCGTGCAGGTTTTGAGTGCATATTCCACCACATGTGCTGCTTATTACGGCCAAACTGTTTCAAATGCCACGTTTTACTTTGGTCTCAAGAATGCATTATAACTCATATGGTGGAAGGTTTCAGATATTACCACTGGCATGAATTTCAACGTTTATGAGAGCAAAACACGGGTTAATTATATTCGTTATCAGTTACTTATTTCACATAATTTTGAAAGCAGCATCTCATATAACATCAATGAAGAAAATGCTCAGTGCTTGCAGCACTGTAACTGAAGTTGGTGTTTGGGGCTGCGATCCGAAAAATTTTCAGAACTTTGCGAATTGTAACATCAGTTATTTATTTTCATTGTAAATGTTTCCAGTATGTATACTAACTGTAAGCATTTATTGATACAAAAGTAGCACAACCGACTCGTGCTGGCAACCTTTCGCCAGTATCAAAGCCAAGAATATATCAAATCTGCTTCACGTTGTTTAATTACATTCGAAGTTATAGGAGTATAAAGAAATTTAGGGTTACCTGCAGCGAGTTTTTTCAAATGATCGAAAGCTTAATATTTGCTGTTTATTGTCACTACAATATCATTACCATTTGAAAATTCTACGATAAAACCGCTTAATAAAGATATTGCAATTAAACACAAAACCAACAATAGCTGGCTACCCTATCGTGGCTTTTCAACTAAATTTGGCCTGAATAATGTTTATAATAAGTTTCATTAATTGTATGAAATTCGTATTGATTTAATGACTGCACTGGAAGTTATAGTGCAAAAAGTTTTATTTTCCTGAGCGAATTTTCAAAACCAAAGACACAAAAATTACCATAGCTGGCAGCACCAATCAAATTTTTCAACCAAATTTCCACCAAACAGAGATTAGAGTTAGGTTTAGCTACTGTGTCAATTTCATGAAAATCTGGTAACTTATTAACATTTCATAGGGCAAAAAGCAGTTTTTTTTCTTTGTAATTTTTCAAGATGGCACCACTGGCACAGAGTTGCCCACAATTCAAAATCGCTTCTATTAAATCTGGTCTTACTTAAGTCCAATGCATTCTGTAAATTTTAGCTGTATCTGATTATCGTGAGTTTCCGTGAACAGAAGTTTTTGATGCTTAAAATATAGGTTAACTGGGAGAGGGTTACCGTTCTTGTCCGACATGAAATTTCCAAAGTTTTATTTTGAACGTGTAGATAAAACATAAGATTTATATACAGATTGGTTTTATTGTAAGAAACGGACATTTTTTTTGAATATTCGATGGTTTGAATGTTTTCACTTCCAAATTTTTTTTTTCAAAATGAAGACACCAAAATTATCATAGCTGGCAGCTCCAACCGAATTTTTCGACCAAATTTTTACCAAACGTGGCTTAAAGTAAGGTCCAGCAATTGTGTAAGTTTCGTCAAAATCGAACGATTCAATCAGAATTTATAGGGCTAAAAACAATTATCTTTTTTAGTGGTTTTTCAAGATGGCACCACTGGCACAGAATCGCCAGCATTTCAAAATCACTTCTATCAGACCTGGTCCTATTTAAGGCCAATACATGCTGTGAATTTCAAATAATTCTGCTTATCGGATCGTGAGTTTCCGTGAACAGAAGTTTTTGATGCTAAAAATATAGGTAAATTGGGCAAGGGTTACCAGGCGTGCCCGTTATACCATATCTTTTTTTTTTTTTGGTTATGTAAACAAAGCACAAGATTTACATATGAAAGGCTTTTTTTTTGAAGAAACGGCATTTTTTCAAGAGAGACGATGATTTCGAGGTTTTCACTTTCAGTGCCTTCCCTAGCTACAGGGTTGCCAGCACGCTCATTAAAAGCTACACAAATCAACAACTAAATAATATCAATATGTCCTGAAAATTTCGTAATGATTAAATAGCTCTGTCAAAAGTTATCGAAATTTAAAAATTTTCAAATTTTCCCGTCCTCTTTTTAGGCACCCAGCGCACACATAGGGTTAAAAAATTCCAAAGCATTATCCGATTCATATGTAAAACACGTTAGAAATTTATTTCGTTAACTTTATTTTTGCGAAAATCATTTGTGCACGAAATAATAGGTATATTAAAAATATCACTTAAACGCCCGCCGGCGCCAAAAGGTTAACAATAACTGACATTTAAAGAGATCTGGACCTATTCTGCATATACACCAATGTATCCTGAAAGTTTCAGCTCAATCGGATGGCGCGTTCCCGAGATTATCTCACTGAAATTTTTTGATGATATATATATATATATATATATAGAAATATGAATTTTTGGCCGAATCGATTTTAATACTAATGTTCTTCGAACATTAGTAAAAAGTCTTATTGCTATGATCGTTCTTCGGACTCGACACTCATTCCTGCAAATTATGTACAAGTAGCAATGCTCAGAGGTATGTGACCAAAAATTATACTCAATATAAATAATAATTAGACCAAACATAATATGCATATATACATAGTATAACAAGTTAATACAACAGATAAATCATATTCAAATTAAAGGACTAATGAGCAAATGGAAACAACCAATATTTTACGCCTTCGATTGTAAAATGACAAAAGATATATTATTCAGCATCATAGAAACTGCGAAAAATTGTGGCTACACTGTTGTAGCCATCACAAGCGACATTGGAGGCGGAAACAGGGGTGTTTACAAAGAACTTGATGTTGACATGAATAAGCCATGGTAACATTCTTGTAGCCACAAATTCAATTTCTTAAGCAAAGTTCTTGGTAGGTTTTTGTATAACGATGCTGAGATTTTTGTTTTTGCCGATGTACCCCATTTAATAAAACTTCTTCGAAATCATTTTCTTGACGAAGGTTTTTTAATAAACGGAAGAGAGGTGAAGAAGGACATTATTTTGGAGCTGCTTTCGTGCACATCTAGCGAGCTCACAATAGCCCATAAAATTTCAACTCAAAGTTTAAATGTTGTTGGTGTTGAGCGTCAAAAAGTTAAATTAGCGACAAAACTTTTTTCACACACCATAGCACAAGCTGTAACAAGAGCAGCTTCACTTGGTTTCCTGGCGGATAAAAATTGGAACGAGTGCCACAGCTTATTAAAATTGGTAATGTTAGAAAAACATGTTAAGGTTCTGAAACAGAGATTTTTACCAATATTCATTTGTTATTCTAATTAATATGTTCTTTTATAGACTAACGATTGGTTTGATGTAATGAATGTTAGATCGCCTACAGCTGACTCTCGTGAACGTGTTCAT
Source organism: Nemotelus pantherinus (assembly GCA_963978885.1). Classification (NCBI taxonomy): domain Eukaryota; kingdom Metazoa; phylum Arthropoda; class Insecta; order Diptera; family Stratiomyidae; genus Nemotelus; species Nemotelus pantherinus. The sequence goes on from OZ022265.1 coordinate 55,305,712, forward strand.
GCTTATGGTCTTTCACTTGAACTGCAAACACACATCCTGGACCAAATGTGCACTATGATGGGTGACATGCGCGTTATTGGCAAAAAGAGTTTACTACCATTTCAGAAAGGTACATATTAACGTTACTTTTAGGCGCAAAAGTGCAACTGCAGCTTTTTTTATGCTTTCTCCTAAGGTATAATTTTAACTAGCAACGCCTTGAAACTTCTACTCGAAAATTTGAAAGAACGTTTTGAATTTAAGTATACATTAACCTATCGACTTAACCAAGACGTACTGGAGAACTTTTTCGGAGTAATTCGCTCCAAAGGAGGACTTCACGACCACCCCGACAGACAAGAATTTAAGCATAGGTTACGATCCTATATTCTTGGCTACAACGAAGGAGCAGTGGCAATGTATCACGCGATGACACGCCGGATTTAGAAAGTCCACTTACAGGTGTGACTATTAACTAATTAAATACCGCGAAAAAATTCTCATTAAAATACATTTTAGGTATTATTTTCCGAAGCGTTGCACGAACATCTCAAGTAACAGAAGATGAGCGTTGCAAAGACAAATTGCAAACTGAAGTTGAGTCAATTGCTTTCGATGGGTTAGAGAACTTGACTGGTTTTATTTGCCATAAACTCAAAGATTGCATTCCGTGTATTCACGCGAATTCAAATAATGATGATTCATATACTTGGATCAATCATCTAACCGAAGGAGGATTGTCCAAGCCAACTAAAGACTTGATGTCCCAAATGAGCGCTTTGGAAGAAATATTCGTTGCTTTTAATAATGAGGAATTATGAATTTGCAAGGATTATTTAAAACAATTAATGCTCTCTGCAAAAAATATTAATTGCGATAATAAAATTAAAACACTTTTCTTTCGATCTAGAATGTAATTCCGAATAAAAAAATTAAATAAACAAATTGTAGAACATGCCAAAACAAGGAAACGAAAAAATCACAAAATCATTAATTAATCAAATATATGATCTACAAAAATTCTGCATTTTACTTATGCAACTATCCTACATCAAAGCAAAATATATTTTAAACTCCGATGCTTCTACTGGAAAAGTTATCTATAGAAACTACATCCTTTTTTCTGTGTCATTTCACCATCGATAACAAAACTTTTTCTTCGTGATATATATGCCTATTATTGTCCTCATACATTTGGACATAATCACTAACATTGTATTTAGTTCTCTACCGCAATTATCTTTTGTGTATATTAAAAACGTGTAACATACTCGTTAATTATCGACGTATGTTCGAACGACTAGTAGCCATCCATGTCACGTGTGACGTAGGTGCGCACATCAACTCATTTTTGTACGGTGATCAGCGTAATCTTAGTAGTCTTTGATTCATGCATATTACTAATGATCGGCATCTTAGTAGTCCTAGTCATTGAAGATATTTTACTGCTTATGAACAAGGTGGAATTATCTGATGGGTAGACTAGTAAACGAGTAGATGAAATAACTTTGCAAGTGAGTATAAAAGTGCTGCTTGGGGATGGTGAAAACATCAGAATTAACTCGAAGATTAGAATAGAGGAACTTCTTCTACATCAGGAATAACTGACTGGTGAGTAATGTACGCCGACGAATACAAGGATATTTTTTAAAAATTTATATATATTTATTTTTGTTGAATTTTTCAGATTAGCGAGAAGAAAATCCTACTACAACTGTTGTTTGGCTGATATTTTTCCCCAAGGAAAATTAAGAAGAGTATTAGAAGAAGACGCTGGGGAAGTCTAACCCGAGGTTTCAGTTGTGCTGTTTGCATAGATAACATAGTCTTTTTTGCATAATTAAATGCCGGGAGTTATCAAAGACGCCAGAGAAAAAATGCCCATTTCAATAATTCCGTGGCAGAAAAAATATCTGTCGAGAAAACAGGCATCAAGAGCTACAGAGAAGCAGAAAAGGGCTCTTCCAGATATTGCGTGGCAGGCAAATACATATTTGCCAATAAAATCAGGTGTTGGAAGCCGCAGAAACTCGAAAAATGCTAGGCTATCTTGGTAAATATATATTTGAGTATGTTAGTGTGGATATTTTTAGTATATATTATATAGAATATTTTTTAATATTATGCGTAATGAAAAAAATAATTTTTAAAAGGAGGTCATTTCCAGCGGCTGAGTCCTTTTTGTACATAGGTTAACAATTTGAACTTAACTTTCAGTTTTGATTTAAGGTAAGAAAAAATGAATAGTATAAGCATAATAAATCATTTAAGTAGTCCTTTAACTTTAAGATACAATTTATTTGTATCTAGCTTAAATTATTCACTTAGGATATAAGACAAAAAAATTTATGTTTTAAAGTGATGAAAAAATGCCGGTTCTTTGAGTTACTAACTCGATTGTCCGCTACGTACGATGTTTCCTTTTCAGATGAGGTATTGAGAGAAAAAATTCAAAGTTTATGAGAACAAAACATTTGTCAACTATGTTCGTTATCAGAAGCTTATTTCACAAAACTTTGAAAGCAGCATCTCATATAACATCAATGAAGAAAATGTTTAGTGCCTGCAGCACTGTAACTGAAGTTGGTGTTTGGGGCTACGATCCGAAAATTTTGCAGAACTTAGGGAATTGAAACATCGGTTATTTTCATTGTAAATGTTTCCGGTATGAATACTAACTGTAAGCATTTATTGATACAAAAGTAGCACAACCGACTCGTGCTGGCAATTTTTTGCCAGTATTACTTCTGCATCACGTTGAAATTAACCTACCCTGCGAATTTCGTCTCGATCCGATGACTGCGTTCGTAGTTATAGGAGTATAAAAACATTTAGGGTTACCAGCCGCGGCATTTTTCAAATAATCAAAAACTTATTATTTGCTGTTTATTGTCACTACAATATCATTACCATTTGAAAATTTTACGATCAAATCGCTTAAGAAAGATATTGGAAATAAACACAAAACCAACAATAGCTGGCAACCAAATTTGTCCTGAATAATGCCTATAATAGGTTCCATTAAATGTATGAAATTCGTATTGATTTCATGACTGCACTGGAAGTTATAGGGCAAAAGGCTTCATTTTGCTGAACGAATTTTCAAAACCAAAGACCCAAAAATTACCATAGCTGGCAGTACCAATCGAAATTTTCAACCAAATTTATATCAAACAGAGTTCAGAGTAAGATTCAGCTACTGTGTCAATTTCATGAAAATCTGGTAACTGAATGAGAATTCATAGGGCAGAAAGCAGTTTTTGTTTCTTTGTAGTTTTTTAAGATGGCACCACTGGCACAGGGTTGCCCTCAATTCAAACTCGCTTATATCAGACCTGGTCCTGCTTAAGTCCAATGTATTCTGTGAATTTCGACTGCATCTGATTATTGGTTCATGAGTTCCCGAGAAAAGAAGTTTTTGATCCATAAAATTTAGGTATATTGGGAAAGAGTAACCGTTCTTGTCCGACATGAAAACTCCAAAGTTTTCCCTTGACTGTTTAGGCAAAACATTAAATTTGTACACAAGTTGGTTTTTATTCTAAAATATGTTTTAGGAGATTCGATGGTAAGAATGTTCTCATTTTCAGTGCCTGCTGCAGCTATAGGGTTGCCAGCACTTTCATGAAAAACTACGCAAGTGTGCAACTTAACAACTTTTATATGTTTTGCAAGTTTCATAATGATCTGATAATCTAATAAACAGTTATCACAATTCAAAAATTTTCAAATTTTCCCAATCTCATTTTAGGCACACAGGGTTGAAAATTTCAAAAACAGTATCATATTCACATTGAAAACACGTTCAGAATTCATAACATAAACTTTATTTTTGCAAAAGCTATTTTTTGACAAAAAAAAAAATATTTAAAATTTCATTAAAATGGCCACCGGCACCAAAGGGTTAAAGATTATTAATTTTTTGTGTGACCTGGCACTATTATGCATATATATATATATATATATATATATATATATATATATATATATATATATATATATATATATATATATATATATATATATATATCTATATATATATATATATATATATATATATATATATATATATATATATATATATATATATATATATATATATATATATATATAAATATATATATTTATATATATATATATATATATATATATATATATATATACATATATATATATATATATATATATATATATATATATATATATATATATATATATATATATTTATATATATATAGAAATATGAATTTTTGGCCAAAGTGATTTTAATACTAATGTTCTTCTTCGAACATGAGTAAAAAGAATGTTTGTGAAAGCTTTAGAATATGCGAGTATTGCGGGAAATTCATAGTCCTCGACAAAAGACGAAGTGGTTATCATACTTGTAATGAATTTGTTTGCCAGACCTGCTGGAAAACTATGCCGTCAGATCATCTTTGTTATATTAAGTCTCCGAAGAGGAAGCCTGATTCAAAATTAATGATAAAATTCTTTGACTGTAAGAGTACCCAGGATACTTCATACGGTGATAGTTCAGATACTTTGTCAACTTAATTGTTGCCCAGCAGGTCAGCTATAACTGCTATAAAAATTCCGATATAGTGGAAAAATGTAGTTTTTGTGGAGTGTGGGAGCATATTTTCCAATATAAAAAAAATGAAAATGTTGTAGCAAAGTTTTTAGATTACTGTTTCAAAGCTCGAACCTCTGTCTCAAATATAGTTAGTATAGTGCATAATGTGCAAGGTTTCGATGACCATTTTATAATTTCTAAGTTACTGAACAGGAAGATGAAAAGCGAGCCTACAATGAATGGTACCAAGATTATGAAGCTTACCTGCGGGAGAGTATCTTTTATAGATTCTTTAAATTTTCTGGCATTCCCACTTGTATATTTCCCAAAGGTTTTCAAAATTAAACATCATGCAAAGGGTTTTTATTCATATTATTTTAATACAATGGAGAGCATTGACTATGTAGTCAAATATCCATCACCTGATTTATATGGGTATACTGCTATGAAGAAGGTGGAATAAGACAAGTTCTTCGACTGGAATGATGCAAATTCATCAGGCATTTCTGATAACCAATTCATGAAAGAATTTATTAGTATTACTAATGTAAATCCTTTTCTAGAAGCCTTAACTATAGCCTCAGCATGTATACTTGTCTTCCAAAAAAACTATCTGAAGGAGAACACTTTAGGTATAATGCCAAAACATGGATACTACAAATTTCAAAATCAGTCGCTAGTTGCCTCTAAATGGCTTGTTTGGGAGTCAGTCAAAGTACAGGATGAGGTTTTCTCGGCTTATACCAAGGGCGAGATGAGGCTAGAGAGAGGGAGGATTGTATGTAGAGGGTTTCAATCCCAAGACAAACACAGTATATTAATTCTTTGGCTGCTTTTTCGATGGCTGCGCAACCTGTTTTAGAGTGCAGGATGTGTACATTAATAACAGTGGTGGGCACGAGACCTTAGCTCAAAGGTATGAGGCCTCACTTTGGAGGATGGAAATGATCAGACATCATGGGTATAATTTGATACAAATGTGGGAATGCGAGTACAATAATTTTTAAAGTCACATCCAAAAGAAGAGATGGAGTTAGAAAGACTTACTACAAATACTGCGAAACCACTAAACCCTCGTGATGCCATTTCCGGTGGTCATAATGAGGTGTTAAAATTATACCATGAATGTAGGGAGAATAAATTAATAAGATATCTGAACTTTACGAGTCTGTTTCCTTAAATAATTCAATATGTCCCATATCCTTAAGTTCATCCGGAAATTTCCAGGAACGAGAACCTACCTACGATCACAGAAATACTTCCGATGCATGGTTTTATCACCTGCGTCATACTGCCTCCAAATAATTTATTCTTACCCGCATTACTTTTCAAGTAAAATCTAAAACTGTATTTTTCTTTATGTAGAACTTGTGCATCAGAGCATAGGGTAACAAGATGTCAGCATAATGACAGTGAGCGGATAATTACTTGTACATTGGTTATACCTGAGGTAGCCTTAGCTGTAAAGAAAAGCTATGAAATTAAGATCTTGTCGAACTCAAAAAAAGTCAAGCGCATCAGAACCGCTAGAAAACTAATTTTTGAAGAAATATTCTTTGAGTGACGAAAAAATGTGGAAAGACGTCATACACTTCTTTGTGGAATCATATAAACCATTCCTTATCCAAAGCAACGAAACTCAACTATGACAGAAACTCAACTAAAACGAAAAATTCGGAAAATTTAAAAATTGGTTTCTTATTTTTATCGCAAATGCTTTGCATATGAATATGTACTTTCAAGCATCTGTTGGTGCAATATTTACGAAAATGGCTAATGCTGGTTAACCTGTGTCAGCAGCAGAGCAAAATATATACCAAATCTGCTTCACCTTAAGTTAAACCCAACCAGTAAATATCGTTTCGATTGAATCACTGCGCTGGCAGCTATACGGGTGAAAAGAATTTTAGGGTTGCCAACCTAAAAACTTTTCAAATTTTTAAAGCGTTAATATTTGTTGTTTATTTTCATTGCAGGATTATTCCCATTTGCAAATCTAATGAAATAATCGCTCAGTAAAGAAATTCCACTAAATTACAAAAATAGTCATAGCTGGAAGCCCTTTCATGATTTTTGTACGAAATTTCTACGACATTTACTTCACATTAAGATCCATTTACTGCATG
>OZ022265.1:55314889-55357389 GCA_963978885.1 Nemotelus pantherinus
AAGAGGACGGGAAAATTTGAAATTTTTAAATTTCGATAACTTTTGACAGAGCTATTAATCATTACGAAATTTTCAGGACATATTGATATTATTTAGTTGTTGATTTGTGTAGCTTTTAATGAGCGTGCTGGCAACCCTGTAGCTAGGGCAGGCACTGAAAGTGAAAACCTCCAAATCATCGTCTCTCTTGAAAAAATGCCGTTTCTTCAAAAAAAAGCCTTTCATATGTAAATCTTGTGCTTTGTTTACATAACCAAAAAAAAAAAAGATATGGTATAACGGGCACGCCTGGTAACCCTTGCCCAATTTACCTATATTTTTAGCATCAAAAACTTCTGTTCACGGAAACTCACGATCCGATGAGCAGAATTATTTGAAATTCACAGCATGTATTGGCCTTAAATAGGACCAGGTCTGATAGAAGTGATTTTGAAATGCTGGTGATTCTGTGCCAGTGGTGCCATCTTGAAAAACCACTAAAAAAGATAATTGTTTTTAGCCCTATAAATTCTGATTGAATCGTTCGATTTTGACGAAACTTACACAATTGCTGGACCTTACTTTAAGCCACGTTTGGTAAAAATTTGGTCGAAAAATTCGGTTGGAGCTGCCAGCTATGATAATTTTGGTGTCTTCATTTTGAAAAAAAAAATTTGGAAGTGAAAACATTCAAACCATCGAATATTCAAAAAAAATGTCCGTTTCTTACAATAAAACCAATCATATAAATCTTATGTTTTATCTACACGTTCAAAATAAAACTTTGGAAATTTCATGTCGGACAAGAACGGTAACCCTCTCCCAGTTAACCTATATTTTAAGCATCAAAAACTTCTGTTCACGGAAACTCACGATAATCAGATACAGCTAAAATTTACAGAATGCATTGGACTTAAGTAAGACCAGATCTAATAGAAGCGATTTTGAATTGTGGGCAACTCTGTGCCAGTGGTGCCATCTTGAAAAATTACAAAGAAAAAAAACTGCTTTTTGCCCTATGAAATGTTAATAAGTTACCAGATTTTCATGAAATTGACACAGTAGCTAAACCTAACTCTAATCTCTGTTTGGTGGAAATTTGGTTGAAAAATTTGATTGGTGCTGCCAGCTATGGTAATTTTTGTGTCTTTGGTTTTGAAAATTCGCTCAGGAAAATAAAACTTTTTGCACTATAACTTCCAGTGCAGTCATTAAATCAATACGAATTTCATACAATTAATGAAACTTATTATAAACATTATTCAGACCAAATTTGGTTGAAAAGCCACGATAGGGTAGCCAGCTATTGTTGGTTTTGTGTTTAATTGCAATATCTTTATTAAGCGGTTTTATCGTAGAATTTTCAAATGGTAATGATATTGTAGTGACAATAAACAGCAAATATTAAGCTTTCGATCATTTGAAAAAACTCGCTGCAGGTAACCCTAAATTTCTTTATACTCCTATAACTTCGAATGTAATTAAACAACGTGAAGCAGATTTGATATATTCTTGGCTTTGATACTGGCGAAAGGTTGCCAGCACGAGTCGGTTGTGCTACTTTTGTATCAATAAATGCTTACAGTTAGTATACATACTGGAAACATTTACAATGAAAATAAATAACCGATGTTACAATTCGCAAAGTTCTGCAAATTTTTCGGATCGCAGCCCCAAACACCAACTTCAGTTACAGTGCTGCAAGCACTGAGCATTTTCTTCATTGATGTTATATGAGATGCTGCTTTCAAAATTATGTGAAATAAGTAACTGATAACGAATATAATTAACCCGTGTTTTGCTCTCATAAACGTTGAAATTCATGCCAGTGGTAATATCTGAAACCTTCCACCATATGAGTTATAATGCATTCTTGAGACCAAAGTAAAACGTGCCATTTGAAACAGTTTGGTCGTAATAAGCAGCACATGTGGTGGAATATACACTCAAAACCTGCACGATTCTTCTACTGTTCTTCGAACATTAGTGTTTCTAGCGGTTCAGGTGCGCTAGAGTTTTTTAATTTCATACATACGCCGGGTATCAAAATCTGCTCGATATTATCAGCATCTAAAGTCACTTTATGGATCACTTGAAAAAATATAGAAGAAAATTTAAATATACTGCCGCACGTGAACATACTAATAGCTGCCTACACCACAGCATACGCTAGACTTAAGCTCTTCGAAGCTATAGAAAAGGTTGGTAAAAGAATACTTTAATGTGACACTGACAGCTTAATTTTTGTAGACAATAAGATATCTTCTATTCCTCTTACAATTTCAAAATTTCTAGGTGATTTAACTAATGAGATTGAAAGCTTTGGCTCTGATGCTTTTATTTCAGAATATGTGAGTATAGGTCCGAAAACTTATAGTCTTGGAATCAAAATAGGAGATTGGGCTGATTATATTACAAAATGTAAGGGAATAACGCTGAACTTTAATAATTCCAAAAAGGTGCATTTCGAATGTCTGAAATCTATGATTTAAGGTACCAATGGAGGTGACGCAGTTTGTGTGACAAACGAGCGCAAGATTAACCGTAGGTTTCCTGGAACTGTTGTTAGTGGTTTGGGAAAAAAGCCTCCAATTCACATTCAATAAAAGGGTTGTATTTGAAGATTCTTTTTCATATTCTTATGGTTTGAAAAATAATAAAACTAAGAGTATGAGATATACAAAGTATAAATGTTGAGTCTTCAAAAATACTTTAAGAACTTTAAGGATATATTTAAAGTAATACAAAACATATAGTAATTATAAACTACTAGCTCATATTCCAAAAAATACAATTGTAATAGATAGAAAAAAAATATAAATGCCTGTTGAAATGAAAAATGTTTTTTATTTCATCAGTAATCATCTTTCAGTAAGATACGTCCGAGCTCATTTTCGACATCCAATTTTTTTCTGGAAATCAGGGGCACTATTTTGCGAAAGAGTTGACCATATTTCCATACGATTCGACTGTACCTATAATTTATAACTTCAGTCCACCCTATCTTTACCAGGAGTTGAGCGGAAAGGCACGAAGGCAAAACGAGTTCGAACCAAAGAACATCAACGGATTGCGATGGGATGACGGTGAGGTAAGCTACAACAATCTTCCAAACATTCTAACACCATTCAGCGAATCTACGATCTACGTAAAAGGCTATGCAAAAGTTAAATTTCTGAAGAGGTATCTACCATCAGCAAACATCTGGACATACCAAAACTACGAGATCTCAAGAATTTCAAGACCACCTGTAAATCGCATGATGTAATTCCGGGGACGCGTTGTGCTGCGCAAAATTGTGTAAATCTTTACATGTATTTTCTAATGAATACTAAATATTATTGAAATACAAACATGTTTTTTTTTTCTTTATACGTCAATTTATTTCATAACATCAAAAAAAAGGTTACAGCTACACAGTATGGAAAATTCATAAAAAAAAACCTAGAATAATTAATATGCATATAAGACGTACGAGATGGTATAAAAAAGTCCTCGTTTTTCAGCTTCAATAGATCCTGGAAAAAAAAGATATCCAAACAATGCTTCGACAATGGTTGCTTTTTGCTAGCATTTGACTTGACAGCAGATAATTCATACGAATCAGCTTGTGACAGTTTATTGAATCAAGGTGTTGTGAGAATCGAAGGAAGATTCAAAGAAGCCCTATAAAATAGTGTAAGTTTATGCCATTAATGACGCTATTTATTTTTTAAATGATACATTCGTTATATCCGTTGGGAAGAGAGACTTACACTCATGATGACACCAGCCAACGAGCTGATATAACGAGTACATTGTTGCTTCTCTAAAAATAATATTACACGCAAGTCTTTTCTTTACCGAAATAACTATTGCAGTACTGCTCGTAATACTCCTTCACATATTCTGAGGCTAGATTGTTGTGGTGCATGACAATTTAAGTACGTTTTCCGGTATAGGCATCGTTGTCTACCATCCCGAAAATGTGCAAATTCGGTAATTGACCAACCACTACATTTTCCAGCGATAGTGTTAATGTATTTGTTGGCAACGTGTATGTTTTCACTTCAATGCGTTTGTACGGGTATACTGCATTTGAACGTTGCAGAACTGTTTCATATGTCAGGGGAATATTGGGATTGACGCTTACATGATTCATGTACATTGTTGCTTCTCTAAAAATAATATGTATTGTTGCTTCTCTAAAAATAATATGTATAATAATATGTACATTGTTGCTTCTCTAAAAATAATATTACACGCAAGTCTTTTCTTTACCGAAATAACTATTGCAGTACTGCTCGTAATACTCCTTCACATATTCTGAGGCTAGGTTGTTGTGGTGCATGACAATATTAAAAACTCTAGCGCACCTGAACCGCTAGAAACACTAATGTTCGAAGAACAGTAGAAGAATCGTGCAGGTTTTGAGTGCATATTCCACCACATGTGCTGCTTATTACGGCCAAACTGTTTCAAATGCCACGTTTTACTTTCGTCTCAAGAATGCATTATAACTCATATGGTGGAAGGTTTCAGATATTACCACTGGCATGAATTTCAACGTTTATGAGAGCAAAACACGGGTTAATTATATTCGTTATCAGTTGCTTATTTCACATAATTTTGAAAGCAGCATCTCATATAACATCATTGAAGAAAATGCTCAGTGCCTGCAGCACTGTAACTGAAGTTGGTGTTTGGGGCTGCGATCCGAAAAATTTGCAGAACTTTGGGAATTGTAGCATCGGTTATTTATTTTCATTGTAAATGTTTCCGGTATGTATACTAACTGTAAGCATTTATTGATACAAAAGTAGCACTACCGACTCGTGCTGGCAACCTTTCGCCAGTATCAAAGCCAAGAATATATCAAATCTGCTTCACGTTGTTTAATTACATTCGAAGTTATAGGAGTATAAAGAAATTTAGGGTTACCTGCAGCGAGTTTTTTCAAATGATCGAAAGCTTAATATTTGCTGTTTATTGTCACTACAATATCATTACCATTTGAAAATTTTACGATAAAACCGCTTAATAAAGATATTGCAATTAAACACAAAACCAGCAATAGCTGGCAACCCTATTGTTTCCTTTTCAACCAAATTTGGCCTGAATAATGCTTATGACAGGTTTTATTGTATGAAATTCGTATTGATTTCATGACTGCACTGCAAGTTATAGTGCAAAAAGTTTTATTTTCCTGAGCGAATTTTCAAAACCAAAGACACAAAAATTACCATAGCTGGCAGCACCAATCATATTTTTCAACCAAATTTCCACCAAACAGAGATTAGAGTAAGGTTTAGCTACTGTGTCAATTTCATGAAAATCTGGTAACTTATTCACATTTCATAGGGCAAAAAGCAGTTTTTTTTCTTTGTAATTTTTCAAGATGGCACCACTGGCACAGAGTTGCCCACAATTCAAAATCGCTTCTATTAAATCTGGTCTTACTTAAGTCCAATGCATTCTGTAAATTTTAGCTGTATCTGATTATTGGTTCGTGAGTTTCCGTGAACAGAAGTTTTTGATGCTTTAAATATAGGTTAACTGGGAGAGGGTTACCGTTCTTGTCCGACATGAAATTTCCAAAGTTTTATTTTGAACGTGTAGATAAAACATAAGATTTATATACAGATTGGTTTTATTGTAAGAAACGGACATTTTTTTGAATATTCGATGGTTTGAATGTTTTCACTTCCAAATTTTTTTTTTTCAAAATGAAGACACCAAAATTATCATAGCTGGCAGCTCCAACCGAATTTTTCAACCAAATTTCTACCAAACATGGTTTGAAGTAAGGTCCAGCAATTGTGTGAGTTTCGTCAAAATCGAACGATTCAATCAGAATTTATAGGGCTAAAAACAAGTATCTTTTTTAGTGGTTTTTCAAGATGGCACCACTGGCACAGAATCGCCCGCATTTCAAAATCACTTCTATCAGACCTGGTCCTACTTAAGACCAATACATTCTGTGAATTTCAAATAATTCTGCTCATCGGATCGTGAGTTTCCGTGAACAGAAGTTTTTGATGCTAAAAATATAGGTAAATTGGGCAAGGGTTACCAGGCGTGCCCGTTATACCATATCTTTTTTTTTTTTTTGGTTATGTAAACAAAGCACAAGATTTACATATGAGTGGCTTTTTTTTGAAGAAACAGCATTTTTTCAAGAGAGACGATGATTTGGAGGTTTTCACTTTCAGTACCTGCCCTAGCTACAGGGTTGCTAGCACGCTCATTAAAAGCTACACAAATCTACAACTAAATAATACCAATATGTCCTGAAAATTTCGTAATGATTGAATAGCTCTTTCAAAAGTTATTGAAATTTAAAAATTTTCAAATTTTCCCGTCCTCTTTTTAGGCACCCAGCACACACATAGGGTTAAAGAATTCCAAAGCATTATCCGATTCATATGTAAAACACGTTAGAAATTTATTTCGTTAACTTTATTTTTACAAAAATCATTTGTGCACGAAATAATAGGTATATTAAAAATATCACTTAAATGGCCGCCGGCGCCAAAAGGTTAACAATAACTGACATTTAAAGAGACCTGGACCTATTCTGCATATACACCAATGTATCCTGAAAGTTTCAGCTCAATCGGATGGCGCGTTCTCGAGATTATCTCACTGAAATTTTTTGATGATATATATATATATATATATATAGAAATATGAATTTTTGGCCGAATCGATTTTAATACTAATGTTCTTCGAACATTAGTAAAAATTCCGTCATGTCGAACAGTTGGAATAGCTCCAGATGTTTGAGTGTTATGTTACCATTACCTACAGAAATCTGATACCGTTTTAAAAGACCCATTTGATTTTCCGGATATTCATCGCCTGCTGAAGTCTTCAAATTGTTGAAATCAAAAGGTGAAATCCATTGACTGTAGTCAATTGCCAGAGGGAACCGTCAATGGTAGTGAAAGATAACCTTCGCCTGAAATGTCGGTGGGTCAAATCCGAGTGTGAGCTTACGATTATGGCATCCATCCAGGTAGTAAGTGAAATTCAGCAAGGCGTCTTCATTGCATGGAACTATTAATTCTGGAATCGTTTTTGCTCTTGATTTCCTCTCCTTGCAGTTCGATATGATGTTCTCAAAGTTGCTAGAAGGTTCGACTTGGGGTGATTTTACAACTTTTTTCTTCTTTTGACTGACGCAGCCGGTTCGCTAAGAGGTTTGTGTTTGTTTATTAGCTGACTTTTCAGCAACTGACAACATTTTTTAAAATATAAAAGACACAACTATGTTTTCAATGGTTCGATCACGCTGCTTTTATACCTCCGACCTCCTGTCTACAGGTCTGATTGAAACACTCCCCACTATTTTGCAAAGAGGTCTTTGAATAAATTTTCCGGAATAAGTCAATTATTTCATTATCATTGAAATCATAATCTGTAGAGGAGAACCGATTCAGAAATTTTTTGAAGCTCCTGCAACTACAGCCAAAATAAAAAAAACACCGCAATTCTGTCCGCATGTGGTTGAAAACGAACTCTGTAGTCTCTGCTTAATATTTACAAAGTCTTTTAGTAACATGATTTCGCTTTAAACAGCTACTAAGTTCGATCGTGTTCAATTCTGTTCTCTAGAGGTGATTACTTCAAGATTAATGGTCCTAGTATTTGGCGTGCAGGCACAGGGCACAGCGAGCCAGAAATAGGCCGAGTGTGGCTGAGCTATCTGCTGCCCACATTGCGGCAAAGAGGGAGCTGACCAAGGCCATCACAAGGAGCAAACGTGCCAAATGGCTGGCTCTTTGTGAGGAGGTCAACTCAGACCCGTGGGGAGATGGCTACAAATTGGTCACTCGCAGACTCGGCTGCATGCGGCCTGGCACTCTCATGGATGCGATATCCATGGAGCGCATCGTTGGTTCGCTGTTCCCAGTGCATCCGCCAAGGACTGATGATCCCATCATCGTGAACCAGGTGGATGTGCCTCCCTTCACGAACGAGGAGCTGAACAGTGCAGTGTCCAGGATGAAGAACCGGAAGGCCCCGGGGCCTGATGGGGTGCCGGTCGAGGCGCTTAAAGTCGCGGCGGAGGTCCAACCGCGACTATTATTGGATCTGTATAATTCATGTTTAGTCGCGGGGGTCTTCCCGTCGCGGTGGAAAGTAGCTCGACTGGTACTTGTGGACAAGGGGAAGGGTAACCTGGCTGGTCCATCAGCATACCGCCCACTGTGCATGCTGGACACTGCGGGGAAACTTCTCGAAGGGTTGCTCAAGCCACGACTGCTGTCAGCAGTGAGATCTGCTGGTGATCTTTCTTGCAGGCAGCACGGCTTCCGGAAAGGGCATTCAACAATCGATGCCATCTCAGAGGTTGTTGGGGCTGTAGCAAGAGCGGAAGAGGCATGCCATCAAGCCAGACCGGTCGTCCTGCTGGTAACACTGGACGTACAAAACGCTTTCAACTCGGCGAGGTGGACGGACATCCTGCGGGCTCTTGAGCAAACGTTCCGTATCCCAAGCTACTTGCTAGCCATGATGCGGGACTACCTCAGGGACCGCTGGTTGCTTTACGATACTGACGAAGGAGTCAAAAGGAGGCCTGTCACTTCAGGTGCGGCACAGGGGTCGATCTTAGGACCAGACCTCTGGAACATCATGTACGATGATCTGCTGCGCCTGGAAATGCCTGCGGATGTGTTTCTGGTAGGTTATGCTGATGACATCGCGGCGGTAATCACTTCCAGATCTGCGGAATTCGCTCAACTCAGACTTAACCAAGTCATGAGGAGGGTGGATCGGTGGATGACCGAACACGGCCTTCAGCTGGCAGTCTCTAAAACAGAGATTGTCATGCTGACGAAGCGGAGGATACCAACTGTCATACCCATGACAGTTGGCTCCGTTGAGGTCCAGACTAGCAAGTCGGTCAAGTATCTGGGAGTAACCCTGGACACCAAGCTGACATATTGGGATCATATCCGCAGGGCATGTGACAGGGCTCTTGTAGTCGTCACTTCGCTGGGTAGGCTAATGGCAAACGTCGGTGGACCCAGTGAGACGCGACGGAGGCTACTGATGGTAATGACCAATTCCATCTTGCTATATGGAGCCGAAATCTGGGGAGATGCGCTACGAACTGAGAAGTTTCGGAAGTCCAGCGCAGGGGTGCCCTGCGTATTGCTTGTGGCTACCGCACGGTCTCAGAAGAGGCTGTGATGGTGGTATCGGGAGTAATCCCGATTGACCTACTAGCACGAGAACGCAAAGAAGGGTACCTCTTTCGCTCAGAGCTGGGCAGAACTGAGGCTCTGACGCACGCGCGTATGCTTACCCTTCAACTTTGGCAACAACGTTGGAGTGAAAGTACTAAAGGACGCTGGACGGCTAAGCTGATTGGTCTCATTGAGCCTTGGCTTAACCGGAGCCACGGAGAGGTAAACTTTTGCCTTTGTCAATTCTTGACAGGGCACGGTTACTTCAGGAAATACCTGAACAGAATGGGTAAGGTGGTCACACCGTACTGCCGGTATTGTGTGACTGAGCTCGATGATGCTCAGCACACATTCTTTATGTGTAGTCGCTTCGTAAGTTTGAGGCGCACCATTGAGTCCACGATTGGCCTGGCAACGCCTGAAACGATCGTGGATGCAATGCTGCGAAACGAAGAGAACTGGCGCGTGGTCTCAACATATGTTGAAAAAGTGCTGCGCATAAAGCGGGAGGAGGGTTGCCTTACCGACCCATGAGCTGTGGTAATTTCTGAAGTCCGTTGTTACCGATGGGTGAGTCAGCACGACCGGGTCGAAACAGTGCTTAGGCGGGTCCCGACTCGGAACTTCGTGGGCTTGTAGATGGTCCTTTTTTTTTAGTGAGTCAAACCTCACATACCCCGTGGTGATAGGTCACCCGGGGATCTGGTGTGCAGATTTTTTTTTGCCATCTACACTAGGGAAAAAAAAAAGTATGAGGCGTAACGTAGCTCTGAAGGAACTCCTTTGTTGGCTCCCCTTGTACGAAAATAGTTGAAAACTTTGCGAGGGTATTTATAAGATCCTCATTCAGACGCTTAAGTTCAAGGTTTTCAGACACACCAAAATGATCTGTAGTGCTAACTGCTGATGTAGGATATTTGTAAACGGTTTCCTTTGTATACACTTTATCTGGTGAAATAAAGCCTGCAAACGCATTTTTTTTAAAAGAAGGTGAAGTGCCCTTTTGAAAAATACTCGGCTTTTACTGGACAATGAGTCATCGTACTGTAGTCATCTCCGGCTAATGCGAACATTAATAATAAATACAGAAGTGTTAAATCTCATTAAATACTCTTTATAGACTCGAGTAAACGTTTCAATTTTTATCGATTTCAATATTCGTATCGTACTCCGCATAAACAACGCATCTTATACTATTTTATAAGGCTTCTTTGAATCTTCCTTCGATTCTCACAACACCTTGATTCAATAAACTGTCACAAGCTGATTTGTATGAATTATCTGCTGTCAAGTCAAATGCTAGCAAAAAGCAACCATTGTCGAAGCATTGTTTGGATATCTGATGGCCTTTACCGAAATAACTGATACCAGTACCCTTGAAAAGGCTCAAGTACCCCCGGGTGCTCAGCGGTTTTTCTTTTGAATAATCGAGTTCTATAGGTTGATTTGGTGCTTGTACGCTATTGACTGACAAATCAAATTTTGTTATGTTATTGCGTTTGAAGTTATAAGGATTTTAAGTACGTTTTCCGGTATATGCATCGTTGTCTACCATCCCGAAAATGAGCAAATTCGGTAATTGACCAACCACTACATTGTCCAGCGATAGTGTTAATGTATTTGTTGGCAACGTGTATGTTTTCACTTCAATGCGTTTGTACGGGTATACTGCATTTGAACGTTGCAGAACTGTTTCATATGTCAGGGGAATATTGGGATTGACGTTTACATGATTCATGTACATTGTTGCTTCTCTAAAAATAATATGTATAATAATATGTACAATGTTGTTTCTCTAAAAATAATATTACACGCAAGTATTTTCCATTAATCAATAGTTTTTCTTGGTTAAATATGTCGCTATGGATCTTTCCTATTAACTCGACCACATAACTTTTCTCTCTCTAATAGCGCTGATCTTCTAAGATAACCTTTATTCTCTGATTTGGGCCACCGCCTTCAATCATCTCCATTTGATTCTGGTCAAGGTACCATCCAACCGATTAGAAATGAGTTGTTGCTGCATCTTTCCCATAATTCAATAGATTTTCAATATATGCCCTGTACTGGTAGTTGTTTTCTGTTTGAGCTATATTCTTCCCATTCAACTGAACTGTACATTGTCTAAAGAGTGAATGCATCAAATTATTTGCGACGCCGATCGGATAAGCTTCGACTTCGCTACCATCAGCGCCCTTAACTGTTTCAGTCCCTGTGAATAACTCCTCTTTACCATTCTTTATTTTAACCATCTGTACTTTGAGACGTAGATATATGCTAGATAAATCACGATACGTATCACCATGGCCGAGAGAGATGAATTCCAGTACAGATGAGTTATCCAATGAAGCTATCGGCTTGTATGCAACTTCTTCGGTTTTTACTAATGTTCGATGAAGAACATTAGTATTAAAACCACTTTGGCGAAAAATTCATATTTCTATATACTAGCTCATATTCCAAAAAATACAATTATAATAGAGAGAAAAATAATATAAATGCTTGTTAAAATGAAAAATGTTTTTTATTTAATCACTAATCATCTTCCTGAAAGCATGTCCGAGTTTATTTTCGACATCCAATTTTTTTCTGGAAATCAGGGGCACTATTTTGCGAAAAAGCTGGCTATACTTCCATACGATTCGACTGTACCTATAATTTATTACTTCAGTCCACCCTATCATTACCAGGAGTTGAGCGGAAAGGCAAGAAGGCAAAACGAGTTCGAACCAAAGAACATCAACGGATTGCGATGGGATGACGGTGAGGTAAGCTAAAACAATCTTCCAAACATTCTAACACCATTCAGCGAATCTACGATCTACGTAAAAGGCTATGCAAAAGTTAAATTTCTGAAAAGGTATCTACCATCAGCAAACATCTGGACATACCAAAACTACGAGATCTCAAGAATTTCAAGACCACCTGTAAAACGCATAATGCACTTCCGGAAACACGTTGTGCAGCGCAACATTGTGTAAATTTTTACATGTATTTTCTAATGAATACTAAATATTATTGAAATACAAACATGTTTTATTTCTTTATACGTCAATTTATTTCATTACATCAAAAAAAATGTTACAGCTACACAGTATGGGAAATTCATAAAAAAACCTAGAATAGTTAATAGGCATATAAGACGTACGAGATGGTATAAAAAAGTCCTCGTTTATCAGCTTCAATAGATCCTTCTCCCTGCATCTATTGCATTACTGCTCGTAATACTCCTTCACATATTCCGAGGCTAGGTTGTTGTGGTGCATGACAATATTTAAAAAATCTCTAGCGCACCTGAACCGCTAGAAAACTAATTTTCGAAGAAATTGTCTTGGAGTGACAAAAAAATGTTGAAAGACGTAATACACTTTTTTGTAGAATCATATCAGCCATTCCTTATTCAAAGCAACAGAACTCAACTATAACACAAATGATGAAAATGTTCAGTGCAGGCATCATTTTCCCAACGAAGCAGCAGTAAGTTTGCCTTAACAAGCTCATACTTGAATCAAATTATCCTTTAAATTTCGTTCTCATCGGAGGATTTTGTGAAAAGTTTTAGCGGTTAAACGTTGTTTGAGGCTGCCATTCAAAAAATGTTCAAAACTCGGAAAATTTGACAATTTATTCTTTATTTTTATTGCGAATGGTTTGCATATGAGTAGGTTATTAGAAGCATCTGTTGGTGTAATATTCACGGAAATGGTTAATGCTGAATAGCCTGTGTCAGCAGCAAATTGAAACACTGATTGGAACACTCCCCACTATTTTGCAAATAGGTCTTTAAATAAATTTTCCGGAATAAGTCAATTATTTCATCTTCATTGAAATCATAATTAATCATAATTGAAACTCTGATTGAAACACTTCCCACTATTTTACAAAGAGGTCTTTAAATAAATTTTCCGGAATAAGTCAATTATTTCATCATCATTGAAATCATAATCTGTAGAGGAGAACCGATTCAGAAATTTTTTGAAGCTTATCAGCCAAAATAAAGATAAACACCGCAATATTGTCCGCAAGTGGTTGAGGCTGCCATTCAAAAAATGTTCAAAACTCGGTTAATTTGACAATTTATTCTTTATTTTTATTGCGAATGGTTTGCATATGAGTAGGTTATTAGAAGCATCTGTTGGTGCAATATTCACGGAAATGGCTAATGCTGAATAGCCTGTGTCAGCAGCAAATTGAAACACTGATTGGAACACTCCCCACTATTTTGCAAATAGGTCTTTAAATAAATTTTCCGGAATAAGTCAATTATTTCATCTTCATTGAAATCATAATTAATCATAATTGAAACTCTGTTTGAAACACTTCCCACTATTTTGCAAAGAGGTCTTTAAATAAATTTTCCGGAATAAGTCAATTATTTCATCATCATTGAAATCATAATCTGTAGAGGAGACCCGATTCAGAAATTTTTTGAAGCTTATCAGCCAAAATAAAGATAAACACCGCAATATTGTCCGCAAGTGGTTGAGGCTGCCATTCAAAAAATGTTCAAAACTCGGAAAATTTGACAATTTATTCTTTATTTTTATTGCAAATGTTTTGCATATGAGTACGTTATTAGAAGCATCTGTTGGTGCAATATTCACGGAAATGGCTAATGCTGGTAAAAATAAATTTCAATTATCATCATCATGTTTCAATTTAAATTCATTAGAATACAATTTTTCTGAGCAAATTTGCAAGATTTATGAGACACAAATCACCATAGCTGGCAACTCTATTCTAATTTTTCAGCCAAATTTTCGCCAAATGTTGTCTAAAGTAAGATCCAAAAATTGTGTGAATTTTGTTTAAATCTTATGGCTGAATATATATAATTTTGGCGCAATACTGTCCGCATTATCAACACAAAAACCGTGGGAACTACAGAGAGAAGCGTCCATGGTAGTCAAAGATAAGTCACGTTAAGTCAAACCCAACCAGTAAATTTCGTTTCGATTGAATCACCGCGCTGGGAGTTATACGGGTTAAAAAATTTTAGGGCTACCACCCTCAGAACTTTTCAAATTTTTAAAGCGTTAATATGTGTTGTTAATTTTCATTGCAGGATTGTTCCCATTTGCAAATCTAATGACATAATCGCTCAGTAAAGAAATTCCAAAAAATTATAAAAATTGGTCATGCCTGGCAGCCTTCTCATAATTGTTGTTCGAAATTTCTACGACATTTGGTTCACATTAAAGTCTGATCACTGCATAAAATTCGTTTTGATATCATGACCGCACCGGAAGTTATAGGGAAAAAAGCTTTATTTTTCTGAGCAAATTTGCAAGATTTATGAGACAAAAATCACCATAGCTGGCAACTCTATTCTAATTTTTCAGCCAAATTTTCGCCAAATGTTGTCTAAAATAAGATCCAAAAATTGTGTGAATTTTGTTTAAAGCTGATGGCTGAATCGGAAGTTATAGGCCAAAAAGCTGTTTTTTTCTCAGTGATTTCTCAAGATGGCACCACTCCCGCAGGGTTGCTCGCATTTCAAAATCAGTTCAATCACGTCTGGCCCTGGTTGATACCAACATGTGCAGTGAATTTCATCATAATCAGATAATTCGGTCGTCAGTTCTCGTGAACAGAACTTTCGAGTGCTGAAAATAGAGGTAATTTGGTGATGGGTTGCCGTTCTTGTGCAAATAATACTAATTTTCTTCGAAAATTAGTAAAAGTTCCATCATGTCGAACAGTTTGAATAGCTCCAGATGTTTGAGCATTATGTATCCATTACCTACAGGGATCTAATACCGTTTTAAAAAACCCATTTGATTTTCCGGATATGCATCGCCTGCTGAAGTCTTCAAATTGTTGTGGAAATTATAAAGTGAAATCCATTGACTGTAGTCAATTGCCAGAGGGAACCGTCCATGATAGTGAAAGATAACCTTCGCCTGACTGACAACATTTTTTAAAATATATAAGACACAACTATGTTTTCGATGGCTTGATCACGCTGCTTTTATATCTCCGACCTCCTGTCTAGAGGTCTGATTGAAACACTCCCCACTATTTTGCAAAGAGGTCTTTAAATAAATTTTCCGGAATAAACCAATTATTTTATCATCATTGAAATTATAATCTGTAGAGGAGAACCGATTCAGAAATTTTTTGAAGCTCCTGCAACTACAACCAAAATAAAAAAAACACCGGAATTCTGTCCGCATGTGGTTGAAAACGAACTCTGTAGTCTCTGCTTAATATTTACAAAGTATTTTAGTAACATGATTTCGCTTTAAAGAGCTACTAAGTTCGGTCGTGTTCATTTCTGTTCTTTAGAGGTGATTACTTCAAGATTAATGGTCCTAGTACGAGGCATAACGTAGCTCTGAAGGAACTCCTTTGTTGGCTCCCCTTGTACGAAAATAGTTGAAAACTTTGCGAGAGTATTTATAAGATCCTCATCCAGACGCTTAAGATCAAGGTTTTCAGACACACAAATATTATCTTTTGTGCAAACTGCTAATGTAGGATATTTGTAAACGGTCTCCTTTGTATAGACTTTATCTGGTGAAATCAAGCCTGCAAACGCAATTTTTTTTAAAAGTAGGTAAAGTGCCCTTCAGAAAAATACTCCGTATTTACTGGACAATGAGTCATGGTACTGTAGTTATCTCCAGCCAATGCTCAGATAAATAATAAATACAGAAGTGTTAAATCTCATTCAATACTTTTTATAGACTCGAGTAAACGTTTCGATTTTTATCGATTTCCATATTCGTATCGTACTCTTGAATCTTCCCTTGATTCTCACAACACCTTGATTTAATAAACTGTCACAAGCTGATTCGTATGAATTATCTGCTGTCAAGTCAAATGCTAGCAAAAAGCAACCATTGTCGAAAAGTTGTTTGGATATCTGATGGCCTTTACCGAAATAACTGATACCAATACCCTTGAAAAGGCTCAAGTACCCCCGGGTGCTCAGCGGTTTTTCTTTTGAATAATCGAATTCTATAGGTTGATTTGGTGCTTGCACGCTATTGACTAACAAATCAAATTTGGTTATTGTGTGAAGTTATAAGGATTTTAAGTACGTTTTCCGGTATAGGCATCGTTGTCTACCATCCCGAAAATGAGCAAGTTCGGTAATTGACCAACCACTACATTGTCCAGCGATAGTATGAATGTATTTGTTGGCAACGTGTATGTTTTCACTTCAATGCGTTTGTACGGGTATACTGCATTTGAACGTTATAGAACTGTTTCATGTGCCAGGGGAATATTGGGATTGACGCTTACATGATTCATGTACATTGTTGCTTCAGTATTTTAATTTGAGGCGAGCATTTATCATCTTTCGAGTACAGGTCGAAATCTGGTATCTTTAAAAATAATATTACACGTAAGTCCTTTCCATTAATCAATAGCTATTCTTGGTTAAATATGTCGCTATGAATCTTTCCTATTAACTCGACGACATAACTTTTCTCTCTCTAATAGCGCTGATCTTCTAAGATAACCTTTATTCTCTGATTTGGGCCACCGCCTTCAATCATCTCCATTTGATTCTGGTCAAGGTACCATCCAACCGATTAGAAATGAGTTGTTGCTGCATCTTTCCCATAATTCAATAGATTTTCAATGTATGCCCTGTACTGGTAGTTGTTGTTTGTTTAAGCTTTATTCTTCCCATTCAACTGAACTGTTCATTGTCTAAAGAGTGAATGCATCAAATTATTTGCGACGCCGATTGGATCAGCTTCGACTTCGCTACCATCAGCGCCCTTAACTGTTTCAGTCCCTGTGAATAACTCCTCTTTACCATCCTTTATTTTAACCATCTGTACTTTGAGACGTAGATATATGCTAGATAAATCACGATACGTATCACCATGGCCGAGAGAGATGAATTCCAGTACAGATGAGTTATCCAATGAAGCTATCGGCTTGTTTGCAATTTCTTCGGTTTTTACTAATGTTCGAAGAAGAACATTAGTATTAAAATCACTTTGGAAAAAAATTAATATCTATATATATACATATATATACATATATATATATATATTTATATATATATATATATATATATATATATATATATATATATATATATATATATATATATATATATATATATATATATATATATATACATTTATATATATATATATATATATATATATATATATATATATATATATATATATATATTTATATATATATATATATATATATATTAATATATATACATATATATATATATATATATATATATATATATATATATATATATATATATGTATATATATATATAGATATATATATACATATATATATATATATATATATATATATATATATATATATATATATATATATATATATATATATATATAAATATATCATCAAAAAATTTCAGTGAAAAAATATCAGGAGCGCGCCATCCGATTGAACTGAAATTTTCAGGATACATAGACGTATGTCCAGAATAGTGCCAGGTCTCTTAAAAAGTTAATAATCTTTAACCCTTTGGTACCGGCGGCAATTTTAGTGATGTTTCAAATGTACCAATTTTTCAGTCGAAAAATAACTTTTGCAAAAATAAAGTTTACGTAATGAATTTTGAACGTATTTCAAATGTGACTATGATAATGTTTTTGAAATTTTCAACCCTATATGTGCGCTAGGAGCCTAAAATGAGATTTGGAAAATTTGAAAATTTTTTAATTGTGATAGCTTTTTATTAGATTATCAGATCATTATGGAACTTGCAAAACATATAAATTTTGTCAAGTTGCACACTTGCCTAGTTTTTCATGAACGTACTGGCAACCAAGTAGCTGCGGCAGGCACTTAAATTGGAAACATTCAAACCATCGAATATCTTAAAATATGTCCGCTTTTTAGAGTAAAAGCCGACTTGTATACAAATCTAATGTTTTGCCTAAACAGTCAAGGGAAAATTTTGGAGTTTTCATGTCGGACAAGAACAGTAACCCTTTCCCAATTTACCTAAATTTTTAGCATCAAAAACTTCTGTTCACGGGAACTCACGAACCAATAATCAGATGCAGTTGAAATTCACAGAATACTTTGGACTTAAGCAGGACCAGGTCTGATAGTAGCGATTTTGAATTGTGGGCAACCCTGTGCCAGTGGTGCCATCTTAAAAAACTACAAAGAAAAAAAACTGCTTTTTGCCTTATTAATTCTGAATCAGTTACCAGATTTTCATGAAGCTGACACAGTAACTGGACCTTAATCTAAACTCTGTTTGATATAAATTTGGTTGAAAATTTCGATTGATACTGCCACCTATGGTAATTTTTGGGTCTTTGGTTTTGAAAATTTGCTCAGGAAAATGAAGCTGTTTGTCCTATTACTTCCAGTGCAGTCATGAAATCAATACGAATTTCATACATTTAATGGAACCTATTATAGGCATTATTCAGGTCAAATTTGGTTGCCAGCTATTGTTAGTTTTGTGTTTATTTCCAATATCTTTCTTAAACGATTTGATCGTAAAGTTTTCAAATGGTTATGATATTGTAGTGACACTTTACAGCAAGTATTAAGTTTTCGATTATTTGAAAAATGCCGCGGCAGGTAGCCTTAAATTTCTTTATACTCCTATTATACTCCTATTACGGCACGAGTCTGTAGTGCTATTTCTGTATCAATAAATGCTCACAGTTAGTATTCATACCGGAAAAATTTACAATGAAAATAATTAACCAATGTTTCAATTCCCAAAGTTCTGCAAAATTATCGGATTACAGCCCAAAACACCAAATTCAGTTACAGTGCTGTAGGTAGTAAGAATTTTTTTCATTGATGTTATATGAGATGCTGCTTTCAAAGTTTTGTGAAATAAGCAACTGATAACGAATATAGTTAACAATTGTTTCGCTCTCATAATCTTTGAAATTCATGTCAGTGGTAATATCTGAAACCTTTCCACCATATGAGTTATAATGCATTCTTGAAACCAAAGTAAAACGTGGTGCTTGAAACCAGTGGCGGCTCGTCACAGTGGGCAAAGTGGGCCGGGTCCACCCTCTAAAACACATAAATAATAATTTTAAATAAAAGTTTGAGTCATCATTTATATATTAATTCATATACGTTTAACATAATAAATCCTTCTGTAAATTTAATCCAGCACATTTTTATATCATTCAAAACAGCACATTTTTATATGATTCATTCATACCATACAATGACGTAAAATCACATAGTGCCATACATACATTGAATGTCCATCGCGCAATGTATCAACATATTTTCATTTTACTACAATAAGCTACAAGCATAAACTATACGATACAATATACACCTGCATCTTGTACACATAAATGTATATTCCTCTTCTCAGTCCCGTACACACCACGACGGGCAGACGCATCACTAGCCCATTCATAATTCTTCTACATCACCTACACTATGCTACAAACATAAATATAAGCGAAGGTATAAGTTTGCGTTTGTGTGTTTATCGATTTCTGTTCATCAATGTGGCTCGGTGGGCCCAAGAACCACTGGCCCACTATGCGTTGTTACCAGTCCAAGACGCGATCTATGAGCATTGACGCTTTCAATCGCAACAAAATTGATTTTGTATATTAGGCCGGCTCTTCATCTACGAAAAATTGACGTGTGCAATCGCGTCAAAATCTATGCTGCATATTGGGCCAGACCATCATGCGTTTACATGCGTAGCTTGAATGAAAGAACTACAAGATCATGACGCGCGCAAGTCTCTCTCAGCTCTATGCTTGCGCATGCGTCACCAGGAGAGTTCGGTTTATGAATGAATGAATGAAAAATTGTTTGTGGTATTTTTTTCAGCATTTTTTGTCAAATTATAAACTATAAATGAGCTTAGTTAGATCATAGTAGATTTCATTAATTGAAGTATTTTTGTGAAAAATATTATGAAAAAAATGTAATGCGGCCTGTGTTAATATTGTACTGAAAATGAAAAGAAGAATAATGTGGCGGAAGACAAATCTATGTACACCTGCATGTATCCAAAAGATGCAAATTTTTCTGATGTGAAAAAGTAGCGAATAGGTATGGGAATTTACCTATTGCATGATTGTTTTTGAAATATATCCTAAAAGAAAACTAATTTCAGGATTTGAAGCATGAAATGCTTATTTGTCTTCTCAGGATAAATTTGAAACAAAGGTTAGGTTAGATCCTGGGTGTAAAATGAATAGTGTAAAAATTTTATAAAATGGAAATAAATCAGCTAGCATAAATTTAGTCCATAAACTGTGCTAACAGATTTTCCAAATTCTTCAATAACAGCTCTTGCAGATGGCGTTAGAAAGACTAAATACAATCAGGGTTTCTTATTACGGTTTCAAAAATTATGAGGAGGTCTGAGCTCAGCTGCATTCTGAAAGTATTTGTTTTTTTCATTCAATGAGATGGAAAATGACTCCATCAGAAAATTATGTGATTTGGTACTTGCTTGGGACTTGGGGCTTGCTTTTGGCTTGGGGCTTGCTTGTATCATGCATGCGTAGGAAAGAACATAGTAAAGTGAAGACGGCACAGAGAACGTTAATATAAGCAAAGCGCTAAACACTTACACGATTTAAACTTTTTCTGGATGAGTCTTCCGTATTCAGTGGTACTTTTAAAACTATTCAAAACGATCTCATCATTAGTAAATGTACTATATTAAAAAAACTTTATATTTGTACTACATTAAAAAGCTTTATACTTGCTGAGATTCATAACGCTCCCTATTATTCCTGGCAAATCGATGAGTCCACTGACACCAAGTGTCTGTCTCAATTATCAGTGATTTTTTGATACGGTTTAGAACAAGGCATTACAGTAGACAGATTCATGGTTTTATTTATGTAAGTCAAGGCAAAAAAGCTGCAGGTCTCTATAATTAACTAACTAAACATTTAAGCATTTCCATATTGCCAGCATATTAGTGAGACAAACCTATGATGGTGGTTTTGTGATATCGGGGACTTGCAAAATAAAAGAATGCCGCATCTTTTCGTGAATTTGACAGGGTTATTGGCATTTTTTTCCAACTCAACGAAGCGAACTAGTGTAGTTGATAAAGTAAATCGTAGGTGGCTACCTAATGGCAGCAATTCACGATGGAACTATAAGTCTCGAATAATTTAAGTTCTTTCAAATAGTACAAATGAGTTGCTGGAAGTCTTCGAAATATTTTTAAATGATAAAGCCTTTGTCCAACATAGAGAAACGATTAAAGAGTCTGTGGGCTTCAGGCATATTTTGTCGGTCTTCTCGTTTTTATTTTTGCTAAAAACTATCAACCTTATGTGTCAACAAACAGGTGATCTATTTGAAATATTAATTATTGTAAAGTTAAGTGCAGATATTAATTTTTGTAAAGAGCGAGTCAGTAACTTACTACTTACATTAAAATCATATAGAGGAGACGATACATATTCTGAAAAAAAATTTAACGATGTTTGCAGTAATTTTGGGCGACCTGTTAAAATATGTTAAATAGTTTACGGTAGCATTTCAGATGCGAAAACTTATTTTAAAAGACTTCATGCGTTAAATTTAGACTAATCTAACTAAACCTTTCGGATGTAAAAAAAAAATATTATATCAGTTTCATTAATAGTAGCGTTGGATATTGCCAGATCCATTGTAAAATGGCATTTGAATCGTCATATAAATTGTGAATTGTCATATCTATTGTAACCTAGCAGATGACATATGAATTTAATAAATGTAGGTGTCGGTCTCTTCCGCCACCAACCATCGAGTTGACAACACGTCTTTTTCTTCGCTCCGAATACACTACAAACTGGCGACGAGGATATATCACAGCATTTCAACAAAATCGATAATATCGGTAAGAATTAAAAATGCCAGAAGACACTAAAAACGTGAGCCAAATGATCAATCCGGTGGTACAGGCATCAAATATGCCAGAATTTTCTGTAAACGAAAACTTCGAATTGTGGAACGAGCGATTGGAGATGCATTTTGTTGAAGTTGGGTGTACTACACCAGAAGGAAAAGTTTCAACATTGTTGAAAATGATTGGTTTGGAGGCATATGGAATCATTCACAGCATTTGCAGCCCGACATTGCCGAGTGAAAAGACTTATGATCAATTAGTGGAACTTTTGAAACAACATTACATGCCGCCAGTGATTGTTTATCGCGAAAGAAAAAACTTTTATAGTGCCAAAAAAATGGAAAGTGAGACAGTAGCCGCATGGTTTGCAAAAGTTAAAAAGTTATCAGTGAACTGTAAATTCGGTAATAGTATGGAACAAAAGGTGCTCGATAAATTTATAACGGAACTACCAGAAAAATTTTTGAGAAATTTTGTGAAGAAGACGAAACATTATCGCTTAATTCTGCATTCAAGAAAGCATTGATCTTCGAGTCAAAATATGCCGTTCAACACTCCAGTGATGTGAATTTCATCAACCGACGAGGGAAACAGAAGAACAAGTCGAAGCCTAACGCGAGAAACAACAACAGCAATGCCAGCAGTGAAGCCAAAACGAGGAAACCATGTACATACTCATTGCGGTTGGAAAAATCACGAGTCAGAGAAGTGCAAATTCCGTACATCCAAGTGCCATTCGTGCGGAAAACAAGGACATTTGGCAAACATTTGCCGAAACAAAGGAAATCAAAGGGAAGATCATGAAGTAAAATATATACAGAGTGATGATTTTTCTAATAATTTTTCAATTTACAGTGTTGTTGAAGAAAGCAATTCGGACTTCTCGGTTTTTGCCATCGACGATCGGAGTAGGCTGTCTAACTGTTATGAGCTTCCAGTGGAAATCGAAGGCAAGCCAATTTAGGCCATGTGTGATACGGGAGCACCCTGTTCTCTAATGTCGATAGATGTTTTTTCTCATAATTTTGATAGAAGGATTCTTCGATCGTGCACGGCATCTTTTACTGGTTATGGTGGTGAAACTTTAAAATTGTTAGGCGAATTCGAAGCAAATGTGAAATTTAACGGCAGCGAAATCAAAGGTAAAATAATCGTTACTGATTCTGATAGACCAACATTGTTGGGTAGGGATTTTCTCCGTGGTTTTGGTTTTGAATTAATTCAAAAAACATCTAAAAAAATCAATTTGATAAAAGAGGAAATTTTCCCAAATGCTGATGTATACAATGAAATCATTGAGTCAATTAAGAGCGAATTTTCTGATGTTTTCAAGAGCGGTTTAGGTCGATATAAATTATCAGAGATCAATCTACCTATTTTGCCTGATTCTCAACCTATTTTTTGCAAGCCACGTCCAATTCCTCTTGCATGGAAAAACGAAATTGAAAATCAATTAAATCAATTGGTTGATTCGGGAATGCTTGTCCCAACTAACAATTCTGAATGGGGTACCCCTCTAGTTCCCATTCTGAAACCAAATGGCAAGCTTCGTATTTGTGGTGATTACAAGACAACCATTAACAAGTTTTTAAAAGACTTCAAATATCCATTACCACAAATTGATCAAATATTTGCCTCAATGCAAGGAGGCAAACTTTTTACAAAATTAGATATGTCGAACGCATACAATCAACTTGTTTTGAATAAGGAAACTCAGAAACTGTGTACTTGGAGCACTCATAAAGGCATATTTTCAGTGACCAGACTTCCTTTTGGAGTCAAAACAGCAGCAACTATTTTCCAAAAGACAATTGAAGGTCTTTTATCTCAATTTGAAAATGTATTTTGTTACCAGGATGACATTGTCATTACTGGGCCGAATCTTTCCGTTCATCTGAAAACTTTAAAAGAGGTTCTAGAGCGCCTTAGAACAGCTGGTTTGAGGTTGAACTCCGATAAATGTGAATTTTTTAAATCGAAAATCTCGTATTTCGGTTTTGATATTGATTCAACAGGACTGTCTAACAACAAGGAGCGCGTTAAGGTTGTACTAAACGCACCAAAACCTTCAAATATTTCGGAATTGAGAGCTTTCATTGGTTTGGTCAACCATCATTCAAATTTCATTGAAAATTTTGCAAAAAAATGACGCCTTTGTACTACTTATTAAAAAAAGGTGTTGAGTTCAATTGGACCAAAGAATGTCAGCGTGCTTATGAATTGATGAAGACGGAAATCTGTTCAAGCAAAACGCTAGTTCATTTTGATCCGAAATTACCAATAAATTTGTCGACTGACGCATCTAATTTGGCTATTGCCGGAGTCTTATCTCATGTTTTCGACGATGGAAGTGAAAAACCTATCGCGTATGTCTCAAGAGCGTTGAACAGCGCTGAAAAAAATTACAGTACGATAGAAAAAGAAGCCCTCGCAATTATCTTCAGCGTAACTAAATTAAAGCAATATTTATTGGGTATTCATTTCGTCTTGAAAACAGATCACAGACCACTTTTGGCTATTTTTGGCCAACACAAAGGCATCCCAGTGATGGCCGCATCACGAATGCAACGATGGGCCTTCACACTTTCGGGATTTGACTATGAAATCAAATATGTAAAAGGCATTTTAAATCGAGCAGACAGTTTGTCTAGGATGGCTCAATTGGAAATTTCTGAGGTGAAGCCAGAACCGAATTATATAGATTATGTTGGATTTATTAATCCTTTAAATTTAAATTATAAAACAATTGGAATTGAAACGAAAAGAGATCAAATTTTGTCTAAAGTATTAAGTTGCATTCAGGAGGGAACTTTAGAAAAAATGGACAGAAAAGACTTCGAACAATTCAGGACAAGGCATTCTGAGCTTACAGTCGAAAGAGATTGCATATTATGGGGCTATCGCACGTGATACCCAGCAAATTGAGGAAGGCTGTGTTGGATTTATTACACCAATCACATTTTGGTATAGTAAAGACCAAATCACTAGCCCGCTCATATATTTGGTGGCCAAGAATGGACCACGATATTGAAAATATGATCAAGAATTGCAATTCGTGTCAGAAAATACAAGCTAGCCCGGAAAAGGCTTCTTTAATTCCTTGGGCGCCTACCGACTCAGCATGGCAAAGAATTCATGTTGATTATGCCGGTCCAGTCAGAGGTTATTATCTTTTGTTGATTGTGGACTCCTTTTCAAAATGGGTTGAAGTCTTCAAGACGAAAGACATAACGTCCTCTTTCACTATTGATAAGCTTCGTGAAGTATTTTGTCGATTTGGTTTGGTCGAAATATTGGTTAGTGATAATGGCAGGCAGTTCACCTCACAAGAGTTCAAAAAATTTGTTGATATGAATGGAATTAGACACATTTTCACAGCTCCTGGTCATCCCGCTACCAATGGCCAAGCCGAAAATTTCGTAAAAACTCTAAAAAAATCTTTACAAGCAACTTTACAGAACGATCACTCTGATTTTGAAGCGATTTTAAATAGATTTCTATTTGATTATCGCGCAACGAAGCATTGTGCAACTGGGGAATCGCCAGCAAAATTATTATTTAATAGAGAACTTAGATCTCGTTTTAGTTTATTGAAACCTCCGCTCATAAAAGAAAATATCGAAAGAGCTCAAGAAATGGCCATAAAAAATTTTCGAGGTAATCGAGACTTAGATTTTTCAGTTGATCAATAAGTTTACGTGAGAAATTATAGCGATCCTAACAAGCCGAGTTGGTCGCCCGCCGTGATAAAAAATAAAATTGGCCCGAGAAATTACACTTGCTTATTAACTCATAACAATCGAGACATAAAAAGACATCTGGATCAGATTCGCCCCGCCGCCAGTCAGAATGAAATGCCGATTGACGAATCGAATAATACTTTGGAATCCACAATTTTACCCAATATTTCTGAATTTTCAACCGATCAGTCCCAGCGGCCGGTGCATGACTCGATGGCAACAGCCGAATCCGAAGTAAATTTAAGAGAGAGAGTTGGTAGGGCTTCTAGAGTAGCATCAATTAAAGCCAAAGAAAAAATGAAAGAACAAAAGTAAATTAAAGATTGATTAATTTTTATTTAACAATTAAGTATTTGAATTTAAAATATCGCTCAAAAATGATAATTTAAGATTGGAAATCGATAAGAAGTATAGACTGTTTTTGTTGCTTTGTTTCAACATTTTTAGTTCTGAATTATATTATGCTTTCCAAATTGTTTAGATTTGCTTCATCACTCTGAGAATTATTTGTAAAAATTGTAAACAATTTAGGGAAGAGGTTGTTGGATATTGCCAGATCCATTGTAAAATGGCATTTGAATCGTCATATAAATTGTGAATTGTCATATCTATTGTAACCTAGCAGATGACATATGAATTTAATAAATGTAGGTGTCGGTCTCTTCCGCCACCAACCATCGAGTTGACAACTTTTTCTTCGCTCCGAATACACTACAAGTAGTAATCTCAAATCATTTGAGAAGGCTCTTCTTAAAAATCTACTAGACTCTCTTATCAACAGGTACCCCTAAATGTTTGAAAAAATTAAGCAACGAAACGAACTTTGTGTGTAGTAATCTGATCATAGCAAATTTGGAATCGCGCAGAGTTTATCGGACCTTTTAATTTTTATATCTGATAATAAGTTACAAACGGAAGTATTGGATATTTATAAATTGCTAAGTCAAGTTGCTTCACTGGCATCTTCTTGCACTTCAGTTGAACGAAGTTTTTCAGCTTTTAACAGAGTAAACACTTTTTTACGGAATTCAATTTGTCAGACAAGGCTTTCCGATTTAAGTACAATGGAAATTGAAAGGGATTTAGTTAAAATGTTGCAAGAAGGCTACAATTTCAAATTTCACAACCAAATAATTGATCTCTTTGCTTCATCAAAGAGTAGACGGAACCAAATAATTTACAAGCATACACTTGGCAGAAAAAGTCTGCGTACACACTCAACACATCCAACATATCTATAAAAAACATCGTTTTAAGTAATTTATTTCATAATAGTTTTTTTTCTTTATTTTTATGGCTTTATTACAAACATAAAACAAAAAAAAATGATGATTATTGTACTCCATAAAAATATTAAAATTAAAAAACGAAGACAAATCCTGAATTGTAGCAATAAAAAGTCTGCGTACAAATATTTCTTTTGAAAATAAAACAATTGTTTTTCCTCGTTAATAGCTTGTGGGATCCTCGTCTCGTTATTACTTCCCACAACCGTTTTTGCATGGAATCTACCAGCTTCTTAGTGAACTCTGGGACGATTGAATTCCACTCCTGGATCAGGACTTCCTTGAGCATTACCTTCGACGTTATTGTGTGTGCTCGAATCCTTTGTTCCAAGTGATGCCACAAATGCTCTATTGGATTAAGGTCAGGAGATTGGGGCGGTGTACGAAGCTGATTTTGGGCATTATACAGCAACCAGAGTCTTACTACCTCCGCAGTGTGCTTAGGGTCGTTGTCGTGTTGGAAGTAAAAATTGTCGCTTAAGCCCAAACGCTCTGCACTTTTCTTCAAATTGCGCTTGAGAATATTAAGGTAGTCTATTTTATT
This sequence comes from Nemotelus pantherinus, assembly GCA_963978885.1. NCBI lineage: Eukaryota > Metazoa > Arthropoda > Insecta > Diptera > Stratiomyidae > Nemotelus > Nemotelus pantherinus. Next base: position 55,342,444 of record OZ022265.1, read on the forward strand.
CATAATACTTTCAATAAACTCCATTTTTCCTACTCCTCCACTAGCCATACACCCCCATATCATAACACCGCCACCACCGTGCTTTACTGTTGGACAGAGATTTTTTACGTCGAAGGCTGCGCCAGTTTTTCTCCATACAATCTTCCGACCTTTGATTCCAAAAATACAAAATTTACTTTCATCTGGGAAAATAACTTGTTTCCAAAATTCTTTGGGCTTATTTATGTGTTCCTTAGCAAACGCCAGCCGCTTGAGTCTGTTGACTGTTGTTATAAATGGCTTTCTACGAGCAACGCGTCCGTGATACCCATATTTTCTAAGAATTTTACGAACACCATCATCAGAAATAGACTTGCGGTACTTTGCTTTGATGTCCTTTGCCATATCAGCTGCAGTTAATCTAGGATTAGCCTTTATCGTTCGGAGCAAACTTCGAGTTTCATGAGGGCTCAACTTTGGAGGACGGCCAGATCTGGGTTTTGAAACCAAAACTCCTGTGTTTTTGAAGTTTTTTACGACTCGTTGGACAGTTGAATGACTTCTGCTGACTATTGCACCTATTTCACGATATGACGTACCTTTTTTCCACAAATCCACGATAATTTCCCTTTCTCCAAAGTCAATTTCCTTTCCTTTATTAGACATCTCTTACTTAAAGTTTTTTAGAAATTATTTTTAACGCAAACCTTAGATAAAAACACGTAAATCAACTTTTCTACACAAACTTTATTGTTATTATTGATTTAACTGCAACTCAGTGACTTTGACTTCTCTTTATACGCTTTGTACGCAGACTTTTTATTCTAATTTTTATTCCCCTATAGAGGCGGAATTTCAGACTATTTTTGGTTTCCGAATTTTATCGTTGTTTAAGAGTGCAGTAATTCTCATTTTTGTTTTGTTTTATGTTGATAATGAAGTAATGAAAAATAGGGGAAAAAAATATTTTCGGAATAATATGTTAGAAACAATGTTTTTACTAATGTTCGAAGAAGAACATTAGTATTAAAATCACTTTGGCCAAAAATTCATATTTCTATATATATATATATATATATCATCAAAAAATTTCAGTGAAAAAATCTCAGGAACGCGCCATCCGATTGAGCTAAAATTTTCAGGACACATTGGTGTATATGCAGAATAGTGCCAGGTCTCAGAAAAAGTTAATAATCTTTAACCCTTTGGCGCCGGCGGCCATTTTAGTGATTTTTTTAATATACCTATTATTCCGTACACAAATAAGTTTTGCAAAAATAAAGTTGACGACATAAATTTCGAACAAGTTTTACATGTGAATCGGATAATTTTTTGGAATTTTTTTAACCCTATGTGTGCGCTGGGTGCCTAAAAAGAGAACGGGAAAATTTGAAAATTTTTAAATTGCGATAACTTTTGACAGAGCTATTTCATGACTACGAAATTTTCAGAACATGTTTGTTTTATTTAGTTGCAAATTTGTGTAGGTTTTCATGATTGTGCTGGCAACCCTGTAGCTAGGGCAGGCACTGAAAGTGAAAACCTCCAAATAATCATTTCTCTTGATAAAATGTCGTTTCTTAAAAAAAAAGCCACTCATATGTAAATTTCGTGCTTTTTTTACATAAACAAAAAAAAAAATTTGATATGGTATAACGGGCACGCCTGGTAACCCTTGCCCAAGTTACTTATGTTTTTAGCATCAAAAACTTCTGTTCACGGAAACTCACGATTCAATGAGCAGAATTTATTGAAATTTTCAGAATGTATTGGTCTTAAATAGGACCAGGTCTGATAGAAGTGATTTTGAAATCCTAGCGATTCTGTGCCAGTGGTGCCATCTTGAAAAATCACTAAAAAAGATAACTGCTTTTAGCCCTATAAATTCTGATTGAATCGTTCGATTTTGACGAAATTCACACCGTAGCTGCACCTTACTTTAAACCACATTTGGTAGAAATTTGGCTGAAAAATTCGGTTGGAGCTGCCAGCTATGATAATTTTGGTGTCTTAAATTTGAAAAAATAAAAATTTGGAAGTGAAAACATTCAAACCAGCGAATATCCTAAAAAATGTCCGTTTCTACAATAAAACCAATCTGTATACAAATCTTATGCTTAATCTACACAGTCAAAGTAAAACTTTGGAAATTTCATGTCGGACAAGAACGGTAACCCTTTCTCAGTTAACCTATATTTTTAGCTTCAAAAACTTCTGTTCACGGGAACTAACGAATCAATAATCAGATAGAATTGAAATTTACAGAATGCATTGGACTTAAGTAGGGCCAGGTCTGATAGAAGCGATTTTGAATTGTAGGCAACTCTGTTCCAGTGGTGCCATCTTGAAAAATTACAAAGAAAAAAAACTACTTTTTGCCCTATGAAATGTGAATAAGTTACCAGATTTTCATGAAATTCACACAGTAGCTGAACCTTACTCTAAACTCTGTTTGATAGAAATTTGGTTGAAAAATTCGATTGGTGCTGCCAGCTATGGTAATTTTTGTGTCTTTTTGTGAAAATTCGCTCAGGAAAATAAAACTTTTTGCCCTATAACTTCCAGTGCAGTCATGAAATCAATACGAATTTCATACAATTACTGAAACCTATTATAAACATTATTCAAGCCAAATTTGGTTGAAAAGCCATGATAGGGTTGCCAGCTATTGTTGGTTTTGTGTTTGCTTGCAATATCTTTATTAAGCGGTTTTATCGTAGAATTTTCAATTGGTAATGATATTGTAGTGACCATAAACAGCAAATATTAAGCTTTCGATTATTTGAAAAAACTCGCTGCAGGTAACCCTAAATTTCTTTATACTCCTATAACTTCAAATGTAATATAACAACGTGAAGCAGATGTGATATATTCTTGGCTTTGATACTGGCGAAAGGTTGCCAGCACGAGTCGGTTGTGCTACTTTTGTATCAATAAATGCTTGCAGTTAGTATTCATACCGGAAACATTTACAATGAAAATAAATAACTGATGTTTCAATTCCCAAAGTTCTGCAAATTTTTCGGATCGCAGCCCCAAAACTCCAACTTCAGTTACAGTGCTGCAGGCACTGAGCATTTTCTTCATTGATATTATATGAGATGCTGCTTTCAAAATTTCGTGAAATAAGCAACTGATAACGAATATAATTAACCTGTGTTTTGCTCTCATAAACGTTGAAATTCATGCCAGTGGTAATATCTGAAACCTTCTCCCATATGAGTTATAATGCATTCTTGAGACAAAAGTAAAACATGGCATTTGAAACAATTTGGCCGTAATAAGCAGCGCATGTGGTGGAATATGCACTCAAAACCTGCACGATTCTTCTACTGTTCTTCGAACATTAGTGTTTCTAGCGGTTCAGGTGCGCTAGAGTTTTTATAGATATGTTTGATGTGTTGAGTGTGTACGCAGACTTTTTCTGCCGAGTGTATGTAGTAAATTATATAGTGCATCACGCTTTAATCTTTATTTTTAAATACGTTTGAAAAATGTTAAATTTGATGTAGAATATTTTGCATGAATATATGTATATTAAACCACTTGAAACAAGTATTTTAGTTTCATATATTTTATACTGAGGAGCATTGAAATTGAATATTTCTCGGAAATTTTTCTACTGCGTAAACGTAGTAGATAACTAACTGGGCCAAAAAGAATGGTTGGATCGATTGAAAGGTGTGCATATAGGTGTTATATTAATAGCGACCATAAACTTAATTTTATTTATTTGAAAAAACTGACCAGCATACAACGAAATCAACGAAAATTTGTTCGGATAACAATAAAAAACTGGGCCCACCCAATCTCAACAAGCACGATCCGCCACTGCTTGAAACATTTTGGCTGTAGTAAGCAGCTCGTGTGGTATAATATGCACTCAAAATCTGCACGATTCTTCTTCTGTTCTTCGAACAAAAGTGTTTCTAGCGGTTCAGGTGCGCTAGAGTCTTTTTTTTTTAGTCTCTCACTAAGTTGAATAGGATGTTTTTTGATGGGATGATCAGACGTGTGTAAAAGATTTTCATGTAAAAGTCCTTTGTTTATATTTAGATTGATTATTCTTTTACGATTATCATCGAGAGATATGCGTTTGTCACTATAATTTTATTTGTAAATTAAATACTTTATTTTGTTCGTTAATTGATTATTATTTACATAAGGCAACCCGTAGATTGCCGCATGTTTGGCACTGAGTGTTACTCGTGCAGCCGATATGTTCTAATAAGCCAATACAGGCTAGATAAAGTTTTGCCGATATAAGGCAATGATTTAGTTTAAACAAAACTAAATGTAGTAATCTTAACTGATGTTTATTTCTTTAAGACTACTATACAACTCCTCCTTCATATCATTCTTACATTCTATTTATGCCTAATTTTTGCTAACGCTATTCTTACCTATCGACATTGCATAATCATTACTCAATTAGTTCCCATGCATAAACTCATGACCTAATTCATGTGAGTTGCTTACTATGTTTTTCGCACATTAAGTTTTCTAGTTCATATTGACTCCACGTGACTGCGCATATTCTCATCATATACATCATCCATGTTCCAAGTCAAGACAACACACATCAAACCAAGATATACATCATATACATAAACCACATAGAATAAGTCCAAACCAGGACAAATGTCTTATACAGATCAATGCTATAGTGGAATATGGATGTAGTCTATGCTTATCAAGGTAAAGTCTCTTGGAAGCCAATTAATTTTTGTCTTGTCTTACGTGTGTGTATATCCAAGTAATTGAACCATTACACCCCTTCCGTTTCAAGGAGTCGAGCATTTACATTTAAATTCGAGACTACTTTGTTGGTTATGTATTCTTGATAGGCTCTTAACAAATATTTAATAACATTGTCTTAAAAAAATTTCGAATATCATATTTTATACATTATTTAGGGTTTCTTTTTGTATAACTTAAGCCTATTGTTGTATATCCGTTTATTCTTATTTTCTATTTCAATAAATGTGGTCACATCTTTCGTGTCTATTACTTTATACGGACCTTTATATGGTTTATCATGTTTTCTTCTATTTTCAGTTTTTAACAATACTAAATCACCTAGTTCTATGTTTAAAGGGTTTGAGGAATTCTGTTTGCTATTTTGTGCTGTTTAAGCTATTTCGATTTACTGTTTGGCTTTGGTTAGTGACGTTCTTAATCTCAATTTTAATTCATTCTTGTAGTTATCCAAATTGTAAATTTTTTCTGAATGTTTTAAAATATAATTCGGTAAATATGAAAGCTTGCCAAAAACTAGCTCATAACCTAGAGTCTACATTGGCCATGAGCTTTGCCATATGCGATGGCAACGAATGTCAGTTTATGACATGTCATCTGATGCCTGGGTAACGGCATGTCATGCCATATCATTTTGAAAATATCATTCAGCAGTGAACATATGCCCGCTATTGGTGTTATAGAGCACTGCGAAGGTTAGAGGAAGCGGAATGTGAGGAAAGGCCCAAATTGAGGAAGAGGCGAACGTATATTTCCATAAGCAATCTTTTTTTTGTATTCGTTTAGGTTTTGTAGCACTATTTCCCTCGACATCGCCATTTTGAAAATGAGCAACTGTCAGAATATGGCCATGCAAATGTCTTGCCATATGGCTTGACATCTATGGCATGACATCAAATATGGTATGCCATATACCGTCTACATTTTCCATTTCCATGGCAAGTCGAATGTTATGCCATCTCCCATGGCCAATGTGGACGCGGCGTAAGGTGTGTAATTTGTATCAATGTTTGGGGTTGTATAATAGGAAAAAGTGTAGAAAGGTAGCCATTCGTCCCAATTATCATTGTCAGCAAAAGATATAATTGATAAGGATTCGTTCAACACACGATGATTTCTTTCTACTATGCCTAAAGTTTCATGATGGTATGGTGTCGAAAATATTTGTTTGATGTCTAGGAGATTGCATATTTCTTTCATTAAACTATTTGTGAATTCAGTGCTTAAATCTGTTTTTACTAATGTTCGAAGAACTTTAGTATTAAAATCGTTTCGCCGAAAATCGTCATATATATATATATATATATATATATATATATATATATATATATATATATATATATATATATATGTATATATATATATATATATATATATATATATATATATATATAGATATATATATATATATATATATATATATATATTTAGATATATATATTTAGATATATATGTATATATATATATATATATATATATATATATATATATATATATATATATATATATATATATATATATATATATATATATATATATATATATATATATATATGTATGTATATATATGTATATATATATATATATATATATATATATATATATATATATATATATATATATATATATATATATATATATATATATATATATATATAAATATATATCACCAAAATGGTTTTTGAGGATGGCGAGATCAAACTGTCCACTCATAATGATCGACTGAGGAGAATTCACGAGCGCGTCCGTGCTTGGCTTGGCGACGCCTACGCTAAGGGAAAACGCCGTTTGAGTACGTTTCTTTTCTCCGGGTCAACTGGTGTACGTGCGTCATCATGTCTTGAGTAGTGCTGCAGAGGGATCAAAAGCTAATTTAACCATTAAATTTGTACCTGCTAAAATAGTCTGTTGGTCTGATGGGTTTTTTACGAACTGGAAGACTTAAAGGGAAAACGTCTGGGAGCTCTCCACACCCAGTATATTTGTACCTGAAATCTGCTTGGTCATCACGTATATTGTCTGTCCTGACCACATTTTTTTTCACTCTTACTTGCGGTTATACTCTCAGTTGATTCCATTTGTTTTTCTTCCCAGAGGTTTACTCTCTTGTTCGCGATCATGCCCGGCTTCACTTAGGAAACTTTTTGGAGGGCGAGGTCATCCCCAAGTTTGTTGCGTACGCATCAGTCTCGTCTTTATGCCTCACCTCGGGAGAGCTACCCCCATCCCTAACTGCCAAAATAAACCTTCTTGGCACGAAGATTTATTTATAACCTGTCTTAAAATAAACAATCTGGGCACAATGATCATATCATTTTTTTTGCTGCCTTATAGTAAGCATTTTTGGCACAATGCTTTTCCATTACTCCTATGGGTAGGCATTATCTGTTTCGATTCGTTTATTCACCTCTTGTGAAAAATTATCTATTTCATCATCAATCGATTTCCCAATCAATCAATTTTCTCGTTCCTGTTTTACCTTGTAAAGTTACATTCCATCGAATTTTGAAAACGATGAGGAATGTTTGGTGAGTGGGAGAATGGTGTATCTTGTGGTGACCGTTGAGGAAGGTAGATTGGTGTGTCGCAGTCGAGAGCTGGTGAAACTTACTACTACTAAGTTTGGTTGAGATAAATTCTTTTGTGGAAAAATGGCATTCATTGATCCAAAAGATATCGCTTACGCCATTAAAACCTCGCGAATCAATTTCTAATTACGATTTAACGATTTCATTCAATCAATGGGCGGATAATTGATATAAACGCAAATACATATCCTGAAAATTCGTAATGATCATACAACCTCGTAAAATTTGAGTTTTGCAATAACGGGTTCTTCATAAAGTGCCAAAAAAAAGTTCTCAGAAAGGTTTTGAACGCTGCATTTGAGAACGTGTTTAATTGCCTGCACAGAAACTGATCGAAAGTCACGCGCCGAGTCAACTGCGTTCGCATTGAATCTAATCTCGATACACCGAACCAGTACATTTGGCTGACTGCATTCTCCAAAGACCGCTGGCGGCATTTGATGCCAAGTTTAATATCAGCTATAATTTATTAGGCATTTGTCATAATTTGCCTATCAATCTACGTTTGTTTGATTTTTGTTAAAACAAATGTTTGGGAATGAAAATTTATTATGTTTAAAGCTTGTCTATGTTAAAAAGTTCTAAATTTTGAGCCGTGTGTAGGTGCTTAGTGCCTAAAAGTAGGCAAGGATTTTGTTTTTAAAATTTTGATTCGTCATCACTTCTGACAAAAACATTGGATCATCGTGAAATTTGCAGAGCGTATTGATGTCGACTAAGGTTTAATACACATGGATTTTTAAGGTGGTGCGGGTGACCCTGCAGCTACGGCAGGCTCCTGAAAAAAAAATTTTCAAATCATTGAACCTCTTGAAAAATTTTTTGATTTTACAAAAAAATCAAATCATTGATAATTTTTGACTTTTATCCATAATGCCAAACTCAAATTTTTAAAATTCCGATTTGCACAAGAACGGCAACCGATCACCAAATTACATCTATTTTCAGCACTCGAAAGTTCTGTTCACGAGAACTGACGACCGGATTATCCGATCATAATGAAATTTACAAGGTATGATGGTATAAGCTGGGACCAGGTCTGATAGAAGCGATTTTTAACAGTAGACAACCATGTGGCAGTGGTACCATCTTGAAAAATCCCTGAGAAAATAAAACCGGTTTTTTATTTAAATCTTCCGATTCAGCCATCAGGTTTTAACAAAATTCGCACAGTACTTGGATCTTACTTTAAATCAAATTTGTTGAAAAATTGGCTGAAAAATTAGAATAGAGTTGCCAGCTATGGTGATTTTTTTCTCGTAAATCTTGGAAATTCGCTCAACAAAATAAAGTTTTTTCCCCTATAATTTCCGGTCCAGTGCAGAAATCAAAACGAAGTTCATGCATTAAAAGGACCTTAGTGTGAACCAAATGTCGTAGGAATTTCGTACAAAAATCATGAAAGGGCTGCCTGCTATGACCATTTTGGTAATTTTGTGGAATTTCTTTTCTGAGCGATTATATCATTAGATTTGCAAATGGGAACGATCCTGCAATGAAAATTAACAACAACTAATAACGCTTGGAGCTTGAGGAGCTTGAGTAGCCTAGTGGGTAGAGCACTGGCCTCTTGCGTGTGGGGTCCCTAGTTCGAATCCAGGTTCGGACGAGGGTCCGCGCACCAAGCTTTGAGTTCACCGAGTCAACTGCGTTCGCATTGAATCTAATCTCGATACACCGAACCAGTACATTTTGCTGACTGCATTCTCCAAAGACCGCTGGCGGCATTTGATGCCAAGTTTAATATCAGCTATAATTTATTAGGCATTTGTCATAATTTGCCTATCAATCTACGTTTGTTTGATTTTTGTTAAAACAAATGTTTGGGAATGAAAATTTATTATGTTTAAAGCTTGTCTATGTTAAAAAGTTCTAAATTTTGAGCCGTGTGTAGGTGCTTAGTGCCTAAAAGTAGGCAAGGATTTTGTTTTTAAAATTTTGATTCGTCATCACTTCTGACAAAAACATTGGATCATCGTGAAATTTGCAGAGCGTATTGATGTCGACTAAGGTTTAATACACATGGATTTTTAAGGTGGTGCGGGTGACCCTGCAGCTACGGCAGGCTCCTGAAAAAAAAATTTTCAAAACATTGAACCTCTTGAAAAATTTTTTGATTTTACAAAAAAATCAAATCATTGATAATTTTTGACTTTTATCCATAATGCCAAACTCAAATTTTTAAAATTCCGATTTGCACAAGAACGGCAACCGATCACCAAATTACATCTATTTTCAGCACTCGAAAGTTCTGTTCACGAGAACTGATGACCGGATTATCCGATCATAATGAAATTTACAAGGTATGATGGTATAAGCTGGGACCAGGTCTGATAGAAGCGATTTTTAACAGTAGACAACCATGTGGCAGTGGTACCATCTTGAAAAATCCCTGAGAAAATAAAACCGGTTTTTTATTTAAATCTTCCGATTCAGCCATCAGGTTTTAACAAAATTCGCACAGTACTTGGATCTTACTTTAAATCAAATTTGTTGAAAAATTGGCTGAAAAATTAGAATAGAGTTGCCAGCTATGGTGATTTTTGTCTCGTAAATCTTGGAAATTCGCTCAACAAAATAAAGTTTTTTCCCCTATAATTTCCGGTCCAGTGCAGAAATCAAAACGAAGTTCATGCATTAAAAGGACCTTAGTGTGAACCAAATGTCGTAGGAATTTCGTACAAAAATCATGAAAGGGCTGCCTGCTATGACCATTTTGGTAATTTTGTGGAATTTCTTTTCTGAGCGATTATATCATTAGATTTGCAAATGGGAACGATCCTGCAATGAAAATTAACAACAACTAATAACGCTTGGAGCTTGAGGAGCTTGAGTAGCCTAGTGGGTAGAGCACTGGCCTCTTGCGTGTGGGGTCCCTAGTTCGAATCCAGGTTCGGACGAGGGTCCGCGCACCAAGCTTTGAGTTCACCTAGCTCTGATTAGGTACCTGATTTAAATCAGGGGTAAAGTGAGTCGTGGAACTAATCAATCCACACTTGTATCCACAATGATTAAAAAAATTGTAATGAAGTTCACTACCAGCTTCAACCCCTAGACCCGTACAAGGGTTGTCCTGGGATTGCTTTACTTAATAACGCTTTAAAAATTTAAAAGGTTCTAAGGATGATAACCCTTAGATTCTTTTCAGCCGTATAACTTCCAGCGCAGTGATTCAATCGAAACGAAATTTACTTGTTGGTTTTAACTTAACATGAAGCAGATTTGGTATATATTTTACTCTCCTGCTTACACAGGGTAACCAGCTTTAGCCATTTTCGTATATATAGCACCAACAGATGCTTTAAAGTACGTATTCATATGCTAAGCATTTGTAATAAAAATGAGAAACCACTTTTTAAATTTTCCGAGTTTTGAACATTTTTCGGATGGCTGCCTCAAACAACGTTTGACCGCTGAAATTGTCTATGAAATCCTCCGATGAGAACAAAATTCAAAGAATTAGTTGATTCAAGTATGAGCTTGTTATGGTTAACTTATTGCTGCTTCGTTGGGAAAGTGTTGCCAGCACTGAACATTTTCATCATTTCTGTTATAGTTGAAATTTGTTGCTTTGGATAAGTAATGGTTGATATGATTTTACAAAAAAATGAATAACATCTTTCGACATGTTTTTGTTACTCAAAGACAATTTCTTCGAAAATTAGTTTCCTAGCGTTTCTAATGCGGTAGACTTTTCGTTTTAAGTATATCTGGAGCGATTGCACCGGCCCGATTTGGATGCATACGTTCGAGACACAGCTGATGCCGGCGGCTAAATTTCTTCGTCGCGGAGGTGTGAAATTTACAACAGCATATTGAGGTTTGTCCATTTCTGAAAACTAACATCCGATCTGAGTCCCAACAGGATGATACAGGTATCGATTTAAATAGGAATGGGCGTGTGATCCGTTAAATTATTCACAATTATTAACGATGCAATTTTATTATAATAACGGAGTTGCCAAAGTGGTGGTTTTGTATCAGACAGAAAATTTTTGCAAATATAAAAAAACTCTAGCGCACCTGAACCGCTAAAAACACTAATGTTCGAAGAACAGTAGAAGAATCGTGCAGGTTTTGAGTGCATATTCCACCACATGAGCTGCTTATTACGGCCAAACTGTTTCAAATGCCACGTTTTACTTTGGTCTCAAGAATGCATTATAACTCATATGGTAGAAGGTTTCAGATATTACCACTGGCATGGGTTTCAAAGTTTATGAAAGAAAAACACTTGTTAATTATATTCGTTATCAGTTGCTTATTTCACCAAACTTTGAAAGCAGCATCTCATATAATATCAATGAAGAAAATGCTCAGTGCCTGCAGCACCGTAACTGAAGTTGGTGTTTGGGGCTGCGAATTGAAAAATTTGCAGAACAGGGAATTGAAACATCGCTTATTACTAATGTTCGAAGAAGAACATTAGTATTAAAATCACTTTGGCCAAAAATTCATATTTCTATATATATATATATATATATCATCAAAAAATTTCAGTGAAAAAATCTCAGGAACGCGCCATCCGATTGAGCTGAAATTTTCAGGACACATTGGTGTATATGCAGAATAGTGCCAGGTCTCACAAAAAGTTGAAAATCTTTAACCCTTTGGCGCCGGCGGCCATTTTAGTGATATTTTTAATATACCTATTATTCCGTACACAAATAAGTTTTGCAAAAATAAAGTTGACAAAATAAATTTCGAACGTGTTTTACATGTGAATCGGATAATGTTTTGGAATTTTTTAACCCCATGTGTGCGCTGGGTGCCTAAAAACAGAACGGGAAAACTTGAAAATTTTTAAACTGCGATAACTTTTGACAAAGTTATTTAATCATTACGAAATTTTTAGGACATATTGGTATTATTTAGTTGTAGATCTGTGTAGCTTTTGATGAGCGTGCTGGCAACCCTGTAGCTAGGGCAGGCACTGAAAGTGAAAACCTTCAAACCATCGTTTCTCTTGAAAAACTGCCGTTTCTTCAAAAAAAAGCCACTCATATGTAAATCTTGTGCTTTGTTTACATAAACAAAAAAAAAAATTTGATATGGTATAACGGGCACGCCTGGTAACCCTTGCCCAATTTACCTATATTTTTAGCATCAAAAACTTCTGTTCACGGAAACTCACGATCCAATGAGCAGAATTAATTGAAATTTGCAGAATGTATTGGTCCTATATAGGACCAAGTCTGATAGAAGTGATTTTGAAATGCGGGTGATTCTGTGCCAGTGGTGCCATCTTGAAAAATCACTAAAAAAGATAACTGCTTTTAGCCCTATAAATTCTGATTGAATCGTTCGATTATGACGAAACTCACACAGTAGCGGAACCTTATTTAATACCACGTTTGGTAGAAATTTAGTCGAAAAATTCGGTTGGAGCTGCCAGCTATGATAATTTTGGTGTCTTAAATTTGAAAAAATCAAAATTTGGAAGTGAAAAGCTTAAACCATCGAATTTCCAAAAACTGTCCGTTTCTTACAATAAAACCAATCTGTATACAAATCTTATGCTTTATCTACACGTTCAAAGTAAAACTTTGGAAATTTCATGTCGGACAAGAACGGTAACCCTTTCCCAGTCAACCTATATTTTTAGCATCAAAAACTTCTGTTCACGGGAACTCACGAATCAATAATCAGATACCATTGAAATTTACAGAATGCATTGGACTTAAGTAGGACCAGGTTTGATAGAAGTGATTTTGAATTGTGGGCAACTCTGTGCCAGTGGCGCCATCTTGAAAAATTACAAAGAAAAAAAACTGCTTTTTGCCCTATGAAATTTGAATAAGTTACCAGATTTTCATGAAATTAACACAGTAGCTGAACCTTACTTTAAACTCTGTTTGATAGAAATTTGGTTGAAAAATTCGATTGGTGCTGCCAGCTATAGTAATTTTTGTGTCTTTGGATTTGAAAATTCGCTCTGGAAAATAAAACTTTTCGCCCTATAACTTCCAGTGCAGTCATGAAATCAATACGAATTTCATACAATTAATGGAACCTACTATAAACATTATTCAGGCCAAATTTGGTTGAAAAGCCACGATAGGGTTGCCAGCTATTGTTGGTTTTGTGTTTGTTTGCAATATCTTTATTAACCCTCCGAGTACACACCTATTTTTTCGATCATGGAGAACACTTGGGGTCAAATTGACCCCAAGCACTTTTGAACGTCTATAGAATCGCCGCCACTGAAGATTTTAATTTGAAAAAATTTGTAGGTATAGTTTGAGACCTTTTCTAGTAGTTCTTATGCATACGACGTGCCTTAAATGTCCTTAACATACCTAAAAAAAATTCACAAAAAACCGTTTTGCCGAAAATCAGGTTTTTTATTAAAAAATCGTTATTTTTTTTAATTTTCAATATTTTTGGCTAAAAATTTAGACAGATACTCTCAAGATATGACAAAATCATAAAAAAATTAGATGTATATTGGACCTTAAAAAAAAGTATTTATTTTGCATATTTACGGTGGCGATTTTGAAGGTTTTTTATATTTGCATATTTTAAAAAAAAATTAATAAATTTGTTGATTTTTAATATTTTGAGCTTAAAATTTATATGGCTAGAATAATACAAAAATCATCCCTTTATAAAGCGTTGCAAGAAAGATATTCGTTACGCATATTGGTAGTAGTAATTTTGAGGGTATGAAAAATAATGAATTTTTTCATTTTTGAATAGAAAAAACTATTTTTTATTCATTAAAATATATGAAAATATTGACAAAATAAAGAAGAAATTGAAAAATTATTCATATCTAACACAATCATTACATAAAAATGCCCGATGCTCGTCGCACATCGGTCGATCGCAAGATGCGCACACATCTTTTGTTTTGTGGTCCTGTTTTCGAGAGCACAATAAACATCTTGCTCTTTTATTGAGCTTTGGACGTTCTGAAGGAGCATTTGGGATATTTATTCCTAAAATATTCTCGATCCCTTTTCGAATGTCTACACGTAGAATGGTATTATTTAATTTTTCTCGTAAATATGGCTCGACGAGGTGAGCCACAACTTCTTTCAAGGCAGCAATGGCAGATTTATTTTTGGTAGCGTCAGTGTCAGTGTCTATCGATAGACCGATAGACACTGAAGAAGAAGAGGGCAGATTACCCTCGAAATATCGATATTTGTCACAAAAACTAAATATATCTAGCTTCGAAAGGATAAATCGATTTTTTAAGAACAGTTTTTACAAGCTGGAAAAAATTGGTACATATTAAAAACAATTATTTTTTGGCTATTATAAATTAATCTATCGATTTATAAAGTAAAAAAAATATTGAATTTTACCTCAAAATTGACGTCGAGTACACATGGGGTCTATTTGACCCCTTGATCTGCTTCAAAGGCTTCTCAACGACGACTGATACCATGGGACTGTATGAGAACGGTTTAAACTAAAAGTCAAGGCACAGAAATACACTAAGGAACCTACAGTACCCCCCTTTTCCCGCAGGCCTAAGCGCTGCGATTGGTCAAAAAGGTCTCTGGGGTCAATTTGACCCCCTGTGTTCTCGGAGGGTTAAGCGGTTTTATCGTAGAATTTTCAATTGGTAATGATATTGTAGTGGCAATAAACAGCAAATATTAAGCTTTCC
>OZ022265.1:55362389-55374889 GCA_963978885.1 Nemotelus pantherinus
TTTTCCCAAATGCTGATGTATACAATGAAATCATTGAGTCAATTAAGAGCGAATTTTCTGATGTTTTCAAGAGCGGTTTAGGTCGATATAAATTATCAGAGATCAATCTACCTATTTTGCCTGATTCTCAACCTATTTTTTGCAAGCCACGTCCAATTCCTCTTGCATGGAAAAACGAAATTGAAAATCAATTAAATCAATTGGTTGATTCGGGAATGCTTGTCCCAACTAACAATTCTGAATGGGGTACCCCTCTAGTTCCCATTCTGAAACCAAATGGCAAGCTTCGTATTTGTGGTGATTACAAGACAACCATTAACAAGTTTTTAAAAGACTTCAAATATCCATTACCACAAATTGATCAAATATTTGCCTCAATGCAAGGAGGCAAACTTTTTACAAAATTAGATATGTCGAACGCATACAATCAACTTGTTTTGAATAAGGAAACTCAGAAACTGTGTACTTGGAGCACTCATAAAGGCATATTTTCAGTGACCAGACTTCCTTTTGGAGTCAAAACAGCAGCAACTATTTTCCAAAAGACAATTGAAGGTCTTTTATCTCAATTTGAAAATGTATTTTGTTACCAGGATGACATTGTCATTACTGGGCCGAATCTTTCCGTTCATCTGAAAACTTTAAAAGAGGTTCTAGAGCGCCTTAGAACAGCTGGTTTGAGGTTGAACTCCGATAAATGTGAATTTTTTAAATCGAAAATCTCGTATTTCGGTTTTGATATTGATTCAACAGGACTGTCTAACAACAAGGAGCGCGTTAAGGTTGTACTAAACGCACCAAAACCTTCAAATATTTCGGAATTGAGAGCTTTCATTGGTTTGGTCAACCATCATTCAAATTTCATTGAAAATTTTGCAAAAAAAATGACGCCTTTGTACTACTTATTAAAAAAAGGTGTTGAGTTCAATTGGACCAACGAATGTCAGCGTGCTTATGAATTGATGAAGACGGAAATCTGTTCAAGCAAAACGCTAGTTCATTTTGATCCGAAATTACCAATAAATTTGTCGACTGACGCATCTAATTTGGCTATTGCCGGAGTCTTATCTCATGTTTTCGACGATGGAAGTGAAAAACCTATCGCGTATGTCTCAAGAGCGTTGAACAGCGCTGAAAAAAATTACAGTACGATAGAAAAAGAAGCCCTCGCAATTATCTTCAGCGTAACTAAATTAAAGCAATATTTATTGGGTATTCATTTCGTCTTGAAAACAGATCACAGACCACTTTTGGCTATTTTTGGCCAACACAAAGGCATCCCAGTGATGGCCGCATCACGAATGCAACGATGGGCCTTCACACTTTCGGGATTTGACTATGAAATCAAATATGTAAAAGGCATTTTAAATCGAGCAGACAGTTTGTCTAGGATGGCTCAATTGGAAATTTCTGAGGTGAAGCCAGAACCGAATTATATAGATTATGTTGGATTTATTAATCCTTTAAATTTAAATTATAAAACAATTGGAATTGAAACGAAAAGAGATCAAATTTTGTCTAAAGTATTAAGTTGCATTCAGGAGGGAACTTTAGAAAAAATGGACAGAAAAGACTTCGAACAATTCAGGACAAGGCATTCTGAGCTTACAGTCGAAAGAGATTGCATATTATGGGGCTATCGCACGTGATACCCAGCAAATTGAGGAAGGCTGTGTTGGATTTATTACACCAATCACATTTTGGTATAGTAAAGACCAAATCACTAGCCCGCTCATATATTTGGTGGCCAAGAATGGACCACGATATTGAAAATATGATCAAGAATTGCAATTCGTGTCAGAAAATACAAGCTAGCCCGGAAAAGGCTTCTTTAATTCCTTGGGCGCCTACCGACTCAGCATGGCAAAGAATTCATGTTGATTATGCCGGTCCAGTCAGAGGTTATTATCTTTTGTTGATTGTGGACTCCTTTTCAAAATGGGTTGAAGTCTTCAAGACGAAAGACATAACGTCCTCTTTCACTATTGATAAGCTTCGTGAAGTATTTTGTCGATTTGGTTTGGTCGAAATATTGGTTAGTGATAATGGCAGGCAGTTCACCTCACAAGAGTTCAAAAAATTTGTTGATATGAATGGAATTAGACACATTTTCACAGCTCCTGGTCATCCCGCTACCAATGGCCAAGCCGAAAATTTCGTAAAAACTCTAAAAAAATCTTTACAAGCAACTTTACAGAACGATCACTCTGATTTTGAAGCGATTTTAAATAGATTTCTATTTGATTATCGCGCAACGAAGCATTGTGCAACTGGGGAATCGCCAGCAAAATTATTATTTAATAGAGAACTTAGATCTCGTTTTAGTTTATTGAAACCTCCGCTCATAAAAGAAAATATCGAAAGAGCTCAAGAAATGGCCATAAAAAATTTTCGAGGTAATCGAGACTTAGATTTTTCAGTTGATCAATAAGTTTACGTGAGAAATTATAGCGATCCTAACAAGCCGAGTTGGTCGCCCGCCGTGATAAAAAATAAAATTGGCCCGAGAAATTACACTTGCTTATTAACTCATAACAATCGAGACATAAAAAGACATCTGGATCAGATTCGCCCCGCCGCCAGTCAGAATGAAATGCCGATTGACGAATCGAATAATACTTTGGAATCCACAATTTTACCCAATATTTCTGAATTTTCAACCGATCAGTCCCAGCGGCCGGTGCATGACTCGATGGCAACAGCCGAATCCGAAGTAAATTTAAGAGAGAGAGTTGGTAGGGCTTCTAGAGTAGCATCAATTAAAGCCAAAGAAAAAATGAAAGAACAGAAGTAAATTAAAGATTGAGTAATTTTTATTTAACAATTAAGTATTTGAATTTAAAATATCGCTCAAAAATGATAATTTAAGATTGGAAATCGATAAGAAGTATAGACTGTTTTTGTTGTTTGTTTCAACATTTTTAGTTCTGAATTATATTATGCTTTCCAAATTGTTTAGATTTGCTTCATCACTCTGAGAATTATTTGTAAAAATTGTAAACAATTTAGGGAAGAGGTTGTTGGATATTGCCAGATCCATTGTAAAATGGCATTTGAATCGTCATATAAATTGTGAATTGTCATATCTATTGTAACCTAGCAGATGACATATGAATTTAATAAATGTAGGTGTCGGTCTCTTCCGCCACCAACCATCGAGTTGACAACTTTTTCTTCGCTCCGAATACACTACAAGTAGTAATCTCAAATCATTTGAGAAGGCTCTTCTTAAAAATCTACTAGACTCTCTTATCAACAGGTACCCCTAAATGTTTGAAAAAATTAAGCAACGAAACGAACTTTGTGTGTAGTAATCTGATCATAGCAAATTTGGAATCGCGCAGAGTTTATCGGACCTTTTAATTTTTATATCTGATAATAAGTTACAAACGGAAATATTGGATATTTATAAATTGCTAAGTCAAGTTGCTTCACTGGCATCTTCTTGCACTTCAGTTGAACGAAGTTTTTCAGCTTTTAACAGAGTAAACACTTTTTTACGGAATTCAATTTGTCAGACAAGGCTTTCCGATTTAAGTACAATGGAAATTGAAAGGGATTTAGTTAAAATGTTGCAAGAAGGCTACAATTTCAAATTTCACAACCAAATAATTGATCTCTTTGCTTCATCAAAGAGTAGACGGAACCAAATAATTTACAAGCATACACTTGGCAGAAAAAGTCTGCGTACACACTCAACACATCCAACATATCTATAAAAAACATCGTTTTAAGTAATTTATTTCATAATAGTTTTTTTTCTTTATTTTTATGGCTTTATTACAAACATAAAACAAAAAAAAAATGATGATTATTGTACTCCATAAAAATATTAAAATTAAAACACGAAGACAAATCCTGAATTGTAGCAATAAAAAGTCTGCGTACAAATATTTCTTTTGAAAATAAAACAATTGTTTTTCCTCGTTAATAGCTTGTGGGATCCTCGTCTCGTTATTACTTCCCACAACCGTTTTTGCATGGAATCTACCAGCTTCTTAGTGAACTCTGGGACGATTGAATTCCACTCCTGGATCAGGACTTCCTTGAGCATTACCTTCGACGTTATTGTGTGTGCTCGAATCCTTTGTTCCAAGTGATGCCACAAATGCTCTATTGGATTAAGGTCAGGAGATTGGGGCGGTGTACGAAGCTGATTTTGGGCATTATACAGCAACCAGAGTCTTACTACCTCCGCAGTGTGCTTAGGGTCGTTGTCGTGTTGGAAGTAAAAATTGTCGCTTAAGCCCAAACGCTCTGCACTTTTCTTCAAATTGCGCTTGAGAATATTAAGGTAGTCTATTTTATTCATAATACTTTCAATAAACTCCATTTTTCCTACTCCTCCACTAGCCATACACCCCCATATCATAACACCGCCACCACCGTGCTTTACTGTTGGACAGAGATTTTTTACGTCGAAGGCTGCGCCAGTTTTTCTCCATACAATCTTCCGACCTTTGATTCCAAAAATACAAAATTTACTTTCATCTGGGAAAATAACTTGTTTCCAAAATTCTTTGGGCTTATTTATGTGTTCCTTAGCAAACGCCAGCCGCTTGAGTCTGTTGACTGTTGTTATAAATGGCTTTCTACGAGCAACGCGTCCGTGATACCCATATTTTCTAAGAATTTTACGAACACCATCATCAGAAATAGACTTGCGGTACTTTGCTTTGATGTCCTTTGCCATATCAGCTGCAGTTAATCTAGGATTAGCCTTTATCGTTCGGAGCAAACTTCGAGTTTCATGAGGGCTCAGCTTTGGAGGACGGCCAGATCTGGGTTTTGAAACCAAAACTCCTGTGTTTTTGAAGTTTTTTACGACTCGTTGGACAGTTGAATGACTTCTGCTGACTATTGCACCTATTTCACGATATGACGTACCTTTTTTCCACAAATCCACGATAATTTCCCTTTCTCCAAAGTCAATTTCCTTTCCTTTATTAGACATCTCTTACTTAAAGTTTTTTAGAAATTATTTTTAACGCAAACCTTAGATAAAAACACGTGAATCAACTTTTCTACACAAACTTTATTGTTATTATTGATTTAACTGCAACTCAGTGACTTTGACTTCTCTTTATACGCTTTGTACGCAGACTTTTTATTCTAATTTTTATTCCCCTATAGAGGCGGAATTTCAGACTATTTTTGGTTTCCGAATTTTATCGTTGTTTAAGAGTGCAGTAATTCTCATTTTTGTTTTGTTTTATGTTGATAATGAAGTAATGAAAAATAGGGGAAAAAAATATTTTCGGAATAATATGTTAGAAACGATGTTTTTTATAGATATGTTTGATGTGTTGAGTGTGTACGCAGACTTTTTCTGCCGAGTGTATGTAGTAAATTATATAGTGCATCACGCTTTAATCTTTATTTTTAAATACGTTTGAAAAATGTTAAATTTGATGTAGAATATTTTGCATGAATATATGTATATTAAACCACTTGAAACAAGTATTTTAGTTTCATATATTTTATACTGAGGAGCATTGAAATTGAATATTTCTCGGAAATTTTTCTACTGCGTAAACGTAGTAGATAACTAACTGGGCCAAAAAGAATGGTTGGATCGATTGAAAGGTGTGCATATAGGTGTTATATTAATAGCGACCATAAACTTAATTTTATTTATTTGAAAAAACTGACCAGCATACAACGAAATCAACGAAAATTTGTTCGGATAACAATAAAAAACTGGGCCCACCCAATCTCAACAAGCACGAGCCGCCACTGCTTGAAACATTTTGGCTGTAGTAAGCAGCTCGTGTGGTATAATATGCACTCAAAATCTGCACGATTCTTCTTCTGTTCTTCGAACAAAAGTGTTTCTAGCGGTTCAGGTGCGCTAGAGTCTTTTTTTTTAGTCTCTCACTAAGTTGAATAGGATGTTTTTTGATGGGATGATCAGACGTGTGTAAAAGATTTTCATGTAAAAGTCCTTTGTTTATATTTAGATTGATTATTCTTTTACGATTATCATCGAGAGATATGCGTTTGTTACTATAATTTTATTTGTAAATTAAATACTTTATTTTGTTCGTTAATTGATTATTATTTACATAAGGCAACCCGTAGATTGCCGCATGTTTGGCACTGAGTGTTACTCGTGCAGCCGATATGTTCTAATAAGCCAATACAGGCTAGATAAAGTTTTGCCGATATAAGGCAATGATTTAGTTTAAACAAAACTAAATGTAGTAATCTTAACTGATGTTTATTTCTTTAAGACTACTATACAACTCCTCCTTCATATCATTCTTACATTCTATTTATGCCTAATTTTTGCTAACGCTATTCTTACCTATCGACATTGCATAATCATTACTCAATTAGTTCCCATGCATAAACTCATGACCTAATTCATGTGAGTTGCTTACTATGTTTTTCGCACATTAAGTTTTCTAGTTCATATTGACTCCACGTGACTGCGCATATTCTCATCATATACATCATCCATGTTCCAAGTCAAGACAACACACATCAAACCAAGATATACATCATATACATAAACCACATAGAATAAGTCCAAACCAGGACAAATGTCTTATACAGATCAATGCTATAGTGGAATATGGATGTAGTCTATGCTTATCAAGGTAAAGTCTCTTGGAAGCCAATTAATTTTTGTCTTGTCTTACGTGTGTGTATATCCAAGTAATTGAACCATTACACCCCTTCCGTTTCAAGGAGTCGAGCATTTACATTTAAATTCGAGACTACTTTGTTGGTTATGTATTCTTGATAGGCTCTTAACAAATATTTAATAACATTGTCTTAAAAAAATTTCGAATATCATATTTTATACATTATTTAGGGTTTCTTTTTGTATAACTTAAGCCTATTGTTGTATATCCGTTTATTCTTATTTTCTATTTCAATAAATGTGGTCACATCTTTCGTGTCTATTACTTTATACGGACCTTTATATGGTTTATCATGTTTTCTTCTATTTTCAGTTTTTAACAATACTAAATCACCTAGTTCTATGTTTAAAGGGTTTGAGGAATTCTGTTTGCTATTTTGTGCTGTTTAAGCTATTTCGATTTACTGTTTGGCTTTGGTTAGTGACGTTCTTAATCTCAATTTTAATTCATTCTTGTAGTTATCCAAATTGTAAATTTTTTCTGAATGTTTTAAAATATAATTCGGTAAATATGAAAGCTTGCCAAAAACTAGCTCATAACCTAGAGTCTACATTGGCCATGAGCTTTGCCATATGCGATGGCAACGAATGTCAGTTTATGACATGTCATCTGATGCCTGGGTAACGGCATGTCATGCCATATCATTTTGAAAATATCATTCAGCAGTGAACATATGCCCGCTATTGGTGTTATAGAGCACTGCGAAGGTTAGAGGAAGCGGAATGTGAGGAAAGGCCCAAATTGAGGAAGAGGCGAACGTATATTTCCATAAGCAATCTTTTTTTTGTATTCGTTTAGGTTTTGTAGCACTATTTCCCTCGACATCGCCATTTTGAAAATGAGCAACTGTCAGAATATGGCCATGCAAATGTCTTGCCATATGGCTTGACATCTATGGCATGACATCAAATATGGTATGCCATATACCGTCTACATTTTCCATTTCCATGGCAAGTCGAATGTTATGCCATCTCCCATGGCCAATGTGGACGCGGCGTAAGGTGTGTAATTTGTATCAATGTTTGGGGTTGTATAATAGGAAAAAGTGTAGAAAGGTAGCCATTCGTCCCAATTATCATTGTCAGCAAAAGATATAATTGATAAGGATTCGTTCAACACACGATGATTTCTTTCTACTATGCCTAAAGTTTCATGATGGTATGGTGTCGAAAATATTTGTTTGATGTCTAGGAGATTGCATATTTCTTTCATTAAACTATTTGTGAATTCAGTGCTTAAATCTGTTTTTACTAATGTTCGAAGAACTTTAGTATTAAAATCGTTTCGCCGAAAATCGTCATATATATATATATATATATATATATATATATATATATATATATATATATATATATATATATATATATATATATATGTATATATATGTATATATATATATATATATATATATATATATATATATATATATATATATATATATATATATATATATGTATGTATATATATGTATATATATATATATATATATATATATATATATATATATATATATATATATATATATATATATATATATATATATATATATATATATATATATATATATATATATATATATATATATATATGTATGTATATATATGTATATATATATATATATATATATATATATATATATATATATATATATATATATATATATATATATATATATAAATATATATATCACCAAAATGGTTTTTGAGGATGGCGAGATCAAACTGTCCACTCATAATGATCGACTGAGGAGAATTCACGAGCGCGTCCGTGCTTGGCTTGGCGACGCCTACGCTAAGGGAAAACGCCGTTTGAGTACATTTCTTTTCTCCGGGTCAACTGGTGTACGTGCGTCATCATGTCTTGAGTAGTGCTGCAGAGGGATCAAAAGCTAATTTAACCATTAAATTTGTACCTGCTAAAATAGTCTGTTGGTCTGATGGGTTTTTTTACGAACTGGAAGACTTAAAGGGAAAACGTCTGGGAGCTCTCCACACCCAGTATATTTGTACCTGAAATCTGCTTGGTCATCACGTATATTGTCTGTCCTGACCACATTTTTTTTCACTCTTACTTGCGGTTATACTCTCAGTTGATTCCATTTGTTTTTCTTCCCAGAGGTTTACTCTCTTGTTCGCGATCATGCCCGGCTTCACTTAGGAAACTTTTTGGAGGGCGAGGTCATCCCCAAGTTTGTTGCGTACGCATCAGTCTCGTCTTTATGCCTCACCTCGGGAGAGCTACCCCCATCCCTAACTGCCAAAATAAACCTTCTTGGCACGAAGATTTATTTATAACCTGTCTTAAAATAAACAATCTGGGCACAATGATCATATCATTTTTTTTGCTGCCTTGTAGTAAGCATTTTTGGCACAATGCTTTTCCATTACTCCTATGGGTAGGCATTATCTGTTTCGATTCGTTTATTCACCTCTTGTGAAAAATTATCTATTTCATCATCAATCGATTTCCCAATCAATCAATTTTCTCGTTCCTGTTTTACCTTGTAAAGTTACATTCCATCGAATTTTGAAAACGATGAGGAATGTTTGGTGAGTGGGAGAATGGTGTATCTTGTGGTGACCGTTGAGGAAGGTAGATTGGTGTGTCGCAGTCGAGAGCTGGTGAAACTTACTACTACTAAGTTTGGTTGAGATAAATTCTTTTGTGGAAAAATGGCATTCATTGATCCAAAAGATATCGCTTACGCCATTAAAACCTCGCGAATCAATTTCTAATTACGATTTAACGATTTCATTCAATCAATGGGCGGATAATTGATATAAACGCAAATACATATCCTGAAAATTCGTAATGATCATACAACCTCGTAAAATTTGAGTTTTGCAATAACGGGTTCTTCATAAAGTGCCAAAAAAAAGTTCTCAGAAAGGTTTTGAACGCTGCATTTGAGAACGTGTTTAATTGCCTGCACAGAAACTGATCGAAAGTCACGCGCCGAGTCAACTGCGTTCGCATTGAATCTAATCTCGATACACCGAACCAGTACATTTGGCTGACTGCATTCTCCAAAGACCGCTGGCGGCATTTGATGCCAAGTTTAATATCAGCTATAATTTATTAGGCATTTGTCATAATTTGCCTATCAATCTACGTTTGTTTGATTTTTGTTAAAACAAATGTTTGGGAATGAAAATTTATTATGTTTAAAGCTTGTCTATGTTAAAAAGTTCTAAATTTTGAGCCGTGTGTAGGTGCTTAGGGCCTAAAAGTAGGCAAGGATTTTGTTTTTAAAATTTTGATTCGTCATCACTTCTGACAAAAACATTGGATCATCGTGAAATTTGCAGAGCGTATTGATGTCGACTAAGGTTTAATACACATGGATTTTTAAGGTGGTGCGGGTGACCCTGCAGCTACGGCAGGCTCCTGAAAAAAAAATTTTCAAATCATTGAACCTCTTGAAAAATTTTTTGATTTTACAAAAAAATCAAATCATTGATAATTTTTGACTTTTATCCATAATGCCAAACTCAAATTTTTAAAATTCCGATTTGCACAAGAACGGCAACCGATCACCAAATTACATCTATTTTCAGCACTCGAAAGTTCTGTTCACGAGAACTGACGACCGGATTATCCGATCATAATGAAATTTACAAGGTATGATGGTATAAGCTGGGACCAGGTCTGATAGAAGCGATTTTTAACAGTAGACAACCATGTGGCAGTGGTACCATCTTGAAAAATCCCTGAGAAAATAAAACCGGTTTTTTATTTAAATCTTCCGATTCAGCCATCAGGTTTTAACAAAATTCGCACAGTACTTGGATCTTACTTTAAATCAAATTTGTTGAAAAATTGGCTGAAAAATTAGAATAGAGTTGCCAGCTATGGTGATTTTTGTCTCGTAAATCTTGGAAATTCGCTCAACAAAATAAAGTTTTTTCCCCTATAATTTCCGGTCCAGTGCAGAAATCAAAACGAAGTTCATGCATTAAAAGGACCTTAGTGTGAACCAAATGTCGTAGGAATTTCGTACAAAAATCATGAAAGGGCTGCCTGCTATGACCATTTTGGTAATTTTGTGGAATTTCTTTTCTGAGCGATTATATCATTAGATTTGCAAATGGGAACGATCCTGCAATGAAAATTAACAACAACTAATAACGCTTGGAGCTTGAGGAGCTTGAGTAGCCTAGTGGGTAGAGCACTGGCCTCTTGCGTGTGGGGTCCCTAGTTCGAATCCAGGTTCGGACGAGGGTCCGCGCACCAAGCTTTGAGTTCACCTAGCTCTGATTAGGTACCTGATTTAAATCAGGGGTAAAGTGAGTCGTGGAACTAATCAATCCACACTTGTATCCACAATGATTAAAAAAATTGTAATGAAGTTCACTACCAGCTTCAACCCCTAGACCCGTACAAGGGTTGTCCTGGGATTGCTTTACTTAATAACGCTTTAAAAATTTAAAAGGTTCTAAGGATGATAACCCTTAGATTCTTTTCAGCCGTATAACTTCCAGCGCAGTGATTCAATCGAAACGAAATTTACTTGTTGGTTTTAACTTAACATGAAGCAGATTTGGTATATATTTTACTCTCCTGCTTACACAGGGTAACCAGCTTTAGCCATTTTCGTATATATAGCACCAACAGATGCTTTAAAGTACGTATTCATATGCTAAGCATTTGTAATAAAAATGAGAAACCACTTTTTAAATTTTCCGAGTTTTGAACATTTTTCGGATGGCTGCCTCAAACAACGTTTGACCGCTGAAATTGTCTATGAAATCCTTCGATGAGAACAAAATTCAAAGAATTAGTTGATTCAAGTATGAGCTTGTTATGGTTAACTTATTGCTGCTTCGTTGGGAAAGTGTTGCCAGCACTGAACATTTTCATCATTTCTGTTATAGTTGAAATTTGTTGCTTTGGATAAGTAATGGTTGATATGATTTTACAAAAAAATGAATAACATCTTTCGACATGTTTTTGTTACTCAAAGACAATTTCTTCGAAAATTAGTTTCCTAGCGTTTCTAATGCGGTAGACTTTTCGTTTTAAGTATATCTGGAGCGATTGCACCGGCCCGATTTGGATGCATACGTTCGAGACACAGCTGATGCCGGCGGCTAAATTTCTTCGTCGCGGAGGTGTGAAATTTACAACAGCATATTGAGGTTTGTCCATTTCTGAAAACTAACATCCGATCTGAGTCCCAACAGGATGATACAGGTATCGATTTAAATAGGAATGGGCGTGTGATCCGTTAAATTATTCACAATTATTAACGATGCAATTTTATTATAATAACGGAGTTGCCAAAGTGGTGGTTTTGTATCAGACAGAAAATTTTTGCAAATATAAAAAAACTCTAGCGCACCTGAACCGCTAAAAACACTAATGTTCGAAGAACAGTAGAAGAATCGTGCAGGTTTTGAGTGCATATTCCACCACATGAGCTGCTTATTACGGCCAAACTGTTTCAAATGCCACGTTTTACTTTGGTCTCAAGAATGCATTATAACTCATATGGTAGAAGGTTTCAGATATTACCACTGGCATGGGTTTCAAAGTTTATGAAAGAAAAACACTTGTTAATTATATTCGTTATCAGTTGCTTATTTCACCAAACTTTGAAAGCAGCATCTCATATAATATCAATGAAGAAAATGCTCAGTGCCTGCAGCACCGTAACTGAAGTTGGTGTTTGGGGCTGCGAATTGAAAAATTTGCAGAACTTAGGGAATTGAAACATCGCTTATTTATTTTCATTGTAAATGTTTCCGGTATGAATACTAACTGTAAGCATTTATTGATACAAAAGTAGCACAACCGACTCGTGCTGGCAACCTTTCGCCAGTATCAAAGCCAAGAATATATCACATCTGC
>OZ022265.1:55379889-55387389 GCA_963978885.1 Nemotelus pantherinus
CTGGCGGCATTTGATGCCAAGTTTAATATCAGCTATAATTTATTAGGCATTTGTCATAATTTGCCTATCAATCTACGTTTGTTTGATTTTTGTTAAAACAAATGTTTGGGAATGAAAATTTATTATGTTTAAAGCTTGTCTATGTTAAAAAGTTCTAAATTTTGAGCCGTGTGTAGGTGCTTAGGGCCTAAAAGTAGGCAAGGATTTTGTTTTTAAAATTTTGATTCGTCATCACTTCTGACAAAAACATTGGATCATCGTGAAATTTGCAGAGCGTATTGATGTCGACTAAGGTTTAATACACATGGATTTTTAAGGTGGTGCGGGTGACCCTGCAGCTACGGCAGGCTCCTGAAAAAAAAATTTTCAAATCATTGAACCTCTTGAAAAATTTTTTGATTTTACAAAAAAATCAAATCATTGATAATTTTTGACTTTTATCCATAATGCCAAACTCAAATTTTTAAAATTCCGATTTGCACAAGAACGGCAACCGATCACCAAATTACATCTATTTTCAGCACTCGAAAGTTCTGTTCACGAGAACTGACGACCGGATTATCCGATCATAATGAAATTTACAAGGTATGATGGTATAAGCTGGGACCAGGTCTGATAGAAGCGATTTTTAACAGTAGACAACCATGTGGCAGTGGTACCATCTTGAAAAATCCCTGAGAAAATAAAACCGGTTTTTTATTTAAATCTTCCGATTCAGCCATCAGGTTTTAACAAAATTCGCACAGTACTTGGATCTTACTTTAAATCAAATTTGTTGAAAAATTGGCTGAAAAATTAGAATAGAGTTGCCAGCTATGGTGATTTTTGTCTCGTAAATCTTGGAAATTCGCTCAACAAAATAAAGTTTTTTCCCCTATAATTTCCGGTCCAGTGCAGAAATCAAAACGAAGTTCATGCATTAAAAGGACCTTAGTGTGAACCAAATGTCGTAGGAATTTCGTACAAAAATCATGAAAGGGCTGCCTGCTATGACCATTTTGGTAATTTTGTGGAATTTCTTTTCTGAGCGATTATATCATTAGATTTGCAAATGGGAACGATCCTGCAATGAAAATTAACAACAACTAATAACGCTTGGAGCTTGAGGAGCTTGAGTAGCCTAGTGGGTAGAGCACTGGCCTCTTGCGTGTGGGGTCCCTAGTTCGAATCCAGGTTCGGACGAGGGTCCGCGCACCAAGCTTTGAGTTCACCTAGCTCTGATTAGGTACCTGATTTAAATCAGGGGTAAAGTGAGTCGTGGAACTAATCAATCCACACTTGTATCCACAATGATTAAAAAAATTGTAATGAAGTTCACTACCAGCTTCAACCCCTAGACCCGTACAAGGGTTGTCCTGGGATTGCTTTACTTAATAACGCTTTAAAAATTTAAAAGGTTCTAAGGATGATAACCCTTAGATTCTTTTCAGCCGTATAACTTCCAGCGCAGTGATTCAATCGAAACGAAATTTACTTGTTGGTTTTAACTTAACATGAAGCAGATTTGGTATATATTTTACTCTCCTGCTTACACAGGGTAACCAGCTTTAGCCATTTTCGTATATATAGCACCAACAGATGCTTTAAAGTACGTATTCATATGCTAAGCATTTGTAATAAAAATGAGAAACCACTTTTTAAATTTTCCGAGTTTTGAACATTTTTCGGATGGCTGCCTCAAACAACGTTTGACCGCTGAAATTGTCTATGAAATCCTCCGATGAGAACAAAATTCAAAGAATTAGTTGATTCAAGTATGAGCTTGTTATGGTTAACTTATTGCTGCTTCGTTGGGAAAGTGTTGCCAGCACTGAACATTTTCATCATTTCTGTTATAGTTGAAATTTGTTGCTTTGGATAAGTAATGGTTGATATGATTTTACAAAAAAATGAATAACATCTTTCGACATGTTTTTGTTACTCAAAGACAATTTCTTCGAAAATTAGTTTCCTAGCGTTTCTAATGCGGTAGACTTTTCGTTTTAAGTATATCTGGAGCGATTGCACCGGCCCGATTTGGATGCATACGTTCGAGACACAGCTGATGCCGGCGGCTAAATTTCTTCGTCGCGGAGGTGTGAAATTTACAACAGCATATTGAGGTTTGTCCATTTCTGAAAACTAACATCCGATCTGAGTCCCAACAGGATGATACAGGTATCGATTTAAATAGGAATGGGCGTGTGATCCGTTAAATTATTCACAATTATTAACGATGCAATTTTATTATAATAACGGAGTTGCCAAAGTGGTGGTTTTGTATCAGACAGAAAATTTTTGCAAATATAAAAAAACTCTAGCGCACCTGAACCGCTAAAAACACTAATGTTCGAAGAACAGTAGAAGAATCGTGCAGGTTTTGAGTGCATATTCCACCACATGAGCTGCTTATTACGGCCAAACTGTTTCAAATGCCACGTTTTACTTTGGTCTCAAGAATGCATTATAACTCATATGGTAGAAGGTTTCAGATATTACCACTGGCATGGGTTTCAAAGTTTATGAAAGAAAAACACTTGTTAATTATATTCGTTATCAGTTGCTTATTTCACCAAACTTTGAAAGCAGCATCTCATATAATATCAATGAAGAAAATGCTCAGTGCCTGCAGCACCGTAACTGAAGTTGGTGTTTGGGGCTGCGAATTGAAAAATTTGCAGAACTTAGGGAATTGAAACATCGCTTATTTATTTTCATTGTAAATGTTTCCGGTATGAATACTAACTGTAAGCATTTATTGATACAAAAGTAGCACAACCGACTCGTGCTGGCAACCTTTCGCCAGTATCAAAGCCAAGAATATATCACATCTGCTTCACGTTGTTATATTATATTCGAAGTTATAGGAGTATAAAGAAATTTAGGGTTACCTGCAGCGAGTTTTTTCAAATAATCGAAAGCTTAATATTTGCTGTTTATTGTCACTACAATATCATTACCAATTGAAAATTCTACGATAAAACTGCTTAATAAAGATATTGCAAACAAACACAAAACCAACAATAGCTGACAACCCTATCCAGGCTTTTCAACTAAATTTGGCCTGAATAATGTTTATAGTAGGTTCCATTAATTGTATGAAATTCGTATTGATTTCATGACTGCACTGGAAGTTATAGGGCAAAAAGTTTTATTTTCCTGAGAGAATTTTCAAAACCAAAGACACAAAAATTACCATAGCTGGCAGCACCAATCGAATTTTTCAACCAAATTTCTATCAAACAGAGTTTTGGGGTAAGGTTCAGCTACTGTGTCAATTTCATGAAAATCTGGTTATTAATTCACATTTCACAGGGCAAAAAGCAGTTTTTTTTTCTTTGTAATTTTTCAAGATGGCACCACTGGCACAGAGTCGCCCACAATTCAAAATCGCTTCTATCAGACCTGGTTCTACTTAAGTCCAATGCAGAATGTAAATTTCAATAGTATCTGATTATTGGTTCGTGAATTCCCGTGAACAGAAATTTTTGATGCTAAAAATATAGGTTAACTGGGAGAGGGTTACCGTTCTTGTCCGACATGAAATTTCCAAAGTTTTACTTTGAACGTGTAGATAAAGCATAAGATTTGTATACAGATTGGTTTTATTGTAAGAAACGGACATTTTTAGGATATTCGATGATTTGAATGTTTTCACTTCCAAATTTTTATTTTTTCAAATTTAAGACACCAAAATTATCATAGCTGGCAGCTCCAACCGAATTTTTCAACCAAATTTCTATTTAACGTGGTTTAAAGTAAGGTTCAGCTACTGTGTAAATTTCGTCAATATCCAACGATTCAATCAGAATTTATAGGGCTAAAAGCAGCTATCTTTATTAGTGTTTTTTCAAGATGGCACACCTGGCACAGAATCACCCGCATTTCCAAATTACTTCTTTCAGACCTGGTCCTATTTAAGATCAATACAGTCTGTAAATTTCAATTAATTCTGCTCATTGGATCGTGAGTTTCCGTGAACAGAAGTTTTTGATGCTAAAAATATAGGTAAATTGGGCAAGGGTTACCAGGCGTGCCCGTTATACCATATCAAATTTTTTTTGGTCTATGTAAAAAAAGCACGAAATTTACATATGAGTAGCTTTTTTTTGAAGAAGCGGCATTTTTTCAAGAGAGACGATATTTTGGAGGTTTTCAATTTTAGTGTCTGCCCTAACTTCAGGGTTGGCAGCACGCTCATCGAAAGCTTCACGAATTCACAGCTAAATAATACCAATATGTTTTGAAAATTTGGTAATGATTGAATAGCTCTGTCAAAAGTTATCGCAATTTAAAAATTTTCAATTTTTCCCGTTTGCTTTTTAGGCAGCCAGCGCACACATGGGGTTAAAAAATTCCAAAACAATATCCGATTCACATGTAAAACACGTTCGAAATTTAGTTTAAT
Organism: Nemotelus pantherinus; assembly: GCA_963978885.1. NCBI lineage: Eukaryota > Metazoa > Arthropoda > Insecta > Diptera > Stratiomyidae > Nemotelus > Nemotelus pantherinus. The sequence continues at coordinate 55,384,277 of OZ022265.1, forward strand.
AACTTTATTTTTGCAAAACTTATTTGTGTACGGAATAATAAGTATATTAAAAATATCACTAAAATGGCCGCCGGCGCCAAAGGGTTTAAGATTTTTAACTTTTTCTGAGACCTGGCACTATTCTGCATACACACCAATGTGTCCTAAGAATTTCAATTCAATCGGATGGCGCGTTCCTGAGATTTTTTCACTGAAATTTTTTGATGATATATATACATATATATATATATATATATATATATATATATATATATATATATATATATATATATATATATATATATATATATATATATATATATATATATATATATATATATATATATATATATATATATATATATATATATATATATATATATATATATATATATATATATATATATATATATATATATATATATATATATATAGAAGTATGAATTTTTGGCCAAAGTGATTTTAATACTAATGTTCTTCTTCGAACATTAGTAATAAGAGAGAAACAAGTAATAAATACTTTATATTAACACAAAATTGATGAGTGATAAAATAAGTGAAAAATTACTTGAAAGAAAATGTAGATTAACAGAAAGCATAAGTAAATATCAATAATATAAAGATGAGAAATACACGACTAATATTAATGTATTATATATATCGATAAGGCAACACTAAGTATTTTATAAAAAAAGATATTTAAGTTTAATGATGAAACACTCTATGAAGAAGTGCATAATTTTGAAGAAAAAATAAAATAGTAAACGTTTATAACGCAAACAAAATATTAACGTGGTATTAATTGAAAAGCGATTGTGCGTGTGGTTTGAAGGAGGATTGTGTGGAGCATGGCCATTTTTTATTGGACGCGGACATGGCCATTTTTATTTCTTTTCTAAGGTCTTTCCGTCCGGTGACCTAGTCGGGTTCTGTGACAATTTTCAATTTCCTAAATTTTAAAGGTCATGCAGTATCGTTTTGGTGCTGCGGTGGCGAATGTACGGCAGGAATTCTGGTTTCGGGTCGCCTTAACAATGTATCTATATATATTTATTTATATATATATATATATATATATATATATATATACATATATATATATATATATATATATATATATATATATATATATATATATATATATATATATATATATATATATATATATTTATATATAAATATATTATATATATTTTTATATATATATATATATATATATATCATCATCATCATCATTTCCAGCTTATTCTACCACATATATTTTATGTTTGTACATTTTTTATTGTGGTGCAGCCTCCCTAACATATTGATTTCTCAAACTCCTCCATTCTGGTCTGTTTCTGGCTTGTTGCATCCAATTTATGCCAGCTATTTCCTGATGTAATGGTCCCATCTGAGGTTTGGTCTTTTTCTCGGCCTCTTTGTGCCCTAGGGTACCATTGGGTTAGTATAGTGGTCCATCTATTATTAGTTCTTCTTGCTACGTGTCCTGCCCATTGCCATTTCAAGGACTTAACCCTGTGGATTACGTCGATTACTTGGGTTTTTCCTCTTATCCAAGTCAAGGTTTTCCGATCTCTCCTGGTGATACCCATCATGCATCTCTCCATGGCTCTTTGTGCGACCTGAAGTTTCCTTGTGGCATCTGTAGATAGTATCCAGGTCTCGCATCCGTAAGTCATTGCTGGTAGAATGCATTGATCGAATAGTTTTCTTCTTAAGTTGAAGACTAATTTTCTTTGATTTGAATACCATGTTGTTTCTTCGAACGCGCTCCAGGCCAGTTTGATCCTTCTATTGGATCTCTGGTATTAGTGATCCCGATTTATGTATTAGTTGACCTAAGTACAACGTATTCGTCAACAATCTCTAGTTTGGTGTCGTCTATTACAAAGTCCTCATGGCTTTCTATTTTGTCGTTCAGCATGACCTTGGTCTTATTCAAGTTCATTCTGAGTCCCGCTATTCTACTGGCTAAGTTAAGCTCGTTTAATCGGGCCTGTAGGTCTTCCTGACTACCGGCGATGATGACAATGTCATCCGCGAATCTTAAGTGGTGTAGGCGTTCGCCATTTATGTTCAGGCCCCTTCCATCCCAGTTCAAAGTCCTGAAGATGTTTTCCAGTGTTGCTGAGAACAGTTTGGGTGAAATTGCATCGCCCTGCCTAACTCCTTTTGTTGTGGGAAACTCTCCAGTGTCTTGGAAGATCTTGATTTTAGCTCTGGCGTTTCTGTAGATGTTGGCTAATGTTTCCACGTAAGGTCTTTCTACCCCCTGGTTTATTAGGGATTCTATTACTGCTTCCGGGTGTACCGAGTCGAAAGCTTTCTCGAAATCTATGAAGGCCAGTGCTAATGGGAGTTCGTATTCCTTTGTCCTACTCATCAGCTCCCTCAGTGAGTGGATATGGTCTATTGTGCTAAATCCACTCCTGAAACCCGCCTGTTCTCGTGGCTGGCTATCATCTAGGTTTTGTTGTATTCTGTTACTGATGATCTTTGTGAACAGTTTGTAGAACACTGGTAGCAGACTTATTGGCCTGTAGTTCTTAATGTCCTCTTTGCAGCCCTTTTTTATGGATGAGTATTATGATGGCACTGTTCCATTGTTCGGTATTTGCCTTCGTCTTATGCAGTTGGTGTAAATGCCTGCTAGTTTTCCCCAGATTTTTTCTCCTGCATATTTTAGTAATTCCGTGGTTTGCCATCATTGCCAGCTGATTTCCCATTCTTCATATGCCTCAGCGCTAGTTCCACTGCCTCTGTTAGGACTGCTGAGTGTCCTCTCCATTTGGTGTTAGTGGTGGTGTAGCAATGGGGTCCGGTAATAACGGGGCTCTGTATAGGTCACTATAGAATTTTGTTACTATCTCTATTATTTCTTGCCTGTCGGTTACCCTTATATTTCCATGCTTAAGTGCTATTATTTGTTTTTTGCCGACTACAAGGGCTCCCCTGGTCTTTTTCAGGCTCTTATTGCATTCTATAGCATTTTCTACCAATTTTTCGTTGTATGTGCTGATGTCTTCGGATATCTTTTTCCTGACTAGTTTGCATAGTTCGGTGTATTCTATGTTTTGGAATGTTTGTTGTGGCCTTCATTTCTCTTCTCTTCTTAAGTAGTTGTTTCGTCG
>OZ022265.1:55402389-55469889 GCA_963978885.1 Nemotelus pantherinus
CCAGACATAGTTTAATTGCTGCAACTTTCGATGATATGCTTCGATGAAAACGAAATTCCAAGGATAGGTTGATTAATCACGAGCATGTTATGGTAGATTTATTGCTGCTGTGTTGGACAAATATTGCCAGCACTGAACATTTTCATCATTTGTGTTATAGGAAATGCTGTGAGAAAATTGATATTCGTTTCTTTGAGTAAAAAATATTTGATATGATACTACAAGGAAGGGTAAAACGTCTTCACACATTTTAAAATCCCTCTAAGATAATATCTTCTAAAATTAGTTTTGTAGGGACTCTGATGCGCCAGGCTTTTTATTCCATACCGTCTTATCCCATGAACTTTTTGGAGCACACTTTTCCACCTAACCTGAAGTCTGGTAGATCAGTTTATTTACAGTTTTTTTATGCGCTTCTTGAACATAGAAAAACTGACTTATAAACATTCCAAATCGTAATCAAAATCGGATAATATCAACATGCCGTTTAGAAAGAGGATGCTGTTAGTAGTTAATGTTTATATATCTCAAAAACAGTTATTGTAAGAAAGTTTTTTTTTAATCTTTTTTGTTGGAAATTTTCTAAGCTAGAAATTCGTTAGACATTGTTTTTCTGAAGATTTGTTTGTTATTGAGATATTAAGAAAAGGTCACTTCAGGTGACCTTGGACCCATTATAAAAAGCAACGCAGCACTAGGACCGATGGGGACTTTTGAATTTTTGTTCAACTTGCCAGTACCAAGGTTCACACCAAAATTCAGTTTTCCTCTCATTTTTAAGTCGGATTTTACTGGACTATTTTTGATGAGAAGGTTAGGAAGAATATTGTTTTATGTATAAACATAGAAGTCGGTAATACTTGTTCAGTTATAATCGCTCAAGATACACCTATGCTGAGCTATCACCACACCACTGATTCAGTTGAAACTTTCAGGAAACATTGGTGTTTATGCAGAATTGGTCCAAGTCTCACTGAATGTCAATTATCTTCAACCCTTTGACGTCGGCGACCATTTTAGTGATATTTTTAATATACCTATTATTCCGTACTAGAGATGGGCAAAATGCCTCATGAAGCATAGCTCTTTCTTACAGTGCAGCGCTTGAAAAAAGCACAGCATAGTCTGTGAGCGAAAGCTTTCGTTTGAATAAACTTAATGAAATGCGAAGCGAACAGTGTACTGAGAGTACGGCGCATTACTGTAAAATACTCTAAAAAAGAGCGATCAGTGGTGTGTCATGAGACATTTTGCCCATCTCTATCCCGTACACAAATAATTTTTGCAAAAATTAAGGTAACATTATGAGTTTCGAACGTGTTTTAAATGTGAATCGGATAGTGTTTTGGAATTTTTTAACCCAATGCGTGCACTAGGTAACTAAAAAGAGAACGGAAAGATGTAAAAAATTTTAAATTATGATAACTTTTGACAAAGTTATTCAATCATTATGAAACTTATAGAACATATTGGTATTATATAGTTGTTAGTTCGTGTAGCTTTTGATGAGCATGTTGGCAACTCTGTAGCTAGGGCAGGCGCTGAAAGTGAAAACCTTCAAATCATCGAATCCCCGGAAAAAATGTCGTTTCTTGAAAAAAAAGCCAATGATATATAAATCTTATACTTTGTTTACACAGCCAAAGGAAAAAATTTGAAATTTTACAACGTTCACGCTTATTAGCCCGTTCCCAATTAACCTATATTTTTTGCATCAAAAACTTCTGTTCACGGAAACTCACGATCCAAAAATCAGAATTAATTGAGATTTACAGAATGTATTGGTCTTAAGTAGGACCAGATTTGATGGAAGTGATTTTGACAGGAAATCAATTTTGTACCATTTTGAAAAATCACTTAGAAACATAACTGCTTTTGGCTCTATAAATTCTGATGTAGAAATTCGATTTTGACGAAAATCACACAGTAGCTGAACCATGTTTGGTAGAAATTTGGTTAAAAAATTTGGTTGAAGCTGCCTGCTATGGTAATTTTGGCGTCTTGAATTTGAAAAATTCCTGCGGAAAATAAAGTTCTTTGCCCTTTAGTTTCCATTTCAGTCAATGAATCATAACGAAATTCAAATGACAAATTAAACTTATTGTTGGCAATATTCAGTGGAAATTTAACTGCAAAATAATTAATAGTAATAATTAATAATAATAACAAAAGTTGTGACATATTTTTTGCTACGGTGCTTGCAAAGGGCTGCCAGCACTAGGCCTTTTTGTTATTTTCGTTTCAATAAATGCTTGCATTAAGTGTTTTCATCGCAAACGTTTGCAATTAAAATAAGTAAACAATGTTTTAATTTTCTAAGTTCTGCACATTTTTTGGATGACAACGCTAAACACCTATCTATCGCTGTAAATTTCGATGAAGTCACCGAAATTAAAATAAACTTAGATTCTATTATTACTTAGGGTGTATTACGGGGGATGTAAACTAGATCGCCTCCTCGCGGTGCATCCTGGGTAACGCTAAATGATCTAGACTCTCTTCATGATCACGACCGCTTTCGTCCTCGGACTTCTCTTTGTCTAACGACTCCTTGTTGCACTTGGGCTGGTGGTCGTAGCATTCCGGACCTAGTCGTTTTCAGGCGCGGTAGCGACGGAGTGAAATCCGCTTCGTGAACGGCTCCGGGTTAATACGATCATCTCCGTCCCGTTAAAACCCTGGCAGGCCTCTTAGTACGTTCTCTCGTCTCGTCGCCATTAAGTTGGTGGTGTAGGTTCAGTTGAGTTGGACTCCTGATTAGCACCGATCCGGCTCTGACCACTTGTCCCCATAAGGGCTGGTGGCAACCCTCGCATGGCATCCCTGTTTGCATTAGATTACCATGGGATCATTAAAGGTGACTACACAATCGGACTTGCGATAGCGGCTTTGAGTGGGGATCCTTAAAGAATGAATAGAAAAAATAATAATAATAAACCAAAACTCGTCAGGCAAAAGCCTGACAACAAAATTAATCCAAACCCTCATGTGAAGGGGGGGACGAAAATGGCTGTGTCAGCGATTGCAGCTAAAGTCGCAGGAAGTGGAGATATGGCAAATGAGCCAGCTCTGCAGACTGAGACTAAGGCTGCTGTAGTTCGTGGAGACATGACGAATGAGTCAGCTCCAATGGCTACCGGCACAGCGACTAAGCTTGCAGAAGGCTGTGGAGACATGACGAATGAGCCAGCTCCACGGCCGATCAGCTCTTCCTCAACCCCTGTTTCCGGCGTTTCCGGGGCTCTGGTCACCAAGCCTGGCCTTGTGAAAGCCACGAAGCCCATTTGTGGCCAGTGTGACGGGAAGGTAGCGGTGAATGAGCCAACCCGTCCGTCAACAAGTGCTACCTCCGGTGCCACCTCCTCCTCAGGCACGCAACGCTCCTCCGCCAAATCATCTCGGGCTTACGGAACTAGAAGAGCAGCCTTCAAAGTTCTGAGGAAATTTCAAAACGTCCCCCCTGACACAATGTCCGACAAGGACAAAAAGTCCCTTGAATGGGCAAAATCTTACACTGGGGAGCACCCGCTCCCTCTAAATCCTGCAGGTACAACTCAGAAACGACAGAGGTCGATAGATAAGAGAAGATAACAACTAGCCCTTCAGGGATAACTCAGCCGTTTAATGAAATGGCCAAAGAGTGCCTTGTCTGGGCTGTAATTGATGCCAGCAAGGGAGATGGAATCATCTACTCCGAAAACTGGCTCAAGATAAGGCAGGCTCTTTTCGTAGTCTGCTGTAAGCTGCAGAAGGCTAGCTCGGGTGCTCCACCTACGGTGAATGACGCGGGCTGGCACAAGGGAATCAGGCTGGTCGCGTGTGGAGACCAACAATCGGCCGATTTCTACAAGCAGGCTATCTCCGAGCTGGGGGAACTCTGGCCAGGCGCCAAGATTAAGGTGGTGTCCAAGGATGAGATCCCCAGTCGGCCAAGATGCAGGACATGGATTCCTGCTTTCCATTCGGATCCAGTGGAGGTCCTGGACATTATTCGGCTCTTCAACCCTGATCTTCCTACGGAGGATTGGTGGGTTGTGAAGATTGGTGAGCCGGTGGACAATCGGCGGGAAACCCTCTTCGTCATCAACGATAAGGCGCTGCCGGCATTGGTTGCTCGAAAGGGCATCATCAGGTACGGGGTCGAAAAACTGGCCCCTTCGAATCTATCGAAGCGACAGGCCAAAGAGCTCTGCTTCGGGAGATCCGATACCTGCCAAGCCTGACCCAAAGATGGTGAGCCAAACGACAGTGGAGCCACTTGAAAAAGGGTCTGATGTCTTTCTGAGGGAGAAATCTGATGAGGAATCGAATTTGGAATCCCTCCTTGCCAATGGGGTTAGTGTCCGAACTGCCTCCGAGTTGGGTGGCTGCCTGGACCTCATGACTATGGGCGCAGAGCAAGAGGCTGGGACGGCTTCTATGTCCGAGGGGGAGGACCTTGATCTAACCCTAATTAACTAACTCATTAATGGTGAAGGTACTTCAAGTGAATCCTCACCATTCCATAGCAGCATCAGCAGCCCTGCTACTCCGCCTGTCTAGGACAAAGGAGGAGCTAATTCTTATCCAAGAACCATGGGTTGTTAACAACCGGGTTTGCAGGTTACGCACCAATGAATACAGACTGATAACACCTGACGGCTCTTGTAAGCCACGTGCCTGTATTCTTGTCAGGAAAACCATAAATGTCCTTGTATTACATCACTTCTGTGACAAGGATAACATGGCTGTTGCAGTGGAATGCGATCAAAGACCATGCTGGTTTGCTTCTTGCTATATGGCATATGATCATGGCACTAGCCCTCCCTGCGACATTGTCAGGGGGATCGTGGCTGAAACCAGGAAAACAAGTGTGCCGCTGATACTGGGAGCTGACGCTAACGCTCATACCGAAGTATGGGGTAGCTCCAATACAAATGGTCGAGGCGAGGAACTTTTTGATTTCATCCTTGCCCACGACCTCTTCATCGCCAACACTGGCAGCGAACCGACCTTCCTTACCTCAAACCGAAGGGAGTTGCTTGACGTTACCTTGATTAGTGGGCGGCACTCGCAACTTCTCCGTGGCTGGAGGGTTCTACAGGAGTGTTCTTACTCTGATCACAGGTACATATCGTACAACGTGGCTGGCCGCAGCTCTGCCGAGCAGGTAGCCTCTATTAACAGAAAGAGGACGGACTAGAAGCTATTTAATTCTCTTATTAGATCCTCACTGGAAATTGTTCCTAAGAGCATTGACTGCTATCATGAACTGGATAAGGCAGTTGACACCCTTGCTAGTTCTCTCAACTTCGCGTCTAGGGAAGCTTGTAAGCCACCCACGGGCAGGGGAAATCCCAAGCCTTTCTGGTGGAATAAGGAGATCAGTACATTGCGAAGAGAATGTAGGAGGGAGTTCAATTGCTCAAAAAGATCTAATGACTGGTCGATGTATAAAACGGAGCTTAAGGCTTTTAAGCATGCCGTACGTAAGGCAAAGAAGTCCTCATGGAGATCTTTCTGTGGTAACGTGGAGAGTCTCAGCGAGGCAAATCGCCTTCGTAAGGTCTTAAGCGCAACACCAAAAGCTATGGGGTGCATCATGAATCCTGAGAGCATTTGGACTTCTTCGAGCGCAGATACTCTCAAAGTACTGATAGACGCTCACTTTCCGGGCAATCATTGCCCTCTAGAAGTGGCGTGTCAGACGGAGCAAAATTACAGTTCAATCCCGCCGTTCAGAATATCAAATTCTCAACTGAGGTGGGCTATTAACTCATTTGAGCCGTTTAAGTCCCCGGGCCCTGATGACGTCCTTGCGGCTGACATTCAGCAGTCCATGGAAGTATCGCTACCTTGGCTCAGGGAGATTTATAACGCTTGTCTACGCTTCTCGTATGTTCCCACCAGCTGGCGGGAATCCAGAGTGGTGTTTATTCTTAAAGCAGGAAAAAGTTACGCATGTTAAGCTGAAGGACTATCGTCCAATAAGTCCTAACTCCGTCCTGCTAAAGATTTTGGAAAGGATAATTGATTACCATATTAAAAGATCAATCGATCCTATGCTGATCTCGCAGTCGCAGCATGCTTATACCAAAGGTAAGTCTGTTGAGACCGCTCTTCACGTCCTTATTGAGCAAGTAGAGAAATCTCTTGCTCTAAAGGAATATACGCTTGCTGTCTTCCTGGACATCGAGGGGGCCTTCAACAACATTAATTCTAACGCAATTGTTGAGGCTCTCTCGGTGATGCATGTCGATGAACGGTTGGTTGCTTTTATTGTGCAGCTTCTCAAAAGTAGAGTTGTAATCTCTACGCTGGGTAATGCCAGCGTAAGACGAGGAACATCACGGTGAATACTCTTCTAAGGAAGCTGGACCGTGCAGGCTGGAAAGTGATTGCTTACGCAGACGACATAGCTGTTTCAGTGTCGGGAAAGTATTTATCTACGCTATCGGAGAGGTTAAATCACTCTCTTGACATAATTTCGCGTTGGAGTCGTGAGTGCGGCTTGAAAGTGAATCCCAATAAAACGGAGCTAGTGCTGTTTACAAGGAAGTACAAAGTTCCTGATTTTGAGTTACGCAAATTGAATGGGGTCTCCATTAACTTGAGCCAGAAGGTCAAATACTTAGGGCTGATCCTTGACTTGAAGTTACTATGGACGTACAATGTGGCAGAAAGAGCTCGGAAGGCTTTCAACGCACTTTACTGTTGCAAAAAGGCCATAGGGGCGAGTTGGGGATTGCAGCCTCGTACTGTTGCTTGGCTTTACACTGCTGTGGTGGAACCAATTCTGTTGTTTGGGGTGGCGTTCTGGTGGCAGGCTGCTCTTAAGACTGCCAGCAAAGGGCAGCTTGAAAAAATGCGAAGAATGGCTGCACTACAGGTAACTGGAGCGCTCCGCTCCACTCCTACTGAGGCACTGTTTGAGCTGCTACATTGACCGCCAACCAACCTACTGATCTCACAGTAAGCTATTCTTGCTGCTGTGAGACTAGATTGTATCTCAGCATGGAATAGAACAGAGTTCGGTCATGCGAGGATCTTGGCCGAGGGAGTACCCGCACCAGTGGTTGTTGACTACAACGCCCCACAATGCATACTGGATTTGGAGTTTACAACTCGCATTCCATGCAGGGAGGAATGGTGTGATGGTATCACCCTTGTTAATGGGCTTATCCATGTGTACACTGACGGCTTAAAGCTAAACAATAGAGTCGGGAGTGGTGTATACTGGGATGAGCTGAGTCTCAAGCTGTCCCTCCGTCTACCAGACCACTGTAATGTCTTCCAGGTGGAGGTTTCGGCTATTTATCAGGCAGTCGACTGGCTTCTGTGTAATCGAATATTCGGGGTCAATATTGGTATTTTCACAGATAGCCAAGCGGCTATTAAGTCCCTTGCTGGTCCTTGTACAATGTCCAAGATTGTTGCTGAATGCCGTGCATCTCTTAGGGAGATGTCGAGACATTCGGTTGTTCAATTGATTTGGGTACCTGGACATAGGGGTTATCAGGGAAACTGTGAGGCCCATGAGCTAGCAAGGCTTGAAACTTTGCTACCTGAGGTCTCTTGCTCCTTTTCAATAGGTATACCGATGACATCGGTCAAACTGGCCATAAGGCAAAAATATCTTGAGGACGCTAAAAAGTCCTGGGCAGATGAATCTTCCTGTGTGATAACAAGGCAGTCCTGGGTATCCATGGATGCGCATCGCACCAGGCAGCTTTAAGGCTTAACTCGAAGCGCCCTTCGTTGCACTGTGGGCGTTCTAACGGGCCACTGCCTTATAGGACGGCATGCACAACGTTTGGGCGTAGAGTTTAATGACTTCTGTCGGAGCTGTGGCTCTGAGGATGAGGAGGAAACCGTCTTTCACCTCATGTGCCAGTGTCCGGCTTTGGCAAGGAGAAGACTGGTGGCACTTGGTGCACCCTTTCTCTCAAACCTAACGGAACTGTCCCTGGTAAAACTAGAGGGGATAGTAGTGAGTAGAAGAGAGTCACTAAAATATTGTGGTATCACAACGGGCCTCTCCTGTGCCTATGTGTGCTGGTCGTCAGGCCTCTGAAGATCGGTAGCCACGTTAATCTAACCAAACCTACCCTAGGGTGTATTAGTTTTAAGTACGAAAAGTAAGTAGTGATAGAATACACACTCAAAATCTATACAAATCCCCTACTGTTCTTCGAACATAAGTGTTTCTAGCGATTCTGATGCGCTTGTGTTTTTGAATTAATTTATTACGCTAGGCAACAGGATGGAAGGCAAGTTGTGCTGATATTATGGAGCAATGGAGCAATTGCAATGGAGTTAGCTTATATCGATGTGTAATGCCAAAATCTTTATTTGAATTCCTCGTAAGTTCAATTGCTTTTGAAGTTCGAGAAAATCGATCTTAGTGTGACAGAGTTTTGTCTATTAGGGAAATATGAAATAATATTATTAGAAACTGTAATTTTGATTATAACTCAAGTAATGATATTCCGGTCGATGAACAACTTCTTTCATTTCGTCGGTGTTGCAAACTCCGAATGTATATCAAATCGAGGCTAGATACATAAATCCCAACGAAGCAGCAAGAAGTTAACCTTCACAAGATTATACTTAAATCAACTTATCCTTTGAATTTCGTTCTCATCGGAGGATTTTGTCGAAAGCTTTAGCGGTTAACGTTGTTTGAGGCTGCCATCCAAAAAATGTTCAAAACTCGAAAAATTTAAAAATTGGTTTCTTAGTTTTGTTGCAAATGTTTTGCATATGAGTATGTTATTTGAAGCATCTGTTGATGCAAAAGTTACGAAAATGGCTAAAGCTGGTTACCCTGTGTCAGCAGCAAAGCAAAATATAGTCCAAATCTGCTTCACGTTAAACTAAATCCAACCAATAAATTTCGTTTCGATTGAATCACTGCACTAGAAGTTATACGGGTGAAAAAAATTTTAGGGTAATCACCCTCAAAACTTTTCAAATTTTTAAAGCGTTAATATTTGTTGCTAATTTTCATTGCAGGATCGTTCCCATTTGCAAATCTAATGACATAATCGCGCAGTAAAGAAATTCCCAAAAATTACAAAAATGGTCATAGCTGGCAGCACTTTCATGATTTTTGTACGAAATTTCTATGACATTTGATTCACATTCAAATCTATTTACTGCATAAACCTAATTTTGATATCATGACTGCACCGGAAGTTATAGGGAAAAAAGCTTTAATTTGCTGATTAAATTTGCAAGATTTAGGAAACAAAAGTCTCCATAGCTGACAACTCCATTCTAATTTTTCAGCCAAATTTTCACCAAATGTTATCTTAAATAAGATCCAAATATTGTGTGAATTTTGTTTAAATCCGATGGCTGAATCGGAAGTTATAGGCCAAAAAGCTGTTTTTTTTCTCAGTGATTTTTCAAGATGGTACCACTGCCACAGGGTTACCCGCATTTCAAAATCACTTCTATCAGACATGATCCTAGTTAATACCAACATGTCCTGTAAATTTCATTATGATCGGATAATCCGGTCGTCAGTTCTCGTGAACAGAACTTTCGAGTGCTGAAAATAGAGGTAATTTAGTGATGGGTTGCCGTTCTTGTGCAAATCGGAATTTTAAAAATTTTAAACTGACATGATGCACAAACGTTAAAATTTATCAATGGGTTGAATTTTTTGTTAAAAATCAAAAATTTTTCAATAGGTTCAATGAGTTGAAGGATTTTTTTTCAAGAGCCTGCCGCAGCTTCAGTGTTACCCGCACTACCTAGGAAATTCATGTGTATTAAACTTTAATCAACATCAATACGCTATGCAAATTTCACGATGATCCAATGTTTGTGTCAGAAATAATGACACATCAAAATTCGAAAAAAAATCCTTGCCTACTTTTAGGCACGCTACACCCACAAACGGCTCAAAATTTCCAATTATTTGTCATAGGCAAGCCTAAAACATAATAAGTTTTCATTCCCAATATTTTTTTTGAACAAAACTTCAGGCTGCTTGGAAATATAGGAGTACCTCAAAATTCACTAAAACGCTCGCCGCCGCCAAAAGGTTTAGGATATCGGAATTTTAGCACCTACTTAAGGACCTACCTACTATATACATCTACGTTTTCCGAAAGTTTCAGTTCAATCGGATCAACCACTCCAGAGATTATCTCCCTTAATCATTTTGATGATATATATATATATATATATATATATATATATATATATATATATATATATATATATATATATATATCAAGAAATATGAATTTTCGGCGAAACGAGTTTAATACTACTTTTCTTCGAAAATTAGTAAAAATACATAAATCAACGATTTTCTTCCTTAAATCACAACATCATCAAAATGAAAAAGTCTCGCGTATCAGAACCGCTAGAAAACTAATTTTCGAAGAAATTGTCCTCGAGTGACAAAAAAATGTGGAAAAAAGTAATACACTTTTTTGTAGAATCATATCAACCATTCCTTATCCAAAGCAACACAACTCAACTATAACACAAATGATGAAAATGTTCAGTGCTGGCAATACGTTCCCATCGAAGTAGCAATAAGTTAAGCATAACACGCTCATACCTTAATCAACTTATCCTTTGAACTTCGTTCTCATCGGAGGATTTCATCGAAAGCTTCAGCGGTTAAACATTGTTTGAGGCTGCCATCCGAAAAATTTTCAAAACTCGGAAAATTTAGAAATTGGTTTCTTATCTTTATTGCAAATGCTTCGCATATGAGTACGTAACTTGAAGCATCTGTTGGTGAAATATTTACGAAAACGGTCAATGCTGGTTACCCTGTGTTAGCAGCAAAGCAAAATATATACCAAATCTGCTTCACGTTAAGCTAAACCCAACCAGTAAATTTCGTTTCGATTGAATACTGCGCTGGAAGTTTGACGGATGAAAAGAATTTAACGGTTATCATCCTCAAAACTTTTCAAATTGTTAAAGCCTGAATATATGTTGCAAATTTTTATTGCAGGATCATTCCCATTTGCAAATCTAATGACATAATCGCTCAGTAAAAAAATCCACAAAATTACAAAAACGGTCATAGCGAAATTCCTACGACATTTGTTTCACATTAAATTCCATTTTATGCATCAACTTCGTTTTGATTTCAACACAGGATCGGAAGCTATAGGGAAAAAAGCTTTATTTTGCCGAGCAAATTTTATTATTATTTATTCATTAACCAAAACAAGGTACAAAATCACTCAATAAAAAAAAGTACATCAAATTAAAATAAAAATGAAAAAGTAAAGTAAAGGGAAAAGTAAAAACAAACAAGTTAAATAAGTTAAAAACAAATTTAAAAAAAAAGAGTAACAAATAAATTAATAAATAGCAATCAATTAATAAAACACTGACATAAAAGCTATAGCTTAAGGTTAAGGGTACGGATGGCATAGAAATCGTAGGGGAATACAAATTGCTTATTCTGTTGAATACTCTGCAGCATCTACAATATTTATTTATTAATTTTTTTATTTTTTTTATTTTCAAAGAATTTCGTCTAATACAGACTAGTAGGATTTACAGATTTAAAACTAGCAATAAATCAGTCAAAATGGACTGTTTTTGGCTAAGCTTTTTTTCAAAGATGATACAGATAAATTAAAATCAAATTGATGATAATGATCGTTGAAATTTCTTTTGATGCACGAAACGGGCTCATTAAAGGCGTAGTTGGTCCGATAGGCAGGGACAGATAAAATGTTGACGTGTCTCATTCTGTGATCCTTGGTATTGAGGCCAAATAAACCTAAAAGGTTTCCACATGAAATGTTACCCATGATGATCTTAGCAGCAAAGATAGTTTTGAAATTTTCTCGTCTCTTATTAAGTGTATTCATGGCCAGTAAGTTAAGTCGATTAATGTTAGGAGGCAAGTGAAGAGGATCTGACCAAGCGAATTCACGCAAACAAAACCGAAGAAATTTTTTCTGAATGGACTCGATACGGTCCACATAAACCTGCTGATAAGGCGCCCAAACTATACTCGCATATTCAAGTATTGGTCTTACTAACGCACAAAAAAGAATCTTAGTAAGATGTATGTCATGAAACTCTTTAGATCGCCTCCTCACAAAACCCAAGGTAGATGAAGCTTTTGATAAGATGGCGTTAATATGATCGTCAAAAGTAAAAGAATTGTTTAGAAGTACTCCTAAATCGAGTACTTTGTCAGAATACCTTAAGGGAATACTATTCAAAGAGTATTCAAAGCTCAACGGATTAATTTTACGCGTGTACGAAAAAACGGTACACTTGTCAATATTAATTACTAATTTATTAAGGTCACACCAGGTCGTGAGGTTATTAAGGTCAGCTTGAAGTTCCAAGCAGTCGTGAATATTAGATACCTTTTTCAAGATTTTGGCGTCATCAGCATATAGTAAAATTGATGAATGTTTCAGGACAGTTGGTAGGTCATTTATATATAAAAGAAAAAGTAGAGGTCCTAAGTGACTACCTTGAGGAACACCAGATAAGACAGCAATTTCAGACGATAGGGCGCCACGGAAGGATACGCATTGGGTAGGACATTCCAAATAAGATGCTATCCAGGAAATAAATAGCTGAGGAAAGTTAAACGAGGACAATTTACACAATAAAATGGAATGATCCAGCTTATCAAAAGCCTTCGTGAAGTCAGTGTAAATACAGTCTACCTGAAATCCTGCCTCGACTGATGGGATAACAATGTTGGAAAACTCTAGCAGGTTGGTAGTTGTGGATTTCCCTTTTAAGAAACCATGTTGGAAAGGAGATAATATGGATTTACTATGAAACGCCACAACATTGCTTATTATCGCTTCAAATAGTTTAGCAACACATGGAAGTTTTGCGATGGGACGATAATTGCCTACAACATTTCTATCGCCTTTTTGATGAATAGGTGTAACAATTGCGTATTTCCAACCACTTAGAAAAATACCGAGCGACAGAGAAAGGTTAAATAGGTAGGCAAGGATAGGAGACAGGGAGGAGATACAATATTTTAAGATAGCGCTAGGAATGCCGTCAAGGCCTGGTGTCAAATTATTGTCCAACTTCCTAGAAAACGTTAAAATGGTATCTTCGTCTATAAACAGGTCTTTCATTCCCAAAGAAGAAGTTGGGATCATTGTCAAGTTGTCATTATAATTATTACTATTAATAGAAGGTTCCGTATTATATGCGGTACGGAAATGATTAGCGAAAATATTGCTAATAGTTAATGGATGATTACGCGAATCTTTCAGACTCGGTCGAAACCCTTCATCCCCAGCGGGGATACAAGGGCGGCAGGTTTCGGGCGGCTAATGCTCGCGGAAAAGGTCACGGGTGGGCGCCACTCGCTTCGTTGCCAAACCTGCCTCCACGGACCGTCGCTTCGAAGCGAGAAGTTTGCGACGGCTGCCACTTCAATCAGCGGAAGGGAAAGAATTAATACACCAGCGTTACACTCTATGGACAAAAATTATATTGATTCAATGCAATCGTTCCAACCATTAACAATCCCTATCGCCGGCGCCGCGAATCACTAACAACAATTTTCACTAGCTCCTAAAAGTACTACTTTCTTACATCTGAATTACAAAATTATCTACCTGGACTACTTTCCGATCGGATTTATCTCGTCGAATCGTGGTCACTGCTTCCCAAAGGGGGGACTCTCCTTATAGCCGCCTCTACTGGTGATTCGTTCTAGCGCTCGCTGCTTGTCGGTGTCATCGCCAAAAGAAGCTACAAGTCACTCGTATTCGTTTTAGCACCCAAGAGTCCAAGTAAATCTTGCCAAAATTCGTCGTACGTAGTTATCTCGGTTTTTTTTTCGACCACAGATCGCCTCCCAGCTCAATCCAATGTGAAATTTCCAAATTCCGATCCCTTCAAATGCCTCGTCGTGACCGCTCACCATATGCAAAAGATTCTCCAATTAGTTCCTGCTCGGATCTTGCTATGATCTTAAGCTTACCGTCGTCGCCAGTCGAATAGAAAGATCCAACACCAGATCAACTCCCACAGGGCCTCGCTTCGCTATTGTCGTTACCGCTTCTCCGGTATCTGCAAATTCCGTTGTCGGCAAGGTACTATTAGAGATATGTTCGCGGGTGTATTCTCCCAAGTACTTGCTGCCCGTGCATTCCCGAGTGCATTTTCTCGCAGTGGCAGCAATCGGAACGCGCCCTTAGTACTTTTAGTACTTTTCGTTCGCCGCTTGGTGGCGGTTCGATCGCCCTTTGACATTTCGTTGACAAGCGATATGGCTCGATTTGCCATTCCATCAATTTTCCACCGTGTTCATTCTGTGATCATTTATGGCTGGACATTGGCTTGGGCTATTGATGCGTCTTCATTAAAACTGGCCATCATCGCGTCGCGGACAAAATGGTTTTCATTGTGAAAACGGGAACTGTTGTCCGACTGGTCGTTTGGATCGCTGCTGTTCGTTAGCAATTGTCCGTCAAGTATTTCCCGGAGTGATTCGTGTTTATATCCGTGCCAACTATTTCGCTCCTTGAACCGGCCTGGATTCAACGCGTTCGAAATGATGAGCTTGAGCCCTGCGTTGGTAAAAAAAATGGTGTAGCCGATGGAATTCTTCTCAGTTTGATACTGATTTGAGTGGCGACTGCTCTAACAGAGATTCATTAGTAAACGACGAATTGTTAATCGATATGCAACATTCTGAAAGCGTTCGTGTTTCCTCCTTAGCCGTCGAACAGACGCCTGAGCCACTATTTGATGGCAACGGTTGCGGTGTCGAAATTGTCCGCAAATCACTACGCACTGTCTCCGCTTTTCCTTGCCAGAAAAAGGGTCACCTGCCCCACATGCTTCTGAAGCATTGATACTATTTACTGCTGCTGCTAATCGCGAAGAAGTCAATGTCTCTAATCCTAAACAACTACTATTACGATGGCGAGTATTGTTTGTATCTGTCTCTAATTTTCGAATTGTTTGTTGTGAGTTTCCAGGAATCTGATTGCTACTACCAATAATATTACTAAGCGACGATGCAATCGCCGACGCTGCTGCTGCTGACGACGATGATGACGACGTACTGCTACTGCATCTTTGACTTGAACGAGATCGTGAACTTGTATGCGAGGGACTCGATGGATTCACAGTGCTCAGTTAAAATTGGATTAACATCATATGATCTCCGAGACGCATACTTAAATTCAATGGAGTCTTGCCGCTAAGGAAATCATTTACTTGTGCATCATTGAATGATTCCAATGCTTGCATCACAGTGTTCTCTGGTCTTTGTGCCAACAAACCAGTTTCTACATTGGGAATTAATATAATTTTAGATCCCTCAGCTAGTCCATTATCCCTCAGTGTACCAGCGTGGAGTTCACGTTCACGATGTAACAGGCAGGTACGATCTTTAGCCACTTTCAGCTTTTCCGCGATGATTTTCTTCAGATTCTCTACCGGGTTTTGTGCATCGACGAGAACGGTGAAGCTACCACCGGTTGTTGTCGTTATATTTAGACTAATTGGAGGCTGGAGTAGTCGGTCGGAGGGATTGCAATGGCTTGCCGAATTAGTGGATATTGGAAGGCGTCAAATCTATTAGTATTCCGTTTTCGATTAGCTGAATCATGCTGAATTAGTGCACCCGGCTCCACTCCGATCCAAAACTTGAAGATAGATTAATAGCAAGACATTTAGGTAAGGTACGTAGTTGTTTTTCGCAAGGCTGGCTTTAAATTTCAAAGTTAGATCGTTCAGTGATATTCGGCTGGGGATGGCTGTCGGCTGCCGTGATTTCCGCTTGGCCCCTTAGCTGCGCTGTGGGTTGCTCGCTTCCGGGTCAGGTACTCGCCGATCGTCTCATATACATCGACGGCGAAGGCTTGGCTTGGCGGGGAGTGCTCGGTTCCATCACAGGGGAGTCCAAGTTCGTCGCGGCACAATGACTGACCATGACCATCATCACTACAATTTCAATTTTTTTTTTCGATTCGTGTTCTTATTTTAAAGTAAGCTAAATATTTGAAAAGGCTATTAAAAGTTATTATAAAACGAGATAGAGCCATAATCATAATCTAATAAGTAAATCAATTTTCACTAAATGAAGAGGACTAAAAACGAACGTGAGTTCGACTAAATTATTATTTATCTACTTTGAAAAACATTCTTTTATCAATTTCATTATTTCCAACATACAATTTGATTTGCCCTTTGCATTGGCGTAACAGGATCGGAAATGGCCATGTCGTCTGAGTTAAACGTGGTGGGATACCCATCATGGTATCTCTTGGAATTAATAAAATTCCAAAACCTTCTAGGCTGCTGTTGAAAAGTAGAATTAAGATTTCTAAGGTAAATTTAGTAAGAACTTTCGACCTCGGAGTGATAAATATTTTTCAACTCTACAAAAACCAAAAAATCAGAAACAGAACGAGACGAGCAATATCTTTTCCAAGCTTTAGATTTTAAATTTTTTATATGGCGTATTGCTTTCGATTTCCATGGAGCTTTATTGCAATTGTTAGGGAAAGAGACTGGTACAAACTGGGTAAAGCATCCAAAAAGAATTGAATGAAAATCGTACACTGCCTTATTAATGTCTTTTTTCTAACAACACAGTGAACCAATCACACCTTGCGATGAGGTAATTTAGTACATCCAAGTCAACTTTCTTAAAGTTAAATTGACACGGTGAGTTATGTAAAGGAGTGCTTAGAGATGTATTGATTTCGTAGATGATTAGAACTGGTTCATGATGTGTTGAATCGCAGAGAGATGATGGACAGTGCTTGACCTCGGACGGGTTGGCGTTTGAAGTAAAAACTAGATCCAATAATCTTCCATGACTGTTCAAAATGCTGTTTACTTGGTTTAAGCCGCACGCAAGCATTGCGTTTATAAATTCCTCGGTGTATGGGCGATTACCAGGAGAAAAGGTTGGGGCTAATGTGAAGCCGTCGTCAGATAAGTTCCAAGTAATTCTGGGTAGGTTGAAGTCACCCATGAGGATGAGTTCATCTTTTCCTTCTAATTGGTCACATAAATGATGAGTGGCGTTAAGTACTTGCTCATAACAAATCGATGCTGTATTAGGAGGGATATATAGAACTGCTTAATAGAGTTGCGCCATTCCCAGGTCCACACGAGCACAGACAAGTTCCAAGCTATCGGTGTTTGGTATGATTACTTCTGATACGCGATCCGAACTGCGCACGGCAAGCAATACGCCCCCACCTACCGGGGCGTCGAGTAAAAGTCCATGACGATCTTTACGGAAGACAGAAAACCGCGAATTAAATAGTTCTGTATTCAACATCTTCACGCAGAGCCAAGTTTCAGTTAAAGCTACGACATGAAAGTCTGAAGAAAGATTGTACGTGTAAAATTCGTTAGCTTTAGATCGCATGCCGCTCATGTTGGCGTAGAAGATTGACATGTTTTCGAGTCGTTTTTTGACAGAGATTTACCAGCCGTAGCACGATTTCTTGGTGTAAATTCACGGACGATTACGTTCAAAGGCCAGAAACTGGGCTGTATGATGGTATTAAAGGAGCAATCCGGAACGATGACCTTAAACGATGACACCCGAGGATGCTGACCAATTTTCGCAACCGAAATGGAGTCAGAAGGTAAAAAGATTTTAGTGTGGTGTAGGATGTCAATGATATTGTTTTTCACATCGTCGGGGGTAGTAGTTGGAGCAAGCCTTGATAAGAATAACACCTGAGGCTTCACCACACCATTGAGCTTGCAACTAAAAGTTTCAGCTCCGGATCTAGCAGGAACTGGGTGAGCGCTGTTTGTTTCGTGTGTGAGGAAGTTCGCATTTCCTTCTTTATCTGATTTCTCAGATCCTTCTGTAACAATGATTTTCGTTGTTTCTACCTCTTCGTCACCTGCCGGGGAGTTGTCGATTGATTTAGACTGCTTGCGTCTTATCCCCCTTTCTTTATTCGATGCTTTTCTTGCACCTGTGATTGGGCTGCTATGGTCTAAGCTATCAGCCTGACAAGAGGAAGAATTCCTGGGCTTTGTATTTTCACGAGCGCCGTGAGGATTTTCTAAAACGTCAGTCTGGCAACTAGAAGTGCGGCGAGCAATGTTTAAAGATGACGTAGCGCAGCCTCTCAGAGTCGAAAAGATCCTATCAACTTTGTCATTAAGTGACTGTAGGTGATTATCAGATGTAGGTGGCACAAACTGTACATTCGCTTGTTCCAGCGGTTGCAAATCTATTATTGATTCATTCAACAGTCCAGTTTTGCATTCTAGATTCTTAAATCTACCAAGAATAGCATCGTACTTATCATTCAAACTAGAGATGCTGTCTTTAATGTATCTTATGTTGTCCAGATGCGACCTGATGTCAATCAAAGTTTCGAAAAACGGTGAGAGAGCTGAAGATATGCCGTGTACTAGGCCAGCGATGGTGGAGCTATCATCCTTTAGAGCTTCGCTGGTAGTACATACTTGTTGGATGTTAGCGTTGGTTAAATTAAGCAACCTCAAGACGTGACACGGCTTTATTTCGCTGCACTCCTGACAGGTAAAAGTCGAAGATGCCTGCGGTTTCCGTGCTGATTTGACGCAAGCGAAATGAAATGACTTCCCGCAGATTCCATCGCATGCGAATGACTTGCTTTCTATTGGCTTATCGCAATACCCACAGGCCACGGGGCATTGAGAGGCGGAGCTGCCTGCTTCCATTTTCGTTTATCAAGCCGAATAGTATGCTTGACGGTGCTATAAAAGCTTATAAAAGCAGGAAGTAATTGAATTGCCAAAAGCTTGTAAAAAGTCTGTACGCCAAGAGATATGCACAAAACGGAGCTGGACACATTCACTACTAAGATTTATGTTTTTCCGGTGAATAGCGCCAAGAGATATGCAAAATTGTCAAGCTCGGTACACTATCAAAGCACACAACGGAACTGGAAACATTCACTGCTAAGTTTTAAGTTTTTCGGGTGAAGAAAAATTTCAAACAAAGAGACACAAGTGTTTGATGATTCCCGATGACACCAGACGGAGATCACAAAAGATGCAAATGAAATGAGAACACAATCAATGAGCACGCACTTGACTATGAAAATCTTCAGTTAAACACAAATAAATCAGTCGAAAAAATAAAAATATACGAGACCAATCGAGGAACACAGCTATGACGCGCACGAGCTTTCCTTTTTTGTGGCTCATTAGCTCCATATGTGGTCGAATGAGAATATTCTTTTAGGAAACGATTGGACCTGGTGTTTCTCACAGGAATATTTATCAAAATTTTATTATTCAGGAATTCTACATTAATAGCGCCTCTAATGACGTCGAATGTGAAGCAGGCCGATATCACCATTCTTCTGGAGGCTAATGTCGATAGGTTTAAATGACCCAGTCGAAATTCATAAGGGGGTAGGCTATTAAAATCATGAGGGTTGTATAGCTCTCGCAAGGCGAAAAGTAAAAATTGCTTTTGTATTGACTCGAGTCTGTCACTGTGGGTTTCAGCTAATGCAAGCGTATTCGAGAATAGGACGTACGAGTGAAGTGTATAAAGATCTGGTGACCCACAGGCTACGAAATTCTTTGGCTCGTCTTTTGATGAAGTCAAGTTGTTTGTTTGCACGAGAAAGTATTTTATCGTAGTGTAAAGTGCAGCGGAGTTTTTCATCTAAGATAACACCGAGGTCAACAATGTTATCAACTCGAGTTAGCACATTTTTACCAAGGAAAGACGTGTTGTGTGTGACCGTGCATTTTCTAGAAAAAGTAAAAACCTGGCATTTATTAATGTTGAGAGAGAGCTTGTTTGCATTGCACCAATGATCAAGAGAATCAAGTTTGGATTGGAGAAAGAGGGCATCCGATTTCGATTCAATGATCAGATAGAATTTGAGGTCGTCTGCATAGAGTAAATGAGGTATGCCTGCTAGGACGTCAGATAGGTCGGAAATAAATATTTTAAAGAGAAGTGGACCAAGATGGCTACCTTGCCATACACCAGAGGTAGCACTAATGTTTTTCCATAAAAATCCTTGAAATTTTACACATTGTGTTCGATCGTAAAGGTAGGAAGTCAGCCAGCTGAGTAGAGACCCGATAATACCGAATTTCTGTAGCTTAAGAATTAAGGTAGAATATTCAACTCTGTCAAATTCCTTACTGAAGTCTGTGTAGACTGCGTCAATTTGGTAACCTTTTTCCATTTTGCATAGGACGTCTGAGATTAGGATTGTCAAATTTCTGGTAGTTGAGAGACCTTTTCTAAAGCCATGTTGTTGCTCGTTCAGACGGGAATCAACTAGAGGAGATAATTTCTCGTATACTACCTTTTCGAAAAGTTTCGGAATCGAAGACAAAATGGCAATGCCCCTATAATTTTCAATACAGCGTCGATCACCATTCTTGAATATGGGTGTGACATAAGCAAGCTTCCAACTGGATGGAAAAACTCCTGACGAAAGTGATCTATTAAAAAAAATATGCAAAGGAGTTATAAGCTGCTCTACACATTTGCATAAAAAGATCGGAGGATGAAGATCGGGCCCAGGACCTTTGTTGCAGTTGAATTCCAAAATAGTTTTACGTATTTCATCTCGGGAGATTTCTAAGTAGTTGACAAAAGCTGTTGGAGTTGAATCGGAGGAAAAAAGCTGTGAGTTTGTTGGGTCTGGTGCACTAAAAACTTTTTGGAAACTATCTGCGAATAGGTCACCTATCTCTTTTGGAGAAGAAGACGTTGTATTATTTAGAAACATCGACGATGGATAGCCAGTAGTTTTTCGCATCACATTAACAAAATCGCAGAATTTTTTCGGATCGCGGACTATATTTTCGCCGGTTGACCTAATGTAAGTATCATAAGCCTCACGAGACTTTGCTGAAAATTGCTTAGCGACTTAATTGTACTTTTCCTGAATAGCAGAATTAACGTCAGTATTTTCTATAATCCGCTTATATAGTTTGTTTCTACGATTTTGCAAATGCCTAAGGTCTCTATCAAGCTATGGTTCCTACAATTTATTTTTTTTTTATCTTTGGTACATATCTTTTAACGGCGTCAAAAATTTTATTGTAAAAAAAAAAAGAGGAAATGGCAGTCTCAAGATCTTGAGTTGAAAGAATATTCGTCCAATCAATAGTATCAAGAACCAGTTTAATGCTTTTATAATCAGCATTACGGAAGTAAAATACAATTGAATTATTGTAAGTTTTTAAGTAGGTGGAATTAGAAGTGGAAAGTTCTACTGACAGTGCTGTATGGTGTATACTGTTGCAAAAAAGATGCTCAGCGTCAGTAGTTGGACTAACCACTACTTCGTCATAAGCATTCGTGAAGACTAGATCTAACCAATTTCCATTTTGGTTGGGGATGTGGGAAACTGCTGTACATCATTACCATAAAAGGCACTCACAAGATTGAAATCGTTGGTGTCTACCAGGTTTACGGGGAGAAGGTAAGAGTCATTTTCTTCCGGAACAAAGCAAAGATTCGGACGATTGAAATCACCCAAAACTATTATTTTATCTTTTTCGCTAAGTGATGTTGCTAATGAAGATATTGTGTCACAAATATTGCTGTAGATGGATTCATCAGATCTAGGGAGGATTTAGGCAACAGCGATGTAAATTGAGTTGTTATTTGAGGAGATCCGAACATTTATACATTGGAAAAGAACATTTGGGGTGGTATCTACCATCTCACTTGAAAATGTGTTGCTAACTGCAAGTAAGACACCACCTCCTTGCGACTGACCCGTAGAACAATAATCACGGTCACTTCTGTAAATGGTCCAAGTACAATCAAGAATCTCCTCATTTGTATGAGAGGCATTAAGCCAAGTCTCCGTGATGACGATTAAATTAAAATGGCATGATTTGGCGTCAAGGTATAATTTACTTAGCTTGTCCCTCATACCACCACAGTTGTGGTAAAAAAGTTTGAGGCTTGTCTGAGTTTGGTTAGGAAAAATGCCTAACAGGGTTGACTGATCTTCGGCAGCCTGAT
Source organism: Nemotelus pantherinus (assembly GCA_963978885.1). Classification (NCBI taxonomy): domain Eukaryota; kingdom Metazoa; phylum Arthropoda; class Insecta; order Diptera; family Stratiomyidae; genus Nemotelus; species Nemotelus pantherinus. The sequence goes on from OZ022265.1 coordinate 55,424,348, forward strand.
TGGGGACCTTGGAGCAGATTTTATTAGCTACGTTAGTATACCTGGTTGAGTGAGAAGATGACGCGTCAAATGCTGGGGGTATAGATGCATAATTATTATTACGAGTAGATGCGTTACGAGTTAAAGCATCAGTTAACGAAGAATTATCTCACTAGAGACTGAGACTGAGAAAGTGATGAGAAAGTCTTGTGGGCGGAAGGAAGTTGGGCAAAGGAGTGGCTAGGGATACAATTTCTTGATACAATTTTTTGTTTCTTATTCCTAGTTTTGCCGGTAATGTTTCTCCAGGGGCTGAATGTTATTCCCTTTAAGTTGATGTTGCCGTTGTTTTCACACCAGCACGTAAAGAGCCACGCATATTTTGATGGAACAAAAACTTTACACCGTCTGGAGGGTTTATGTTTGGACTGGGGTAATAATTTCACTTCGTAATCTTTTATGTGAAAATCAGCTTCGAGAATCGTTCCCAACCATTTGTCGTCAGCAGAAAAAGGAATCCCTTTCACGAAAAATGCACTTTTGGTTGATGAAGTTGTTAATTTTGTGGACGTGTGTTTATTAGGAAGAATTTCGTTGATTTTTTTTTATTTTTGGTAAACGATTCTGCCAATCATTATGGGACCAAAAAGTACCGAATTTGTAAATTGGGGTTTCACAGTCGAGATTTGAAAGTTTTTCTATAGTTGATGGTATTGTGCTCTCAGCTAGAATCCTAATAGGTGATGTTGCTTTGTCCTTCGTTCTCATATTCCTGACCGTTGTTTTGCTAATAATCTCTAACGTTGCGTTGAGGAGCTCTTGATGGGGTGTTATATCGTTCATTAATAAGTTTTCGTCTGCACCATTTGTTGAAGCATCGCAATGACGGTCTAAATCTTCCAATTTTCTGCTGATATCAGCTAACTTTAGTTGTTGCTCGGACAAAGCGTCTGTGAGTCTGTCGGTTTGCATTTTTAACGTTCGTGATAAATTTTCAAACTTTTCAAGCGTATCTTTGGTGTTTGATTGGCAAGCATAATTACTATTATTATAACAAGTGGACCAATTCGAAGAAAAGTAATTCATTTTATCAGTAAGAGTATCCATTCTCTTGCCAAGAGTGTCAAAATACTTTTCGTGGCTCATAATGTTCGATTTCGAAAAGGAGGACGCCAGACCATCGAAATGATTTGATATTTCCGCCAGGAATTCTTCGTTAGCACGCGCTTGTGCTAGCTGTTTAGATATTATATTATCTTTTTCGGAATTCAGTATCCCAATGTAGCCAATCAAACTGTCGTACATACTTTTTAAAAGAAGGTCTATATTTTGGCAATCCGTACAGATGAAATGGCTCTCGAGGTACGGATGAAACCAATCCCTGGAAGCACCCATGCAAGTCCAAGTTTTTCTATAGTTGATGGTATTGTGCTCTCAGCTAGAATCCTAATAGGTGATGTTGCTTTGTCCTTCGTTCTCATATTCCTGACCGTTGTTTTGCTAATAATCTCTAACGTTGCGTTGAGGAGCTCTTGATGGGGTGTTATATCGTTCATTAATAAGTTTTCGTCTGCACCATTTGTTGAAGCATCGCAATGACGGTCTAAATCTTCCAATTTTCTGCTGATATCAGCTAACTTTAGTTGTTGCTCGGACAAAGCGTCTGTGAGTCTGTCGGTTTGCATTTTTAACGTTCGTGATAAATTTTCAAACTTTTCAAGCGTATCTTTGGTGTTTGATTGGCAAGCATAATTACTATTATTATAACAAGTGGACCAATTCGAAGAAAAGTAATTCATTTTATCAGTAAGAGTATCCATTCTCTTGCCAAGAGTGTCAAAATACTTTTCGTGGCTCATAATGTTCGATTTCGAAAAGGAGGACGCCAGACCATCGAAATGATTTGATATTTCCGCCAGGAATTCTTCGTTAGCACGCGCTTGTGCTAGCTGTTTAGATATTATATTATCTTTTTCGGAATTCAGTATCCCAATGTAGCCAATCAAACTGTCGTACATACTTTTTAAAAGAAGGTCTATATTTTGGCAATCCGTACAGATGAAATGGCTCTCGAGGTACGGATGAAACCAATCCCTGGAAGCACCCATGCAAGTCCCGTGTAACTTTCTGTTACAGAAAGCTTTGCACGTCACGAATTTTATCGTGTTGTCAAAGGCAAAGCAATTTTCAAGGCTGCACTTGAAGCTCATGATGATTTAAGCAGGTGATTTCACTTTCTGTGTATATGGTGCCTATAAGTATGGAATTGCTGAAGTTCAATTTACCAGGGACGAAAACCAATCGGTTGTTAAATTAAATATTTATGCGAAGAGTCAAAAATGCGAGTTAAAAGCTCGGCTCTGTGCGAATTTGAACTCCGTCCGTCGGAATGCGAGGTGGTTGACGATGTGACGCTGCTGCCAAAACTGATAAATTGTGAGATGATAAACTCAGTTTAACCTTTAAACAGCTCGGCCAGTGCGGTTGATTTAAAAATGATAAGTGTGTTAATTTAATTGTAAATGTATTTTAATTCAGAATTTTTTCAAACCGAAAGTGCAATTTATCATTTAAATTGGCATCGAAGCGATTTATTTTACAAAACCCGACAAGACTTACAAAAAGCTGAGGTACTGACGTTGAATCGAACTCGCTCTCTAGTGGTCCAGAGCAAAGCTGCCATTAATTTTTTTGGAATAATGCTAGATTCAATTTTATTTAATGCTAAATAATGCTAAATCCTGTAAAAGAATAAAGCTAAATAATGCTTTCTTATTGGATTAAAATAAACATAAATTTATATAATTGCGTGTTCCATTTTTACTAATTAGTACTTCCAAGTACTTGGTAGTAGATCGCAAATGGAACGCCATCTTCGTTCACCTAGAGTCTACATTGGACAAGAGCTCTGCCACATACGATGGCAACGAATGTCAGTTTATGGCATGTCATCTGATGCCTGGGCAACGACATGTCATGCCATATCATTTTGAAAATATCATTCAGCAGTGAACATATGCCCGCAATCCGGTGTTTGAGAGCACTGCGAAGGTTAGAGGAAGCAGAATATGAGGAAAGGCGCAAATTGAGGAAGAGGCGATTATATATTTCCATAAGCAATCTTTTTACTAATGTTCGAAGAACATTAGTATTAAAATCGATTCGGCCAAAAATTCATATTTCCATATATATATATATATATATATATATATATATATATATATATATATATATATATATATATATATATATATATATATATATATATATATATATATATATATATATATATATATATATATATATATATATCATCAAAAAATTTCAGTGAGATAATCTCGGGAACGCGCCATCCGATTGAGCTGAAACTTTCAGGATACATTGGTGTATATGCAAAATAGGTCCAAGTCTCACTTAATGTCAGTTATTGTTAACCTTTTGGCGCCGGCGGCCATTTAAGTGATATTTTTAATATACTTATTATTTCGTACACAAATAACTTTCGCATAAATAAAGTTGACCACGTAAATTTCGAACGTGTTTTACATATGAATGGGATAATGTTTTGGAATTTCGTAACCCCATGTGTGCGCTGGGTGCCTAAAAAGAGAAAGGGAAAATTTGCAAATTTTTAAACTGCGATAACTTTTGTATTCAATCATTACAAAATTTTCCGGACATATTTGTATTATTTAGTTGTAGATTTGTGTAGCTATTAATGAGCGTGCTGACAACCCTGTAGCTAGGGCAGGCACTGAAAGTGAAAACCTCCAAATCATCGTCTCTCTTGAAAAAATACCACTTCTTAAAAAAAAGCCATTCATATGTAAATTTTGTGCTTTGTTTACATAGGCAAAAATTTGATATGGTATAACGGGCACGCCTGGTAACCCTTGCCCAATTTACCTATATTTTTAGCATCAAAAATTTCTGTTGACGGAAATTCACGATCCGATAAGCAGAATTAATTGAAATTTGCAGAATGTATTGGTATTAAATAGGACCAGGTCTGATAGAAGTGATTTTGAAATGCGGGCGATTCTGTACCAGTGATGCCATCTTGAAAAATCACTAAAAATGATAACTGCTTTTAGCCCTATAAATTCTGATTGAATCGTTCGATTTTGACGAAATTCACACAATAGCTGGACCTTACTTTAGGCCACGTTCGGTAGAAATTTGGTTGGGAAATTCGGTTGGTGCTGCCAGCTATGATAATTTTGGTGTCTTAAATTTGAAAAAAAAATTTGGAAGTTAAAATATTCAAACCATCGAATATTCAAAAAAATTTCCTTTCTTACAATAAAACCAATCTGTATACAAATCTTATGTTTTATCTACACGTTCAAAGTAAAACTTTGAAAATTCAATGTCGGACAAGAGCGGTAACTCTCTCCCAGTTAACCTATATTTTTAGCATCAAAAACTTCTGTTCAGGGGAACTCATGAACCAATAATCAGATACAGCTGAAATTTACAGAATGCATTGGACTTAAGTAGGACCAGATTTGATAAAAGCAATTTTGAATTGTGGGCAACTCTGTGCCAGTGGTGCCACCTTGAAAAATTACAAAGAAAAAAACTGCTTTTTGCCCTATGAAATGTGAATAAGTTACCAGATTTTCATGAAATTAACACAGTAGCTGAACTTTACTCTAATCTCTGTTTGGTGGAAATTTGGTTGAACAATTTGATTGGTGCTGCCAGCTATGGTAATTTTAATTTGACAAAAAAAAGTTTTTTCAATTTTAATCATCCCGCAAAAACAATTCCAATTTGATTCTGCTTCGGAGGCTTATTCCGCAAAACGATCGAGTTTCCCGTATCAATTATTCTCTGCTTTGATAAGCTCGAGAGACGATATACGTTGTCTATGTGATTATAGACAAGAAGGGAACCGTGATCACAAATCAATAACCTTTATGAGTAAATTATTTCCATGGATATAAGTCGGAGATGTTAAAATTTGTCACAACCAGCGTAAATAACAATTAATGATTTCCAACTGCAAGTGGTCACACCAGTCAAGTATGCACTGTGTGCTGGTGTCTGATGAGAAATCAGTGCATGCTTTCGAAACCACTTTGTCAAATAAAATTTTCAAGTTAACAAAAATTTTTTCAATTTTCGATCGAGTTTCCCGTATCAATTATTCTGTGCTTTGATAAGCTCTAGAGACGATATACGTTGTCTAAGCGATTATAGACAAGAAGGGAACCATGATCACAAATCAATAACCTTTATGAGTAAATTATTTCCATGGATATAATTTGGAGATGTTAAAATTTGTAACAACCAGCGTAAATAACAATTAATGATTTCCAACTGCAAGTGGTCACACCAGTCAAGTATGCACTGAGTGCTGGTGTCTGATGAGAAATCAGTGCATGCTTGCGAAACCACTTTGTCAAATAAAATTTTCAAATTAACAAAAATTTTTTCAATTTGACTTTTGACTTTGGTTTTGAAAATTCGTTCAGGAAAATAAAACTTTTTGCCCTATAACTTCCAGTGCGGTCATGAAATTAATACGAATTTCATACAATTGATGAAATCTGTCATAAACATTATTCAGGCCAAATTTGGTTGAAAAGCCACGATAGGGTTGCCAGCTATTGTTGGTTTTGTTTTTAATTGCAATATCTTTATTAAGCGGTTTTATCGTAGAACTTTCAATTGGTAATGATATTGTAGTGACAATAAACAGCAAATAGTAAGTTTTATATTATTTGAAAAAACTCGCTGCAGGTAACCCTAAATTTCTTTATACTCCTATAACTTCGAATGTAATTTAACAATGTGAAATAAATGTGGTATATTCTTGGCTTTGATACTGGCAAAAGGTTGCCAGCACGAGTCGGTTGTACTACTTTTGTATCAATAAATGCTAACAGTTAGTATTCATACCGGAAACACTTACAATGAAAATAAATAACCAATGTTTCAATTCCCAAAGTTCTGCAAATTTTTCGGATCCCAGCCCCAAACATTAACTTCAGGTACAGTGCTGCAGCCACTGAGCATTTTTTTCATTGATGTTATATGAGATGCTGCTTTCAAAATTATGTGAAATAAGCAACTGATAACGAATAAAATTAACCCGTGTTTTGCTCTCATAAACGTTGAAACTCATGCCAGTGGTAATATCTGAAACCTTCCACCATATGAGTTATAATGCATTCTTGAGACCAAAGTAAATCGTGGCATTTGAAACAGTTTGGCCGTAAAAAGCAGCACATGTGGTGGAATATGCACTCAAAATCTGCACGATTCTTCTACTGTTCTTCGAACATTAGTGTTTCTAGCGGTTCAGGTGCGCTAGAGTTTTTTGTATTCGTTTAGGGTTTGTAACACTATTTCCCTCGATATCGCCATTTTGAAAATCACATCAAATGCCATCAAATATGACATGCCATGGACCGTCTACATTTTCCATTTCCATGGCAAGTCGAATGTTATGCCATCTCCCATGGCCAATGTGGACGCGGCATCATATGAGCAGATTCTAACCTGTCAAATTGTATGCAGTTTTTGCATGCAAAACAGTTGAAAATAAATGGAGGAAACAACGAGTATAAACTACCACAACCGCTAGAAAATATAAATGCAACTAACAGAAAATGACTTCTTTTAACTTTTTACACATTATGAGGGCTATTTATAATTTCCTTACTACGAAAACATTCAACATAACCATGAAAAAACCAAAGCCACCTATTGACAACTAAGTAGCCACCTCACGACAAAAAAAGGCGTAACTACTCATGAACTACTCGGGAACGAGAGCGCGAGTAGTTGGAAGTAGCCAGAAGTGCATGCAAGCACTAAATAGTAATAATGGAACACAAACAAAAAAACCAATTAGAAGCTTAAAATTTACATCTCAAGATGGTTCTATATCTATAACCGACATGTCAGTTACATTTCAATTTTCTTCTCTTGCATAAAGCTCACCTCTACGTAATATTTTTCGAAATATCATTTAGAATCTCATAATCAAAATTTTTTTATTTTTTATTGAAGGAAAAGTATTAGTGTCGGATGACGAAAATTTTTGTCCATCGTTATCCGTGCGATTGCTTGCATTTGAAGCCCTAACAAATCAATTGATTCACTTTATTCAGGAAAGAAAATATATGCATAACTAGAATGCATATACTTTGGTAAACTTGAATTTCGGGCTTCTGGGAGTCTGAAGTGGATGGGACCACATCACTTATTTTTAGCATCATCACTATTTAATGGAACGAGAAAAGTGAATTTACCATACTCAATGCATATAATGCCTTAATATTGCAATATCTAACGTTGTATTTTATTTCACTAGCTGTGTTTAATGAGCACGAAAAAAAAGCAGAGCATCTCAAGGCAAGTTATAGTTGCTCGGCTGTCAAAAAAAGTCGAGCAAACCAGAGCAATTGAGAGGCAGAAAAAAGTCGAGCAAGTGAGAGCAGCTAAAAGGCAATTCTCAAAATGTATTACTTTTCAGAAAGTCAGCCTGTCAGTTCACTAACATAAAACTGCACTTCAGTAACAACTTTTTGTTGAAAGTCGGTTCCGTGACAGTTGGAAAACAATTGGCTGCTTGCCCGAATTTGCTCTACCAAAAAAAGTAGAGCAAAAATTGTGTTCTAATAGCCCGTCCAGACTACGGATACTTAAGTATCCGCATACATAAGTATCGTCCACACTTTTCATTGATTTTCATGGCAAGGGTAAAATGTATCAGCAGATGTCGCTGCAGTGAGGACAATACTTATGTATCCGGATACATAAGTATCTGTAGTCTGGACGGGCTATAATAGCCCGTCTAGACTACAGATACTTATGTATCCGCATACATAAGTATGGTCCACACTGCAGCGACATCTGCAGATACATTTTACCCTTGCTATGAAAATCAATGAAAAGTATGCGCTAATTGTACATATTTCGCTGCAGTGTGGACCATACTTATGTATGCGGATACATAAGTATCTGTAGTCTGGACGGGCTATAAAGTGCTCTAGTTCAACTTAGAGCAGACTTATGAAACACAAATCAGAGCAACTTCGGGCAAGTTAGAGCAGCCGAATTGCTCATTAAACACATTTTGCTGAGATATCTAAATCTAGCTCAACCTACAGCAGCTCATTAAACACAGCTCTTTTTCTGCAACATTTGTCGCACTTGTCACTAGCAATGGGATTCCCTGGGAATCGTAGACAAAGAATAAAAGATCGACTATGTATTTTTTGTTCTCTTGAAAGCACAAAGGTGTCGTACACTCAGAAAAAAACTTTGTAAAATTGGGGAAAAACATTGTTAATTCATATATTTTTCACTATGAAATGGCGCCATAGAGGTTTCTCTATGAATTAACTACTACATAGTAATACGTGCGTGAGTTGTATTGGCAACAGTTTTCTCTATTGAATCAACAAGGGCTGCTTGTAATTTTGAAGCCGCGAGTAGGAAATCCAACAACTAAATTGGATCGCAATAACATGGAAAGGAAAGTGTGGCTGCATACTTAAAATATGAATAAAAATGTCGTAAATCGACTTAAAATACCAATACAAAAAAGACACTATTTAATGCTTTGAATAGTTAAAAGACCCAAGAATTTCAACAATTTATTTTTCTCGAAATTCTTGGGTCCTTCAACTATGTAAAGCATTAAATAGTGTCTTTTTTGCATTTGTTGTTTTTTGCATAAGTTGAGCTTTTTAAACATCTTAACATTAAAATTGTGCTGTTTTGTGTCTTATTGCTGGCAAGCAACAGCTTTTTACAAGCTTTATCGCGTATATTGTTTAATAAGTATGGCGAGATTTTAGTCTTAAATGATGCCAATTTCGCAAGGAGCAAATTTTCATTTCCTGGGGCTGGGTGTAATAGCCGGAAGTTGATATGTATCTGGAATTTAAATTAAAACACAATTTGAGTTATAAAAACTATCTACCTATTTGATGTCCTTCGGTATCTTTATACCCTTGGCCATGCTTTAAAATTTATTTCTATCTGCCTTAGAAGAAAAGAATTATCTTATTGCTTTATGACTGCAGCTATAACTAAAGGTAAGTAACAAAAAATAAACTATTCAGCACACCGAACGACAAACACTACATGCACTACAACTTACATATATGCGCGATTTGTGTCTCGAAATGAATGCTGCTGAGATTTAGTAATGATCAAACAAAACAAAAGAAATTGAAGTGCATTTATTCAAATCAACAGATCAAGTAGTTGATTTGTGTTTATGACTAAAATAACCGATAATGCATGTTGTATTTACAACATACGTATTGAATTTACATTAGTCGTTTTAATTCCATAAAATTCGTTGTTATTATGAAAGAAACAGCAACGAATATACAAAGAGGCTGTACGTTTATTATGGCCCTGGCTTTTACATTGATAATTCTTGATTTTACTATGCGACTTTTTTCTGAGTGTACTAATTCTAGTGTACTTGTGGTCTGCAAGGATTGATCGGTCAACAATAGTTTCGTTCGCTCGGGGTAGGCTTACAGTTGATATTTTGAAAATACTCTAGCTTAAAGCACATATTTGTTGAAATGAGGCAGGATTACATCATGTTTTCAAATGTTAGGTCTGTTCGCGTACTCTATGCATTGCCGTAACGTTGTTTTTGTACGCTGTTTGACTGAACACTGAAATCTTTAATGAAAGAAAATGAGATTTCAGTTGAATCTGAGCTAGTGCTGGATCCTGAAAAGTGTCAAACGGTGTGGTGCGAATACATATTTTCAAAATGCACGGCAAAGAAAATATTTTTCACGCAATATTATTATATGTCTGTTCCCGTACTTGAATCTATTATAATATATTAAAATAGATTCGCAGCAAGTCGTTTTCGTACTTTTGCTGCAAGCCAAATGCAAGCCAAATTTTGCAGCAAAAAGAAGCCAGCTGCCAAATTCTCTTACTGCTGCAGTTTGCTGAAGTACGAAAGTCGAATATTTTTGAAAGTCGAATATTCTTGTGGAGATACTTTATTTCTGCTAAAGATGACTTTATAATCACTATCATTATTTCAAAATCAGGCAACTGTCACTTGTGGTTGTCACTTCTAAAGAAATGCCATGAGAGCGTCTTTGTACCCCACCACATGATTCAGGAAGTTTCAGTCCATGAACGCTACTGAAAGCATACTGATGATGATGGGCAAGATTGGAAATAGATGAGTGCCAGATTATTCGGAAATCTAAATTTAAATGTTAAAAATAATGCTAGATGCTTACTCCGAATTTCGAATGCCGTTTTGGAAAAAATAATGCCAGATCTAGCATTCAAAATGCTAAAATGGCAGCACTGGTCCAGAGTTTGCAACAATGCCACTGGGCTATGACCAGTTGGGTCTGAATGAAAGAAAAAAAACATAAGAAAAAATATGAAAGAAATTTTAATTATTAAACAAATATTCTGTTAACATATGTGGAATTGTATTCTTTGTAAGCACTTCCCGTTATACACGTTCACTAATGAGGAACGTGATAAAAGAGAAATATATGAATATGAAATATGTCAATACGAATAAATTAAATACCCTTTATTAGGTTGTACAAGGTATTGATTCAACAGAAAACCGGGTCGACCCCTCAGAGTTTTACTGTTGACGTGATTTGGAGGACGACGCGACGTTACGCGACCTTGTTTTCTATTGGCTCCTCACAGGGAGAAGAAGGGTAATATTTGTTTTGCAAAGAAAGACAGAAAGAAAGCACTCACGTTAGCACCGCACACAAGATCAGAACACCGGCATAGTGTGGAGACATTCACGTATAAATAATAAAATTGAATATGGTTTGGAATTATACAAAAATTAATTTCATTTAAATGAATCCGACGGGAGCTACTACATACACGTTTGACAGCTCCTGTTTTTTATGGTATACTATGGAGCAATTGCAAGATTCAGGAGACAACAATCACTATAGTTAGCAAATCAATTCTAATTTTTCAAAACCGTCAGTAGTTGGAAATATGAATTTTTGGCCAACTCGATTTTAATAAAAATGTTCTTTGAACATAAGTAAAAATGCAGCAGCACCGTCATAAAATATTAATTTTTGCAGTAAGCATTAACGCCTCGTGTGAACTGCCTAATGATATCACGTTTATATAACAAGTTGTCATTAATCGAAATTTTAAAAAACTCATTTTCAGGTAGTCAGTGCACACAAACGGCTAAAATTTTTACTAATTTTCGAAGAAAAGTAGTATTATTCCGCCGAGAATTCATATTTCTTTATATATATATATATATTTCTATATATATATATATATATATATATATATATATATATATATATATATATATATATATATATATATATATATATATATATATATATATATATATATCATCAAAATGATTACGGGAGATAATCTCTGGAGTGGCCTGTCCGATTGAGCTGTAAATTTCGTAAAACGTAGATGTGTTTAATAAGTAGGTCCACAACTTGCTAAAATTCAGATATCCTAAAGCCTTTGGCGGCGGCGAGCGTTTTAGTGAATTTTTTGGTACTCCTATATTTCCAAGCAGCGTGAATTTTTGTTCCAAAAATGTATTGAGAATGAAAATTATTATGTTCTTAGCTTGTTTATGGTAAAGAATTGGAAATTTTGAGCCGTGTGTGGGTGCAGCGTGCCTAAAAGTAGGCAAGGATTTTTTTTTTTTCCAAATTTGATTTGTCATTACTTCTGACAAAAACATTGGATCATCGCGAAATTTGCAGAGCGTATTGATGTTGACTATGATTTAACACACATGGATTTCCAAGGTAGTGCGGGTATCTCTGTAGCTGCGGCAGGCTCTTGGAAAAAAATCCTTCAAATCATTGAACCTCCTGAACAATTTTTGATTTTTGACAAAAAATTCAAATCATTGATAAATTTTAGCGTTTGTGCATCATGTCAATTTAAAATTTTTAAAATTCCGATTTGCACAAGAACGGCAACCCATCACTAAATTACCTCTAATTTCAGCACTCAAAAGTTCTGTTCACGAGAACTGACGACTGGATTATCCGATCAAAATGAACTTCGCAGGGCATATTGGTATCAACTAGGACCAGGTCTGATAGAAGTGATTTTGAAATGCGGGCAATCTTGTGGCAGTGGTGCCATCTTGAAAAATCACTGAGAAAAAAAACAGCTTTTTGGCATTTAACTTCCGATTCAGCCATTAGATTGAAACAAATTTCACACAATATTTGGATCCTACTTCAGGTAACATTTGGTGAAAAGTTGGCTGCAAAATTAGAATAGAATTGCAAGCTATGGTGATTTTTGTCTCCTAAATCTTGCAAATTTTCTCAGCAAAATAAAGCTTTTTCCCTATAACTTCCGGTGCAGTTATGATATCAAAATGAAGTTTATGCAGTAAATAGATTTTGATGTGAGCCAAATGTTGCAGGAATTTTGTACAAAAATCATGAAAGGGCTGCCAGCTATGACCATTTTTGTAATTTTTTGGAATTTCTTTCCTGCGCGATTATGTCATTAGATTTGCGAATGGGAACGATCCTGCAATGAAAATTAACAACAAATATTTTGAGTGGAATAAAACCCTAAAATTTTTTTAATCCGTATAACTTCTAGCGCAATGGTTCAATCGAAACGAAATTTATTGGTTGGGTTTAGTTTAACGTGAAACAGATTTTGTATATATTTTGCTTTGCTGCTGACACAGGGTAACGAGCTTTAGCCATTTTCGTAACTATTGCATCAACAGATGCTTCAAGTTACATACACATATGCAAAACATTTGCAATAAAACTAAGAAACCAATTTTTAAACTTTCCGAGTTTTGAACTTTTTTTGGATGGCAGCTTCAAACAACGTTAATCGTTTAAGCTTTTGACGAAATCCTCCGATGAGAACGAAATTCAAAGGATAAGTTGATTTAAGTATGATCTTGTGAAGGTTTACTTATTGCTGCTTCGTTGGGAAAATGTTGCCAGCACAGAACATTTTCAACATTTGTGTTATAGTTGAGTTATGTTGCTTTGAACGAGGAATGGTTGATATGATCCTACAAAAAAGTGTATTATGTCTTTCCACATTGTCACTCAAAGACAATTACTTCGAAAATTAGTTTTCTAGTGGTTCAGGTGCGCTAAAACTAAAACGCGAAAAACTTACCGAATAAATGTCGACGCATTACTTTTTCCATTGGGGTAGGCGCCATTGAGAGGAAAGCTTTTTTGCAAAGAGTAATGTGTAAAAATGTCTCATTCACCCAGCGTGCCAAATTTGGAATTCGGAATTGGTTACGACTATTCCGAAAGCGAGCGAAAGAGATAGATGTATAAAAAGCTCTTGAAATGAATACAACTTTTGACTGGGGTATTACTGTTCATTATTTTATGAGAAACATTTGAATATATTTTAAGAATCTCTTCTGAAGTTTAGAAAAAAAAAATTTAAAATCAATCGAAATTCGTTGCGAAAATTTCACTGAGTTTGGACAAATTCCTAACAAAGTGCGGACGAATCTGTGATAGGGAAATTGTTAAGAGTTTGTGACGAAATACATTGGAATTTGCAATAAATTCCGAACCTAATGTCGTTAATGTTTCATCTAGTAAAGTAAGTATTAAAACAGTTCTTTAGTCGTACAACTGTTTTTCATGCATAAGTGCAAGTGCCTACAAAGTTTTTTGAAGTTGTGTTGTTTGAGGTGTTAACAGTGTCTATTTTAAAGGTTCGTAATGCTATTCAAATTTGTTATTCGCTTGTAACTTTTCCTTTTTGTATGCAGAAGCTGCTGTGCGAAATTTCCTTCAAGAAGACGGGACTAGATCGAAGGTTTTTTTAAAAAAGGTTTTTTTATAGCAGCAAAGACAAGCTTAGCAAACGGGCGAAAAAAATTGTTAATTATTAACGTATTAACAGTTTATATTTCTATCTCTTTCGCTCAATTTCGGAATAGTCGTAACCAATTCCGAATTCCGAATTTGGCACGCTAAGTATATATATATATATATATATATATATATATATATATATATATATATATATATATATATATATATATATATATATATATATATATATATATATATATATGTTTATATATATATATATATATATATATATATATATATATATATATATATATTTATATATATATATATATATATATATATATATATATATATATATATATATATATATATATATATTTATATATATATATATATATATATATATATATATATATATATATATATATATATATATATATATATATATATATACATATATAAATATATATATTTATATATATAAACATATATATATATATATATTGCTGCGACTGACTAAATATTGTCGAGCCTTCGTGAGTGGAGCATATATGTATTTGTTTAGAGACCTTCCACTTCTTGCCCGGTGTGCATTTTCCCAGCCGACTAGCTCAGCCTGGCGTGGGTTTGGCGCGCTTAAGAATCTTTACGTGCTATGATATGCAGACAACACGATATTTAAACCGTTATACCGCACATAAACCAAACAAATACAATGAGAAGGAAGCGAAGAGTTTCCGCAAGAATCATTAGAATTATTATTTATTCACAATTCATTATTACCGACAAAACTTTAGCAAAAACAAATTCAAAGGAAAACCTAAGACAATAGGATTGTTTTATGCAAGTATTAGTCAAAAGAAAATAATAAATTCCAAAAATAATTATAAAAAACTCTAGCGCACCTGAACCGCTAGAAACACTAATGTTCGAAGAACATTAGAAGAATCGTGCAGGTTTTGAGTGCATATTCCACCACATGAGCTGCTTATTACGGCCAAACTGTTTCAAATGCCACGTTTTACTTTGGTCTCAAGAATGCATTGTAACTCATATGGTAGAAGGTTTCAGTTATTACCACTGGCATGGGATTCAAAGTTTATGAAAGAAAAACACTTGTTAATTATACTCGATATCAGTTGCTTATTTCACCAAACTTTGAAAGCAGCATCTCACATAACATCAATGAAGAAAATGTTCAGTGCCTGCAGCACTGTAACTGAAGTTGGTGTTTGGGGCTGCGATCCGAAAAATTTGCAGAACTTAGGGAATTGAAACATCGGTTATTTATTTTCATTGTAAATGTTTCCGGTATGAATACTAACTGTCAGCATTTATTGATACAAAAGTAGCACAACCGACTCGTGCTGGCAACCTTTCGCCAGTATCAAAGCCAAGAATATATCACATCAGCTTCACGTTGTTAAATTACATTCAAAGTTATAGGAGTATAAAGAAATTTAGGGTTACCTGCAGCGAGTTTTTGCAAATAATCGAAAGCTTAATATTTGCTGTTTATTGTCACTACAATATCATTACCATTTGAAAATTCTACGATAATGCTGCGAAATAAAGATATTGCAAACAAACACAAAACCAACAATAGCTGGCAACCCTATCGAGGTTTTTCAATCAAATTTGGCCTGAATAATGCTTATAATAGGTTCCAATAATTGTATGAAATTCGTATTGATTTCATGACTGCACTGGAAGTTATAGGGCAAAAAATTTTATTTTCCTGAGAGAATTTTCAAAACAAAAGACACAAAAATTACCATAGCTGGCAGCACCAATCGAATTTTTCAACCAAATTTCTATCAAACAGAGCTTGGAGTAAGTTGCAGCTACTGTGTCAATTTCATGAAAATCTGGTTACTAATTCACATTTCATAGGACAAAAAGTAGTTTTTTTTTCTTTGTAATTTTTCAAGATGGCACCACTGGCACAGAGTTACCCACAATTCAAAATCGCTTCTATCAGACCTGGTTCTACTTAAGTCCAATGCATTTTGTAAATTTCAATGGTATCTGATTATTGGTTCGTGAATTCCCGTGAACAGAAGTTTTTGATGCTAAAAATATAGGTTAACTGGGAAAGGGTTACCGTTCTTGTCCGACATGAAATTTCCAAAGTTTTACTTTGAACGTGTAGATAAAGCATAAGATTTGTATATAGATTGGTTTGATTGCAAGAAACGGACATTTTAAGGATATTCGATGATTTGAATGTTTTCACTTCCAAATTTTTATTTTTTCAAATTTAAGACACAAAAATTATCATAGCTGGCAGCTCCAACCGAATTTTTCAACCAAATTTCTACCAAACGTGGTTTTAACTAAGGTCTGACTACTGTGTGAATTTCGTTAAAATCGAACGATTCAATCAGAATTTATAGGGCTAAAAGCAGTTATCTTTTTTAGTGATTTTTCAAGATGGCACCACTGGCACAGAATCGCCCGCATTTCAAAATCACTTCTATCAGACCTGGTCCTATTTAAGACCAATACAGTCTGCAAATTTCAATTAATTCTGTTCATTGGATCGTGAGTTTCCGTGAACAGAAGTTTCTGATGCTAAAAATGTAGGTAAATTGGGCAAGGGTTACCAGGCGTGTCTGTTATACCATATAAAATTTTTTTTTTGGTCTATGTAAAGAAAGTATGAAATTTACATATAAGTGGGTTTTTTTTGAAGAAGCGGCATTTTTTCAAGAGGGACGATGATTTGGAGGTTTTCAATTTCAGTGTCTGCCCTAGCTTTAGGGTTGCCAGCACGCTCATCAAAAGCTACAAGAATGTACAATTAAATAATACCAATACGTTCTGAAAATTTGGTAATGATTGAATAGCTCTGTCAGAAGTTACCGCAATTTAAAAATTTTCAATTTTTCCCGTTCTCTTTTTAGGCACCCA
Organism: Nemotelus pantherinus; assembly: GCA_963978885.1. Taxonomy (NCBI): domain Eukaryota; kingdom Metazoa; phylum Arthropoda; class Insecta; order Diptera; family Stratiomyidae; genus Nemotelus; species Nemotelus pantherinus. The sequence continues at coordinate 55,441,060 of OZ022265.1, forward strand.
GCGCACACATAGGGTTAAAAAATTCCAAAACATTATCCGATTCACATGTAAAACACGTTCGAAATTGATTTTGTTAATTTTATTTTTGCAAAACTTAATTGTGTACGGAATAATAGGTATATTAAAAATATCACTAAAATGGCCGCCGGCGCCAAAGGGTTAAAGATTTTTAACTTTTTCTGAGACCTGGCACTATTCTGCATATACGCTAATGTGTCCTAAAAATTTCAGTTCAATCGGATGGCGCGTTCCTGAGATTTTTTCACTGAAATTTTTTGATGATATATATATATATATATATATATATATATATATAGAAATATGAATTTTTGGCCAAAGTGATTTTAATACTAATGTTCTTCTTCGAACATTAGTAAAAATGTACTCATAAGAATAGTTGATGAACTTCAATATTTAATTCAATATTAAATCAATACTTAACCCTGGCCAGGATCAGTTTACACTGATCATAACAAGCATATTGCATATCAGCTAAATCAATTTAAATAAATATAAATAAATATAAAATAAAGTTCACTTTATGTAGTCCAAAATAAATAGAAATAAATATAAACTAATGTGCGCTTAATGACCAAATCTAAAATAAATAGAAATAAATATATACCAAAGTGCACTAAGTGACCAAATCCAAAATAAATAAAACATCTATATAAACGAATGTGCACTTAGTAGCTTAATTGAAATCCAGCAAACCCACACCATGAATTTGAAGAAACTACAGCAAAAACAGCAATTGTAATATAAAGAAAATATTTACAATGAATCCAAATCAAATTAAAGTACAAAATCCAAAATATCTTGTGTTCACTTTTCCTATTTGATTATGGCAAGCCTCCGTGCCCGTGTTCGTTTGCATTCATCAAATGTTTTTAGAAAACTGTTTCGCAAATTGGACAAAATAATAATATACTTGTGAAAGGGACGTATCGAGAGCTCTAACCGACGCTTGAGATTTCCAATATCACAAATTTGGTTCTTCTTTGTCATCTACTAACCCACCAGAAACAGTTTTTGTCTTCCGTATTAAGCTTATTCAAGCTTTTGTGGAGAGATATTCTGTCTTCGTTTTAAAAGTTCCGCACATCAAGCTTTAAAATTCATTCAGCTTATCCATAACGCCCGTGTTCAGTTTTTATTTCTCCTTAAAATTTTTAATTTCCAATTTGCTTCCAACGAATTTTTTTAACTTTCCCTTTATATCTAATTAATGTTTTTGACTTTCACTTTATTTCTAACGAATGTTTTTAACTTTCACTTGATTTCAAATGAATTTTCTTAATAATCACTTGATATCTAATGAATTTTCTAAACTTTCACTTGATTCCTAATGAATTTTCAGCTTTTACTTTGTTTCTAACTTTCAACCGCCACAATCCAACCAATTTTCTTCTTCTTGTAGTAACTTCGTTTTATCTTTCATCCTTAATTTCAGGGCGAATATCTACAATCAAACAAACTTCAAATCAGGGTATATAACAGTATATATATATATATATATATATATATATATATATATATATATATATATATATATATATATATATATATATATACTTATATGTAATTATATATAAATATACATATTTATATATATATATATATATATATATATATAAATATATATATATATATATATATATATATATATATATATATATATATATATATATATATATATATATATATATATATAGAGAGAGAAACTATTCTACACAACAATCAAAGCTTTTGAAACTAGAACATTTTTCTCCTGTTCTTTTGTTGTGAAATTTATTCGTTAGCCAGAAACCGATGGCTGTGCATAAGTAAAGCTTTGATTGACTTTGACCAGTTTTTGATAAAGTTCGAAAAAAATTAGTATTAAAACACTAGCCAAAAATTCAAATTTCTTTATATATATATATATATATATATATATATATATATATATATATATATATATATATATATATATATATATATATATATATATATATATATACAGGGTGTTCGGGATAAATTTGACATATTTATAATTGATTTTATTTTTCCATAGGTTGGAGGTATTAACACACACTACTCGTCATTTAAAAGTTTGGACCCTTCTTCATTCAAATACAAGATGTCAGAAAGGATGGATGACTGGAACCCACCTGAATCATGGAATAGAATAACTTGCATCATGATGATTCGTGCTGGCCATCAAAATAAGGATATTATGACTGCTGCCCAATGCTCCCTGAACACAGTAAAAACAATCAGGCATGAACTAGAGGATTGAAATGGTGACTACGAGGATGTAGCAAGAAGAAAAATCCCTAGCAGACGATCTGATTGCGTTCGTACAGCAGAATTCCTCGCAAATCTGCAAGAACAGGTGTTGAAGAACTCTGGCATTGGAATTCGGGCTTTGTCACGTGAAATGAATGTTGCAGTCTCTACTATGAAGCTTGCACTCAATGAAGACCTTCGCTACTACTCATACAAGCGCCGCAAGAGTCAGCTGCTCACAGAAAAGGCCCGTGAAAAACGTTTGATAAACGCGAAGAAACTTCTAAGCAAAGTGAAGCATCCTGCGGAACCACAAACAATCTGGTTCTTTTCCGATGAGAAAAACTTTTGCTAGGATCAAAAACACAACACGCAGAGTAACAGATGGCTTGCATACAGTACAAAGGACATTCCTCTGGTAATGCAGACTAAATTTCCCCAAACTGTGATGGTTTTCGGATGTGTATCCTCTGAAGGCGATGTGATGCCTCCACAATTTTTCCAAGAGGGCTTCAGGTTGACTTCAGATGGCTACTTGGAATTGTTAAACACTGTAGTCAAGCCCTGGATAACAAGAGTAGCCAATGGTAGGTCGTATGTATGGCAGCAGGATTCGGCCCCTTGCCACACTTCTAGCAAAAGTCAAAAATGGTTGTCTGAATATTTCTACGACTTCAGCAGTCCAAATGTTTGGCCTCCAAACTCTCCAGACCTTAACCCCATGGATTATTATGTATGGGGCGCAGTTGAAAAAGACACCAATCGCACTTCCAGTAATACAAAAGCCCAGTTAATGGATAAAATTAAAACAGTTTTTGAGGCCCTTCCCATGGAGACTGTAGCATCAGCTTGTTCGAGGTTCCGAAGCAAGATTGAAGCTGTGATCGATGCTAATGGTGGTTATTTTGAGTGAATCTTGTTGATAGTATTGTAGTTTACTCTGCCTGTAATTTTTTTTGTCAATTCATTAAATTTAATAAATACAAAGAAGATTTTCTTTTTCCTTATGAAACTGTCAAATTTATCCCGAACACCCTGTATATATATAAATATATGTATACATATATATATATATATATATATATATATATATATATATATATATATATATATATATATATATATATATATATATATATATATATATATATATATATATATATATATATATATATATATATATATATATATATATAAATATATGTATACATATATATATATATATATATATATATATATATATATATATATATATATATATATATATATATATATATATATATATATATATATATGTATATATATTTATATATCATCAAAACATTGCAGTTAAAAAATCTCAAAAAACGAGCCATCCGATTGAACTGCGATTAACACGATACAGTGGAGTGTTTGCAGAATAGAGCCAGGTCTCTCAAAAAAATAATAATCTTTCGCCCTTTGGCACCGGCAGCCATTTAAGTGATATTTTAAATCAACTTGTTATTCTGTCAACAAATAGCTTTTGCAAAAACAAGTTAATGGAATGAGTTTCTAGCATGTTTTCAATGTGAATATGATAATATTTTGAAGTTTTTAACCCTATGTGAGCGCTAGGCGCCTAAAACTAGATTGGAAAAATTTGAAAATGTTTGAATTGCGACAGCTTTTGACCAGATTGTGAAAGCATTATAAAACTCAAAGAACATATTACCGTTATTAACATTCAAGCCATCGACTCTAATGAAAACTGTCCGTCTTTTCCAGTGAAAACCAATTCATATAGAAATCTTATGCTCTGTTTAGAAAACCAAAGCAAAACTTTTGAAATTTCACATCGAATAAGAACGGTAACCCTCCTTTAATTTACCTCTATTTAAAGTATCAAAAACTTTGTTCACCAGAACTCAAGACCCAATTATCAGACACAAATGAACTTCACAGAATGTATTGGTATTGAGGAGAACCAGGTTTAATAGAAGCGATTTGGGAATGGGGGCGACTTTGTGCTGGTGGTGCCGATTTGAAAAATTATAAAGAAAAAAAGCTGATTTCTGCCCCATGAATTCTGATTAAGTTACCAAATTTGCATGAAATTAACACAGTATTTGAACCTTACTTTAAGTCATGTTTGATAGAAATTTGGTTAAAGGATTCGGTTGGTGCTGCCACCTATGGTAATTTTGGTGCCTTAAGTTTTGAAAATTCGCTCGGGAAAATAAAGCTTTTTGCCGTAGAATTTCCAGTACAGTCATGAAATCAAAACAAATTGCATATGATAAATGAAACTTTTTATAGTCATTATTCAGAAAGAATCTGGTTAAAAAACCATGATAGGATTGCCGGCTATTTTTGGTTTTCTATATATTTGCACTATTTATATAAAGCATTTTAATTGTAAAATTTTCAAACGGTTATGATCTTGTAGTGACAATAAACAACAAAATTTGAAAACTTTTCCGACTGGTTACCCTAAATGTATTTTTACCCCTATAACTTCCATTGCAGCCATCGACTCGAAACCAAAATCACAAGGTAGGTTGATTTTTACATGACGCAGGTATGATGCATTTTGGGCGTTGATGCTAGTAACGGGTTGCCAGCGCGAGGCGTTTTTTTTACTAGTTTTGTATCAATAAATACAGTAAGTATTCATGTTGCGAACATTTACAATGAAATAAGTTACCGATGTTCAATTTTCTAAGTTCTAGAAATCTCTCGGCCCCAAACATCTTTTGTTTTTTGATCTCAAACATCTCTCTATCGTTTTTACTTTCAACGAAGTGCTCGGTTAAAATCAAAATCGATAGAGTTATCTGATTTTGACGTGAGGCAAATGTAGGAGACTTTTATTAACAGTGCTGGTAAAGTGTTGCAAGCACTGAGCATTTTCTTTGTTTATGTTATGTTATGCTGCTTTCAAAGTTTTACAGCATTTGGCTTTCCTAAATCTATAAATTCATGCAAATGGTAGTCTTTAAATTTTTTCCAGCCTATGAGGTTAAATGCATTGTTAAGAACAAAGTGGTTTTGCTCTTGAAACAGGTTGGAGCTCGTCTGGTACAATACGCACTCAAAATCTGCACTATTCTTCTATAGTTCATCGAACATTAGTATTTCTAGCGGTTTCGGTGCGCAAGAGTTTTAGCTTGTTTCCTCAATAAAAGACCATAGTTACTTCAACTTTTTTCATTTTTAGAAGGATGCTGTTCACGGCTTGCTCCTTTGGATTTAGCAGCAGAGTACCTCCAGTCATCACTTGGGCTTCCGCTTCAATCACTGCCTGGCGAGCATCATCATATGCTGAAAAATAGATTGAGTTTAAAGTGTTTAATACTGTTGCATCTAGAACTTCATAAAAGCCGCAAGTAAAACTACAAATGGTCACATATTTGTGATGCAATGAAATGTTACATCGATACTGCAAACTAATTCAATTCATCTTATTTATAAATAAAATTGCAGCACATTCATCTATGTCACAAACTGCTTTTCGAAGTTGCCCCTCGACAGTTAAATAAAAAGTATACAGTATATATAAATATAAGTGTATAACAATTGTTTTAATGTAAGATTTGTTCAAATAAAATTACAACTACGCGGAAGCTATGGCACGTTCAAATTAACACATGATATAACGCGTACCAGGTCATTAATCTACTCATAATTTCCAATTGTGCAGAATATCCGCAAAATTTTTGCATTAGACTGTAACAGACATGGTACTCAAGACAGCTTATTTTCATTCAAGCACATATTTTCATTTGTTCAAATCAATTACGAAATGCTGTACACATTGAAAAGTCCATATTTTCCGTGTAAGCACATTGACATATTTATTAAAAATGTGAAATCTCGCAACTTGTAATCAGTTTTTTTCTGCTTTTCGAAGCAAATCAGTGTCAGATTCGTTTTGGCGAAAATTCGTACATCCCTATATATTTATATATATGTATATATATATATATATATATATATATATATATATATATATATATATATATATATATATTCGTATATCCCTATATCCCCTATATCCCACACAAAGAGGTGTTAGACAGGGGGACACCATTTCGCCAAGACTCTTTAACGCCACCGTGGAAGAAATCTTTCGAGGCCTAGCATGGGACAATAAAGGCTTAATCATGGATGGAGAACGGCTAAGTCATCTACGATTTGCAGATGACATAGTCCTTCTCGCCCAAAATCAGGGGGAATTACAAACACTGCTTGAGGATCTAAACTCAGCTAGTAAGACAGCAGGACTGAGAATGAACCTCAATAAAACAAAGGTTATGTACAACGAATTCATAACGAGAGGCCAGGATAGAATATCAATTAATAGCACAGATTTGGAAGTGGTAGACGAATATGTGTATCTGAGCCAAACAATAAGCAACTCAGGATCGCTACTACCCGAAATAAACAAGAGAATCAAACTAGCGTGGAGTGCGTTTGGGAAAAACTGCATAATCTTCAAATCAAAAATGAAACCCTACCTGAAGAAGAAAGCCTTTGATGGATGCATTCTGCCGGTCATGACTTATGGCTGTGAAACATGAACTCTGACAGCAGATACCACAAGAAAGCTTCAGGTTGCCCAAAGAGCAATGGAGAGATGCATGTTGGGCAAATTTTTTTTGTACCCTTGCGTAAGAAATGGTTGGTATGATACTACAAAAAGGTGTATTTTTTTCGCATTTTAAGTCACTCAAAGATAATTTTTTTTTAAAAATCAGCTTTCGAGCGGTTCTGATGACGCAGTCGTGCGGATTTCTCGGGCAACAGATGAGAATAAGATATCGGTGGTTTTTTTATGTATAACCTAGCGCAGAAGAACCAATAGAAATCTTAATGTTCGATGAACAGTAGAGAAGCCGTGCTGTTTTGGGGTGCATATTTTGACACACGTGCCCCAACTTGTTTCGAGAGCAATGTACCACTTTGGCTTCACCAATGCATTTAAACCAATACGGTGGCAAGGTTTCCAGGGCTGCTATTTGTATGAATTGCAAAATTTAGGAAAGCTAAACACTTGCTACTTATATTAATTATCGGTTGTTTATCTTAAAATACTTCGAATACAGGATCATCTGAAAAAACAAATGAAAAAATACTCAGTGCTTGCAGGACTTAGCTAGCAATGCAATTTCAAGTCTAGCACAACTGCTTCTCGTCAGAATCAAGCTACCTTTGAATCTCGTTTTCATCCGATGACTACGCCGAAAGTTACACGTATAGAAAGGTGTTTGGGGCTGCCACCGAGACAACAGTGGTTGCTTATTTTCATTGTAAATGTTCGCGATATGAATACCTCATATAAGCATTTATTGATGCAAAAACAGACAAAGTGCCTTGTACTGGCAGCCCTTTGCAAACGTCAAGGCAAATAGTAAATCACATATGTTTTACGTTTAAGTTAACCTCTCCTGTGAATTTGGTTTCGATCCAATGGAAGTTATAGGGGTTCAAAGAAATAATAAAATACTGTCAGTACAAGATGGTTACCATTTATACATAAACAATCATAGCTGGCAATCTTTTGTTCTTCATTCATCTCAAAAATCGGTTAATTTGGGATGTTTGGTAGCCTTGTCTGCATCTAGTGGTGTCACGAGTAAGTGCGGTCATGTTCATGTAGTAGCGTATAGTACTTGATCCAGGTTTGAAAGTGAAAACGGACAATAATCTGCAGATCAACCCAGCAGAACCAAGGTGACTCCCCGTACGTGTACAAAGTAATTAAATACAGGCAAATAATCATTAAATTGATGACAAAAGTTTTATAGTAACATCATCAGCAGCTCAACAGGGTACATAAACATTAATTTTGGATTGTTTTTAGACGTTATTTGGTTATTTGGCTGCACATGTCAATGTTGATGTGTCAACTGTGGCGAATTTGATGCATTGGAAATAATTAATTTTATATTTTGTTACGCTTTTAAAATCACTTTTAAAAAAATGTATGACACGAAATTAATGCATATACGAAGTAGAAATGACACACAAGTGTATAAGGAAGCTTTGTCAAATAAATTTAGGATCAGCTTTGTAACAGCTTAGTGCACCATCTGTAGATAAATTCAATCTCACCTGCACCTTATCTAGTAGCACGAGTAAAAACAGTAGTTGTTGTTGTACCATTTCCAGCTTCCTCGTTTGTGCTGTTGGCTACGTTCTGAACCTACGTGGCGTTAACATTCTGGGGTATTGTTACGGATTAAATATTTGGTTAATGTTTTAAATGGTAAATATATAGGAGAGTCACTAAACATTTGGTTAATGTTTTGAAATGGTAAATATAGAGGAGAGTCACTAAACATTTGGTTAATGTTTTTAAATGGTAAATGTAGAGGAGAGTCACTTGTGGTCCGATTACAGATTTCGTTTACTCTACTTCACCAACGATTTGTTTGAAAACTAAAAATAACTTCATTAATAATGTTGTTGCCAAATTCAATTTAATACTGTGATGTTTGCATAGATTTTTGGAATTCAGTAAGCTAAAAAAAAAGACAGTTGTCGAAAATTTGATTTAGAAAAAAAATGTAGTTTTGAGTTCAGTTGAGTCAGAGAGTGAGTCGAGGAGGAATAATTGTAATATTTTGAGTTGATTTGAATTTGAGAATTGGAGTCGGCAAGCAACCGTAGAGGAGGGTAGTCGTCGTTGGGACTACACATTTGGAAGCAATTGCAGTAAACGAAAAGAACAATAGTCTTGGGGTCGGCGCTGAAGAAAAAGTCATAAACGGAAATACAGATTCGAAACCATCCTAAGTGGAAACGCTCAATCAAATAGGAAGGTTGCGAAAAACGATTTTTAAGCATAATTTTCAAAGTGCACCGCGAACAGCTTGAAATCAGATATTTTTTGCAAAATAGTGTGCCTACATTTGCGAAATAAGCTAAGTCTCGTACGTTTATTTACTCCGAATTCAGGGGAAGCCAGTCGTTCCGAAGTGCGAATTGCAGGTAGACATCTTAATTTCTATCAAGTTCCGTTACGAATGGGTTTTGGAGAAAACCAAAGAAGATTAGCAGTAGTGAAAAGTGTGGAATAGTTGTGAGCGAAAAAGAATTCAGGAGGAATACGTTCGAAGAGTACGAATTTGGTGCTGTTGCAGCGGTGTATGCAGAAAATCGTACGGAAAGTTACGTGTGTCCCGCTTTCGCACGAAGTGCTGAAAAATCGATTCACTAGTGAATTCACCTTTAAGAATTTTCAAGTTTAATCAACTGAGAAGACTGTCTGCATCCAGAGGGGGCCCCCACAGGTAGTTGTTTGTTTGTTTCTATTGTTATTATATTGTTACAAGGTTGATTTTTTTTTGAATAATATTGTGTAATGTAATTCAAACGAATCGTTGGTGAATTTTATTGATCGCGTGATAAAAGGAAAGTGACTCTCCAAAGAAAAAAAAGTGACTCTCCCTAGAGTAGAGTATTTGGTTAGAGTAGAGTATTTGGTTCTCGTATGTAAACCAAAAAAAAAAAAAATATATATAGATACATTTTTCCCTCATTATCCGTGAGGCTACGTCTCGTTCCGTAGCCGAGGGAACGCAATAGAAATTGAACGAGTGGCGCTGTTCTTTACCACGACCGTCTTCGGCTGTGGTCGGGCAAAATCTTCGAGCGTTCCCCGCGGTATTGCGTGACATTTTTGGCGCCCAACGTGGGGCCCACAAGTTTAGATTCGCGAGTGTGAAGTGATGTAAATTTTGGTAATCGCGGATGTGTTGTGAATGGTGTTTTTGATTGCTAAGGATAATTTTGTGTCGTATGGTAGTGAGTGTGATTTCGCGGGTGGGATTGCATAATAACCATAGTGATTTAGTGATCTGTCTTTGCGTGGCTGAAGTTCCGGTGTTTACTGTGAGTGTAAATTTGATGAAATTTTAACTCTGTAAAATATATATACATATTTGATTATCTTTGGTGTTTTATACAGCTGTAAGCTTATAGGAGTTTTGTTTAGCCATGTCTTTGGCAAATAAGTATTTGGTGGACAAGTTGGTCAAAGATGAGCTGATGTACGAATTAGCCATCCGGGGTCTACCTGCAGATACGACGGAAAAGATGCGGAGGTCTTTACGGGCAGTGTTACGAGCAGAGGAGGCAATGGACGAATCGTTACAGATTAAAGATTATCCATTCACGTATGAGGAGGACTTGGAGGCTATGAAGGCGCTGACAGGGGAAGTCGAAAGCATGGCAGAAAACTTCACTGGCGATAAGAGGTCAAGAGATTACTTGAGACTCAAGGCAAAGGTGGAGTTTGGTTTGCGCCGCCTTAAGAACATGGCTCAGTTGACAAACGCGTTGCCAAATGAGATAGACAAAATACGGCGGCGTATAATGATGGGGATAGGCTTTGTTCTGGAGGATTCAAAAGAAGTCGAGGGGCTAGACCAGAGGTGGGCAAACGGTCGATCGCGATCGACCGGTCGATCGCAAACAGTTCGACAGTCGATCACAGACATTTTAAATAATTTACTAGGTTGATTTAAAATGTGAACTAAAAATTTAGTAGACGATTTATTCAGTACATTTTGGAATGGGCCTTGGTCTAATAGATCCAATCGGACAGTTCACGCAGTTTCAGTTCACACAAAAGCTCGCAGAGAATTGGTAGGGGAGATGCCAAAGGGAAAATCCGAGATAGCTATGGTCTCGATTTGTTCAATTTATAGATTTCTATCATTGGAGTTAAACTGCTTCACTAAATCTCGTATACGTATACGGTTGTTTCATTTCTTTAAATCTCTCTGTTCTAAAGTACACACTTTATATTTTTGCTTCCCGCTATACACCTTGCCTGCATTTGCATTAGTCTCCCTGCTACCGAGGTAGTAAATTGTCGCACACAGCGCAACAAAGGTTAATCTCAATTTTAGATAAAATAAAATTTTAAAATTAAAATATTTTCACGCCAATTTAGTTTGTGCAGTTCATTCTTAAGCCCTGAAATGTATTCGACGCGAAACGAAACGAAGTGTCAAATCCCATACAAAATCAGCCTGGCGCGGAATTTCGTTTCGTTTGGTTTTGCTCGTCAGTAATGTGTTCGAAGACGTATAACTGTCTTCGAAGTCAACGCAGTGACTCGCTCTGAGATGGCGCTGCACTATGTATAAGTTAAATTTCGCGGCCATTTAATGACCCAGGTACCTTAAATTGATGCGAAAAATGTGACAGCTCATAATTTCATTCGAGTTTGCGGATATTTTATTGAAAAACGATTGAAAATGGATGGATGAACAGCGCATTTTTGCAACAATAGTTTTTGTTTTGCCGATTATATCATTTTTGATGCCGGTTAGTTAAATTTATATGCACCGAATTCAAATGTAATGCACTTGTTAAATGTCATCAATGGCAATTTATACTGCCCCTGTTGTCGGGGTGCGAAACTTTATTTCGTTCGATTCCGCACAGACGTTTTCGCTGCGTTTCGTTCGCCGAATACATTACTAGGCTTTACGAGCTAAAAACTGACATTTGGTGTTTGAATTTGAAAATTGAATTGTGTAAATGTTTTTTCAGTAACAAAATCGATCGAAAATTGAAATTCTTGACATTTCTCCATTTTCAAAATTTCGCTCGAAAGAATGACCAGATAATGGAGACATGTCAAAATTTAGCTTCACGATTAACTCAGTGCTAGCCTAAAGAATGAACTGCACCGTTACAATTCGCTTAATTTACAATTACAAGGAAAAGGAAAATATTGTTGACTTGTTGAGTTCGGTAAATGTTTTTTCAAGTAAAATTAAAACCTTTTGCTTCACAGTTAAATAGGCAAAATTTTTAATTATTTTTCATATTTAGGAAAACATATTAAACTTACTGGTGAATGTAAAATGCAAAACCTGAAAGACGTCCTTCAGTTCGCGAAAAAGTCCGGGGCCTTCGATGGCCGCTTGGACTGAATTTTTGCTCTCTTGGCCCATTTATCTGGTATCACTATGGACCAATAGGTCTATGGTTGGCCTTGTGACAACCGGTACAGCCTAACCTAACCTACTGGTGAATGTAATATTGAAATGTTTTGTTTTGAACTGGAAAAAACGATTTGGAAATCTCAACAACCTTCAACCGATTTTGGAATTTATTTCATTTCATTTTGGAGAATTCGATAACGAGGATATTTCATCAAATCTAGCTCATACTTTACAATTGAGTTCATCGGATTCAGAGTTAGAAATTTTAACAATAGCAGGCGCAAATAAAAATTATTTTTGGATTTTATTACCATGAAAAATATCTATTATTGAGATTGGTGGCAATGAGGATATTTGCATTTTTTTGCTTCTGTTTATCTATGTGAAGCAACGTTTTCTCAAATGAAAAACATCGAATCGCACCTTAGGAGTTCTCTGACTGATGACCACTTAATGGCATCTATTCGACTGTGCATCAGTGCTCTCAAGCCTAGCTCTACAATACTTTTTGATGAAATAGAGTGTCACTCATGCATATAGATCAAAAATTAATCCAAAATATTTATTAATAAAGTACATTGCACAAAGTAGTAAATACAATGCATTTAATACATTAATATCAATAAAGACCTTAACTAAATTTTAATTTGTTTTTAATTTAACCCATTTTTCGAAGTCGATCGCGCATAAATTAAAAAAATTAATGTCGATCATACCAGTATTAAGTTTGCCCACCCCTGGGCTAGACGAAGAGAAAACAATTAAGACTGGGGTACTGGAGTGTAAACCGGCACCGGAGTCAAAGTCTCTTGAAAATTTCGAAGGACCAGCCTTTTGTTCAACCCCAAGACTTGTCACGGAGGATTTTTCTAAACAACAAAATGTTGTTAAATGGGGGGTTAAGTTCACGGGGGAAACTCCAAGTTCCGTGAGTGCTTTTCTTGAGCGGGTGGAAGAGCTCCGCGTTGCCCGCGGTTTAGCTTCTTCTCAATTGTATAAGGCCGCGGTGGATTTGTTTGAGGGCAAGGCTCTCATTTGGTATAGAGCTAATCGAGACAGGTGGTGTAGCTGGGAAGACCTGCGACGTGAGCTATGGGCCGAATTTCTTCCGGCTGATTATGATGATCGCCTTTGGGATGAGATTCGGCGGCGTACTCAAGGCCAAGGCGAGTCTATTGGAATTTATGTAGCCGTGATGGATGGTTTATCTCGAAGGCTAGGAGAACCGTGTAGTGAGTCCAAAAAAATGAAAATCCTACGGAGAAACATTAACCCTTTTTATCAGATGCAGCTAGCAATGCAATCAGTAGCAACAGTGGCTGAACTAGTACAGCTGGGAAGGAAGTTAGAAGCAACGAGGGCCACGGTAGAAGCTTTTAATCCTCCACCAAATCGAAGGATGGCAAAGCTTTTAGAACCAGATCTGGCCTATGCAGACTCTTGTTTGGTGGAAGTCGTTACTTCACCAAACGACAGGCCACAAGGAGTTTGTTGGAACTGTGGAAGTCAGGCGCATTTCGCGAGACAGTGCTCAGAGTTGAGACGTTGTTTTGGATGCGGCCGACCAAATACGATTCGTTCAAGGTGTCCAGAGTGTACCTCACGTGGGAGGCGATCGACATGGCGCTCAGGGGAACGAAACCAAACAAAAGAAGCGGGAAACGACTGCGGTGCTCGATAGGCGGCAAACAGGGCACCGTAATTAGCTGTAAGGAACAAGCCGCAGAAGAAAGGTCTGCGTACATTTTTTATTCACAACCAGGGGATGTACGTCCTCATCTGGGTGTGGATATTTTAGGGAGAAAGTTAACGGGTTTGGTAGACTCCGGTGCGTCCACTACGATTGTGGGACAGAAAGGTTGGCGGCAGCTGCAGGAAATGGAAGTAGAACTGAGAACGACTACTCAACAAGCAGTACGATTGGCAGATGAGGGGCGGTGTAACATCCTGGGCCAGGTGTTGGTGCCCATTAAGCTATATAGGGCGACAAGGTGGATGGAAGTTTTGGTGGTTCCTTCGTTACCGCATGGGCTGATCCTCGGGGTAGATTTTTTAAAGCAGTTTGGAATTACCTTAAATTTAAAACATGATTGTTGGGATTTTATCCACGAAGCGGTGACTCTTTCAGTTGAACATTTACGCGATAGAATCAGTCTTTCTCAGGAGGAGGAGTCACATTTGAAAAATTTGGTGGATGACGAATTTATGCAAATGGGAGATGGATTGGGATGTACTAGTTTAGTGGAGCACGTCATCAAGACGGATTCGATGCCCATTAAACAAAGGTATTACCCGGTTTCACCAGCTCTTCAAAAACACATCAACGCTGAGTTGGAAGAAATGTTGACGTTGGGAGTAGTAGAGCCAACCTCCAGTGCATGGTCTTCACCAATTTTGATGGTGAAAAAGAAAGATGACACATATCGTTTTTGTGTAGATTTTCGCAAAGTCAACCGGGTATCTGAAAAGGATGTATATCCTCTACCCTATGTTTCAGCTACGTTGGATAAGTTACGGGACGCAAAATATCTTTCGTCTCTATTTCAGTTTTGTAGGATGCCGTTTGGATTATCAAACGCCCCAGCTACGTGGCAACGGTTGATTGATCGTGTTCTAGGTCCTGCTTTGGAACCCTACGTTTTCACGTATCTGGATGATATCATCATCGTCACCCAGACGTTCGACAAACACTTAGAGATACTCCAGGAGGTATTTAAACGGCTAAGGGAAGCAGGCCTTAAACTGTCCCAGAATAAGTGCCATTTCTGTCGTCCTCAACTAAAATATTTGGGATATCTGGTTGATAAAGACGGTTTAAGCGCCGATCCCGAGAAAGTGGAGAGCGTGATTAATATACCCAGACCCCACTCGGTGAAACAGATTCGACAGTTTTTGGGTATGTTATCTTGGTACCGGTGGTTTATACCGGATCATTCATCATTGGTGTCACCACTGACGAATCTGCTTCGGAAAAACCAGCGTTTTCAGTGGACTTCTGAATGTGAACTGGCTTTCAACAAATGCAAATTGAAACTGGCTTCTACTCCGATTCTGTCATGTCCAGACTTCAACTTACCATTCATTGTCCAGACGGATGCTTTGGACGTCGGGTTAGGAGCAGTACTAAGTCAAGTTTTTCCGGAAGGTGAAAGAGTTATTTGTTATTTGAGTCGTTCTCTAAACAAAGCAGAGAGGAAATATTCGACCACTGAAAAGGAATGTCTGGCCGTTTTGTGGGCGATAGAGAAATTGCGGCCATATATTGAAGGTACCAAATTTAAAGTAGTCACCGATCATCATTCTTTAGTGTGGTTAAATAACCTGAAAGATCCGGCAGGGAGACTCACAAGATGGGCAGTGCGGCTTCAGCAGTTTGATTATGACGTCGTTCACCGAAAGGGGAAAGAACATTTAGTGCCAGACGCTTTGTCGAGGTCGGTTCCTGAAGTAGCGGCAGTTGTGAACGATGAGTTGTTAGAAGATAGATGGGTATTAGGAATGATGAATAAGGTAAGAAACAATCCAGATCAATTTAAAGACTGGCGGATAGAGGGCAACTTGTTGTGGAAAAGAGTTTCCAATCGTTATTCGGATCTCAAAGGAAACTCATGGAAACAAGTGATTAACAAAGGGGACAGGAAAAAGGTTCTGCAAGAATGTCACGATGAGCCAACAGCGGGACATATGGGTGCAAGTCGCACATACGATCGGGTGGCACAGAGGTATTTTTGGCCTAAAATGCGTGCCGATATTCAACGGTATGTGGCCAGATGTAAAGTTTGTCAGGCCACAAAAGTAGAGAGGCGACCGCCATATGGAACCATGACTACCAGGGTGGGTCAAGCAAAAGAACCATGGGAGATTATCTGTATTGATTTAATCGATCTTTTGCCTCGATCGACACAGGGCAACACATATATTTTAACGGTAGTGGATTACTGTACGAAATTTCCTCTGATATTTCCACTAAGGCAGGCAACGGCCGCACAAGTTTCCAGACTACTCGAAGATAAGGTCTTTTTACTGTTTGGAGTCCCTGCGGTGATAGTGTGTGATAACGGGGTACAGTTCCGGTCCAAGGAATTACAGACACTCATGTTTTCATATGGTACCCGGTTGCAATATACAGCTTTCTATCACCCTCAGGCAAATCCGGCAGAGCGTATAAATCAAAATATTAAACGTATGCTTCGGGCGTACGTCGGTGAAAATCATCGGAAGTGGGATCGTGATTTACCAAAGATTGGATGTGCGTTACGCACATACACACACGAGGCCATGGGAGCCACACCTTATTTTGTGAATTTAGGTCGAGAGATGATCGTTTCGCGAAAGGGACCACAACCTCCATGCGAGGATGAGTTAGTCAGAGATCCGGTACAGAGGGCGGAGGGACTGATGAAGATTCGGGAAGTAGTACTTCAACATCTAAAGGAGGCCAAAGGAAAGAGTATGCAGCGATATAACCTCCGAAAAAGGATTCCTCCATTTTCTGTAGATGACTTGGTTTGGAGGCGTAATTTCGCCCAATCCGACGCAGTTCATTTTTATTCTGCGAAACTAGCTCCAGAATATTTGGGACCTTTTAGAATTGTGCAGCGCGAGACTTCATCTATTTTTAAGTTGGTGGATCTCGAAGGGCGTGAGGTAGGACGCTGGCATGCCAAGGATCTTAAACCATACGTAGACTGAGATAAACTAAGACATATATAAATAGCATGAATTAACACGTTAATGGTTTCGTTACATCAATTGAATTTCAGGAAATTCTTTTCGTGAGGGGGGAAAATGTTACGGATTAAATATTTGGTTAATGTTTTAAATGGTAAATATATAGGAGAGTCACTAAACATTTGGTTAATGTTTTGAAATGGTAAATATAGAGGAGAGTCACTAAACATTTGGTTAATGTTTTTAAATGGTAAATGTAGAGGAGAGTCACTTGTGGTCCGATTACAGATTTCGTTTACTCTACTTCACCAACGATTTGTTTGAAAACTAAAAATAACTTCATTAATAATGTTGTTGCCAAATTCAATTTAATACTGTGATGTTTGCATAGATTTTTGGAATTCAGTAAGCTAAAAAAAAAAGACAGTTATCGAAAATTTGATTTAGAAAAAAAATGTAGTTTTGAGTTCAGTTGAGTCAGAGAGTGAGTCGAGGAGGAATAATTGTAATATTTTGAGTTGATTTGAATTTGAGAATTGGAGTCGGCAAGCAACCGTAGAGGAGGGTAGTCGTCGTTGGGACTACACATTTGGAAGCAATTGCAGTAAACGAAAAGAACAATAGTCTTGGGGTCGGCGCTGAAGAAAAAGTCATAAACGGAAATACAGATTCGAAACCATCCTAAGTGGAAACGCTCAATCAAATAGGAAGGTTGCGAAAAACGATTTTTAAGCATAATTTTCAAAGTGCACCGCGAACAGCTTGAAATCAGATATTTTTTGCAAAATAGTGTGCCTACATTTGCGAAATAAGCTAAGTCTCGTACGTTTATTTACTCCGAATTCAGGGGAAGCCAGTCGTTCCGAAGTGCGAATTGCAGGTAGACATCTTAATTTCTATCAAGTTCCGTTACGAATGGGTTTTTGAGAAAACCAAAGAAGATTAGCAGTAGTGAAAAGTGTGGAATAGTTGTGAGCGAAAAAGAATTCAGGAGGAATACGTTCGAAGAGTACGAATTTGGTGCTGTTGCAGCGGTGTATGCAGAAAATCGTACGGAAAGTTACGTGTGTCCCGCTTTCGCACGAAGTGCTGAAAAATCGATTCACTAGTGAATTCACCTTTAAGAATTTTCAAGTTTAATCAACTGAGAAGACTGTCTGCATCCAGAGGGGGCCCCCACAGGTAGTTGTTTGTTTGTTTCTATTGTTATTATATTGTTACAAGGTTGATTTTTTTTTGAATAATATTGTGTAATGTAATTCAAACGAATCGTTGGTGAATTTTATTGATCGCGTGATAAAAGGAAAGTGACTCTCCAAAGAAAAAAAAGTGACTCTCCCTAGAGTAGAGTATTTGGTTAGAGTAGAGTATTTGGTTCTCGTATGTAAACCAAAAAAAAAAAAATATATATAGATACATTTTTCCCTCATTATCCGTGAGGCTACGTCTCGTTCCGTAGCCGAGGGAACGCAATAGAAATTGAACGAGTGGCGCTGTTCTTTACCACGACCGTCTTCGGCTGTGGTCGGGCAAAATCTTCGAGCGTTCCCCGCGGTATTGCGTGACAGTATGTCATTGTGTTTGATGACTCTCGCGACTGTTACACTGTCTCTTATTATTTTCGGCGAGCCCCATGATTGTTTCAAGATACCATTACAACCCTTCGGACCCAGTGTCACATCGACAGCGGGTCCGAGACGCATATCTTTGGTATATCTTCGCTCAGCAAGCTGACAGACGAAGCCAGAGACTTGCACAGCGGCCCGAGCCCGCGGGTTGCGGCCGCACTGGACCGCACTCACACAAGACAGCACGGGTTTGATGAGTGCGGTGACGTCATCTGTCTGACCGGGCGGGCTTGGGTGAGGTCAGTTCAGTGCGGCGGGCTCTAGGCTCAGGTGAATTTCACAAGCCGTGTTTATAGCGTGGTTTCAAACCGGTTTAGGATTAGTCAAGCTGTGTTGTTTACGCGCAGTGGATTGATTTGAGTTAAGTCGATCCGATCACGAAATTTTACAGGTTTAGATCGACTTGGGCGTTAAAAGACGCGGATCGACCGATTGAGGATTGAAAAATTCGAAGCCGACTTCACTTATGTATGTGACTTTCCAATGCGGCATACTTCACCATTGTGGAAGTAATGAGAATAATATAATTGTTACTTTAGGTATGCTCGCGTATTGAAGCAGCAATATATTTTTGCAGGAGGCTTCTTTTGGCATCATTTCGCTTGCAGCAAGAGTACAAAATCAATGTGCGACTGCGAATGTATTTGCATATATTTTCACATGCTATGAATCAAAATAATGTGAAAATAGGCAAAACTATATGTATATTGCATGCTTCTTGAGTGGATTAATTTGATTGGAATTAACTAGCCTTAAGCTATTTAGCAGATGAATATGGAAGAGAACATACCTTAATTATTGGGAGTGAAAACAATACAATGTAAATGAAATTCGCACTGAAGCCCCAATAGTATTATCATGCAGGACTAAATACTTTTTTTGGAACCAGAACGCACGGGGGCTTATAACGTCTCCAGATAATCCCACATGTTGTAAAACCTGGTGCGAAAAAATTTAACTTATACTGTTAGCAGGGCATGTTTCTTACGTTTCACAAAATGTGCGATCGTCTGGTTATTACTTACTAATGAAGGACAGTCGGACCGTGTCAGTTACAATACAAAATACCAGAATAATAAATAGCATTGGTGGATGATTTGTTTTGCAACCCGTATGCTAAGTAAAAGTAAGTTAGGTAAACAATGGAAAAGTGTTTTGTGAAAATTCTATTCTTTTCACACAAATGCAAATTTAATAAAGAACTAAAAATGAATGCAAGCCTTTCAATTTATTTTGGGGTTTTTCCGTATCTTTTATTAGAGTTAGAGCCATAAAATTTAATTCAGGTACATGTGTTGGTATTATTAATTATTGATTATTCATAATTATTAATTATTAATTGACGCTGATATAGAAAATTCATTATTATTGTTGATATTGGAAGTCTTTGATTGTCCATTTTAACAAAGTTTCACATTTTTTCACTTTCAAATTTCAACAAATTACCGCGTCTATTGTCGCACGAAAACACCCACATGACATCTAAAACTCAATCGCTTTTAAAGTGACTTGGTCGATCCTGTCACATCGAAGACCTACTTTGACTTGGCAGCCATTTTTATTTCAATCCAAGTCGGTCTAAGCCAGTCTTAGTCAATGCAGATTGACATAAACGCTGCTATAGTTTCCATATACTTTGCAATGGAAGACTGAGTGATAGTTATCCAACCGGTGCGTCGGACGGAACGGAGCGAAAGAGATAATCAAATTACATCTTTGGAGGCATCGAGAGAGTGAAAAGTTGAGTTTAGAATGTGTGATGAGTGTTTCGCAAGGCAATCTGTCAGTTTAGTATTTTTGAAGGGGTCGCTCTGCACGACTCTGCCATACGCACCGCAACAGTTCAGTAGAACGATCATGCACATGATCCAGGGCCTTGCGCATCCTGGCATCGCGCAACGAGGAGACTCATCAGCAATCGTTTTTTCTGGCCAACCATGATCGTTGACATAAACAACTTCGTCCGAAGTTGTATCGGCTGCCAACGAAACAAAGTCAAACGTAACGTGGAGTTCACATTTCAACGCTAGACGTTTCCAAATGCCAGGTTCGAGCATTTCAACGTCGACCTCATCGGACCACTATCATCAAATGAGGGATACCGATATTGGTTAACTAACATCGACAGTTTCACGCGTTGGCCTGAAGCTGTCCCATTCCAGAACATCGCCGCAACATCAGTCGCCAGCACAGATCACTACCAATCTGCGATGCCAGTTCGAGTGCCAAATCTTTGCTGAGCTAACACGGATTCTTGGGATAAACCACCTGCGGACAACACCATGCCATCCGGTTGCCAACGGCATCATCAAGTGATGGCACTGAACAATCAAGGCCGCAATCTGCTGCCATGACACGCTTTAATGGACGAAAGCTCTCCCACTCGTCTTTTAAAGCCTGCACACTGCATTGAAGGAAGACATCACCAGCTTACGACTTCCCGGAGAATTCTTCGCCTCATCACAACCAGGCACGAACGACACTGACTTCCTGCGCGATCCAAGGTCACGCATGGCGAAATTGCGATCACAGGACACAGCGATCACAGGACACATCACGCACCCACTTCAACATTCGTACAAAAAGATTTTCGCACCAGCACCCATGTCTTTGTACGAAACGACAAGGTAAAACCATCACTAACGCCACCTTATGACGGTCCGTTCCCTGTTCTAAACAGGAAGGACAAACATTTCAAGGTGGACATCAATGGACGTCCAACCTCCATCTCTATTGATAGACTGAAGCCCACATTTGTTCCAAGTGACCATAATGGGAAAAAACAACAACGATTCCACGACACACACAACCATCCGCACAGGACGCCGAGTTTGGCCAGCCGACTTAATCGTGGTCAAAATCACTGCGGGGGGAGCATTGCGGCGGCAATGTGTCGCAACATTGTCAACAGCAAAACGGCCGCGCATGCCTAAAAGCGATCGTAGCATTCCGTCTGTCGCGATAGCTTTGCACGTAATCTGATACGCATTGCTATCGTCTCGGTTGAAATGCCATGATCCACCACTGAACGCACAGTCATGTTTATGTTGTACGACTTGATCACATGTTAACAATTCGAGCTCCGTAAATACACACAAGTGCCGATTAGGCATTTGTGCTTATTTTTCTGGCTCGAGCTCTGTACAAACGCACAAGTGCTGATGAAGCATTTGTGTGCGACTGGAATGAAAATCGAGCTCCGTACAGACACACAAGTGCTGACAAGGCATTTATGTGTGGCTGGATGAAAACGAGTTCACGCCTGCGTGGTCAGCACTAATGACCTTCATAAGTGGCTCGCAGGCGGCGATAAATCTCATTCTTTCGCCATCGACATCAAGATAATTTTCTTCGAACATACTACAGATCCAACTAACCAGTTTTTATAATCGAATTGTTTTGTTTATATATAAAAATAAAATAGTTGTTTTTGACTCGACAACGGCTTATTGATTGCAACGAAGGACCATAAGCCCATCTCCGTGTGTTCCTAACAATGCGTTCGATAACGTTGAGCTTACAAAACTGATAACTCGTCTCTTCTCCAAGACTTAACAGATTCAAGGAAGGCAAGTTATGAATTCCTTTATGAGTCCTGCAGCCCATATCAACAACGATGCCGATGTGCAAACTAACAAAGGCACTGACCTGAATTTGTATAATATGGATAAAATTCCGGATGTCGTCAAAAATTTGAGGGACTTTTCTGGACAACCCAGCGAATTCGGCTCTTAGAAAAAGAGCGTTGAGTGAATTCTAAAAATTTATGGTCATCTCCGAGGTTACTCAAATATTACGGCATTCTTTCAGTAATGCGTAATAAAATCTTCGGTCAAGCTGATATTTTACTCGAATCGTACAATACCCCACTCTATTGGGAGAAAATTGCCAAATGCCTCGCTCTGCACTATGCAGATAAAATGAACTTGGTACGCTCGAGTAACAAATGACAACTTTGGTACAAAGATCCAACACCATTCGTGAATTTTACCAGGCTGTCTACCAATACCTCTCTCTAATCATCAACAAACTATCATCAATGGAGATGAGCCACAAATCATTGAATGTCTTGATACATTGCTATCGAGATAAAGAACTAGGCACCTTCGCTTGAGGATAACGAGGCGATCCACCCAGACTTTTGAATATCCGGGAACCAGTTGACCTTCTTCAGGCACTAACATATTGTCTGAAACTACAAAACGTGGACTACAGAACGCAACACGCAAAAAACTCTCAAGCTTCTACACGAAAGACCTCTTACTACTTTCGACCTTCTGTTTCTTCTCGAAGAGCCAATCCCAATCCTCCAAAGCCCTTTCCTGTTCGAGCTCCTATACGTACCTTTTAGGCTGAATAGGATCACAACCCTCATGTTTTACAGCCTCCCAGATTCCAGCATATAAGCGCCCGCATTTCCACTTTACCACACACAATGACAACATTAAATCTAGGAGTTCGCAAAAAGCTTTTCGATAGTTCTTACATTGATAATGATCAAGATTTCCTTGAACACATCGCACCAGAGGAAACCCAACCATTCTCACAAGAACTTAGTGAAAATCCCAGCACGGGAACTAACGAGCCACATCAAGCAAATACTACAACGACACACCAAGAGTCTCAAGACCCCAACCTAGACCAACCAGAGCAACTAGACAATATCTATTTTTCAGGCTAAAGCAATCTTTGCTTCCTCACTTTGAATACATTAAAAGAATCGTACAGACATACAAGCGCTGACAAGGCATTTATATGTGGCTTGACGAAAGCGAATTCACGCCTGCGTGATCAGCATTTATGACCTTCATAAGTGGCCCGCAGGCGGCGATTACTCTCATTCTTTCGCCATCAACATCGAGACTATTTTCTTCGAACATACTACAAATCCAACTAACCAGTTTTTATAATCAAACTGTTTTGTTTAAATATAAAAATAAAAAAAAACTCTAGCGCACCTGAACCGCTAGAAACACTAATGTTCGAAGAACAGTAGAAGAATCGTGCAGGTTTTGAGTGCATATTCCACCACATGAGCTGCTTATTACGGCCAAACTGTTTCGAATGCCACGTTTTACTTTGGTCTCAATAATGCATTATAACTCATATGGTGGAAGGTTTCAGATAAGGAAGGACTCGTTTGAACTTTCATCCGAACACTGCTGCTTGTCGCGAGCTCCGTGTTTACTTTTATTTGATCTGTTCCGCTCGTCGTTTTTACCACAACTCATCGTTTTGAAAGCTTCTTGTAGTTCTTCTAAGTGTCGCCGTCTAGTGTTTTGGTGGGATAGAAGGTGCTGTTCTTCGTTTTCTTACGACGTGATCTTTGCTTTCGCATTCTTACCGCTTTTTGCCTTAAGCTTTGCGTGCTGTCACTAACTTTACCGCGTGGAGTGCGTATGTGCTTTTTCTCTTAGTGACTTTATACATTTTTGACATTTCATACTTATAATCCGGAAAGTGTCATAGTCCGTGCTAATTTTGATCTTGTGCTTTTTTATAACTTTATCGAAGCTTTAAATTTTCGACATTTTCATATATATATCATCCGGAAAGTGCGCGTGCTTGATCATAGCTTGTGCTTTGTGAACTTCTGCTTTCTTTAACTTTATCGAAGCTTCAATCCATCTACTGCTTTCGGACAACTTAAACTTTTGGACAAATTCTACTTTTAGACAATTTCTACTTTTGGTCAATTTATCTACTTATCCTTAACCCTTCGCGTGTAGCGCGTGTGAAATATTGTAACTTTTCATTCTTGTGTGGTAAATACATTTACAACTTATTGATCATTATGGCACTCTGTGATGCTGCTTGCTGCTTGGATAAGAAGGATACTTCCCCCATGGTGACGTGTGCTGGCTTTTGTTCGTTGACGTTTCATTCGAAATGTGTTTCGCTGCCGGGAAAGTGCACTGACGTGATTTCTAATCGAGACTCGGGGGTGTACTGGTTCTGCGCGAAATGCAGAAAGCACTCTAAGGCTTCTTATGCTTCGCGTCTTCGTTCCGCTAAGTCAGCCATCGATATGCTAGCGAGGTCTCTCGCTAAATTATCGGACGATTTTCATTCCACCAGTAAGGAGGTTGATCTGCTGGTCCGTATTGCCAACGTTGAGCAGCCTTCAACATCTTCATCCGGAGGGCTGAATAGTGACTGTGTTTTACCGAGCCCACCTGGTTCCCCGACAGCTATGCGTACCCGTTCGCGGGCTCAACCCACTGCTTCGAAGTCTCAGTTGCTGCCTCAGCTGCAGGCATCGCAACTATTAGTGCCTTCTTCTGCCGTGTTCAGCACACAGGAATGTCTGCAGCCTGAGAGTCGTGTAAAGTCTCCGACCGTGCCTACTAACGACATTGTGGTCTGCTCACCAGCTAAATCCGCAAGTGCTAAGAAGAGCGCGAGTCAGCCATCGGCCATCACACCGGTTCCGGTGACTGATCTTCCCCGTGCCGCTCCTCTATTAACAGTTGTGCGTCCACCATTACAAATATTTGTATCACGGCTCGCATACTCTACAACGGCTGAAGACGTTAAGTCGTATATTTTGGCAAGGCTGGGCCACGTTCCTTCGCTTCTTACGTGCGTGAAATTGACTAAGGACAATCTGGACACCCAAACCATCGCTTCGTTTCGAATTACTTTGCCTCCTGGCTCGGAAAAGGCTCTCCAAATCAATTTCTGGCCTCCTGGCACCTTAGTTAAGGAGTTCATTCCAAGACCTCGGAAAAACTTTCGCACCAATTCATCGCGGAGCTTTCGAAACTAAACTCATCAACAAGCAGAGCTTGAACTGACCTCTTAAAATTTATTACCAAAATGTTCGTGGTCTAAGGACCAAGGTTAATTATATAAAAATCTCCTCGGTAATCGCGTCTGATGACATTGTCTGTCTTACAGAGACCTGGTTGTCTGGGGATATATACAGCAATGAAATCTTTCCACTTCACACTGTTTTTCGTAGAGATCGGAATCGATCTGCGTGTAATATTTCACTAGGAGGTGGTGTTTTAATTGCTATTCACAAATCTCTGAATGGAACGCTCTGCAGTGACTTCATTCCCTCCGTCCCGGTCGAATGTGTTATTGTCCGTATTTCTCCTTCACCATCTGTAGTGCTGCTTGTTTCCTCTATCTACATTCCTTGTAGTAGCCCCGTACTGGTATATGAATGTTTCTTTGCGGAACTCTCGTCCTACCTTAATACCCGCTTCCCTTCTGCTTCCTTACTTTTATGTGGTGATTTTAATATGCCGTCGCTTGTTTGGGATGATACTTTCTCAAATATTTTGTCTTCTAGCAATATTTCTCTCGCTATTTCTTCCTTTATGTCCCTTTGCTCCATTTCCCAATTTAACAACGTACCGAATACTAACAACAGGATTCTGGACTTCGTTCTAACTAATATTCACCCTTCTTCCTTTTGCTTGAGTCCTTCTCTGTCTCCGTATGTGCAACCTGATCCTCATCATCCTCCTCTTTTTACGGAATTAACACTTAACCGTTCGTCTAAAGTCAAATCTGTTTCCACTCTTCGTTTTAATTTTAAAAAAACTAACTATTCCGCTTTGTCCAACGAAATCAATGCTACTAACTGGTATCATTTTTTCAGAGGGCTAAGTGTGGATGATGCTCTTGAAAAATTTTATTCCCTCTTGTCCAACCTAATAGCCTGCTATACTCCTTCCTTCCGCTGTAAAAGAAGTTCCGATCCTCCATGGTTCACAGTCGATGTTGCGGATGCTCTTAGAGCCAAAGATGCGGCGCGTAGTAAATACAAAAGGTCTGGCTCTCTTAATGACCTTTTGAACTTTCAAAGGTTACGGGCTGCTACTAAAAAAGCAGCCAATGACGCAATGCGTGCCTACCTGGGGCATATCGAAACTTCTATTACTTCCGACAATCCTAAGCCTTTTTGGTCTTATATAAAATCCCTTAAAACCTCCTCTGGCATTCCTTCTCCCATGTATCTTCATGATAAGTCTGCGTCCTCACCTCAGGATTCCTGCGAGCTCTTTGCTCAATTTTTTTCTTCCTTTACCTCCCATCTCAGTAGTTCTTCGCCTTCAACAATTTTTCCCACGCCTGATCGTACCCTTTCCACTGCTTTAACTAATCCTTTGGAAGTCGAATCATTAATGTTGTCCCTCGATGGAAGTGCTAGCGTTGGTGCTGACGGCGTTCCGAACGTTTTTACCAAATCACTGTCTTCCTCTTTGTGTGTTCCTCTGTCAATAATTTTCAACATTAGCATCTCCACCGGTACCTTTCCTGCCCTTTGGAAATCCGCCAACATATTCCCCATTCATAAAGCTGGCGATACTTCTTCCATCCCCAATTACCGTCCTATATCCCTTCTGCCATGTTTTAGTAAGCTCCTCGAAAGAGTAGTTTACAATAGAGTGTACCCTTTTATTCAGCCCTTGCTGGCCAGCGAACAACATGGATTCGTTAAAGGTAAGTCAACGGTTACAAACTTATTGTCTTTTACAAACACCGTTGCTTCCGCAATCGACAAGCAAAAGCAAGTTGATGTCCTATATACAGACTTTGCCAAAGCTTTCGATTCTGTGAACCATGTTGTCCTTCTGTCAAAGTTAGCAGGGTTTGGTGTCTCTGGTGTCCTCTTTTCTTGGTTCTCCTCCTACGTTTGTGATCGTTCTTGTGCTGTGATTGTTAACTCTTGCTCTTCTACACCCTTTTTTCCTACCTCAGGAGTTCCGCAAGGATCCATTCTTGGTCCTTTATTGTTCCTTTTGTTTGTTAACGATCTTCCTTCCCTCTTTAATTCACCCTGTCTTTTGTACGCTGATGATCTCAAAATTTTCAGAGTGATAGAATCCGCTAGTGACTGTTCCTTATTGCAGAAAGATTTGGATACTTTGGCTACCTGGTGCGCAGCGAATTCTCTCACTTTGAATGTTTCGAAGTGTCATCAAATGTCTTTCACCCACAAAACATCCCCTCTTCTCTTCTCCTACTCTGTCCTCGGCTCCCCTCTCAATGTTGTTGCTAGTTTCAAGGACCTTGGCGTGATCTTCGATTCCAAGTTGAAGTTCGATTTGCATATTTTACACGTCACTGCCAAGGCTTCTCGTTTTTCCGGCTTCATCCTTAGATCCTCTAAACGTTTTGTTAATCTTTCCACTCCTCTATATCTGTTTTTTTCCTTCGTTCGTAGTGTTCTTGAATACTGTTGCCAAATTTGGTGTCCACATTACGGTTACTTGATTGCTGCGGTTGAATCCGTGCAACGCAGATTCACCCGCTCATTGTTCTACAAGTTCAGTATTCCGTATTGCGATTACAGTATGCGCCTTTCCATCCTTCAAATTCCTTCCCTTGAGTCACGAAGAGTGTTCCTCGACGAGTGCCTCCTCTTTAAACTTTTCAACGGCTGTATATTGGTGGACCCCAGCATTCACCTTTCTGTTAGAGATTCGGGTCGTCCTAATAGAACATTTTTTAAATTTAACGTTACATTTGCCCGTACTGACACCTATTTCTTTTCTCCCCTTTTGCGTTTGCCTCGTCAGCATAATAACCTTAACCTTGGTCCTCTGCCTCGAACATTAGCAATGTTTAAAAATATTTTAAAGAATAACGTTCTATCAGATACATGAAATATATCAGAATTTAATCTTTTGTTGTATCTTGTTTTTGGTCGATTTTGCTTTTGATTACTTTTCCTTTCTGAATTTAACTTAATTTTAATTTTTCTTTTTCTTATATATATATAATATATTTGTTTTCTTTTTTGTTATGTCTAATCTATAATTGGATTTGTTCTGTTGATTTGGACATTAATAAATAAATAAATAAATAAATATTACCACTGGCATGAATTTCAACGTTTATGAGAGCAAAACACGGGTTAATGATATTCGTTATCATTTGCTTATTTCACATAATTTTGAAAGCAGCATCTCATATAACATCAATGAAAAAACTCTAGCGCACCTGAACCGCTAGAAACACTAATGTTCGAAGAACAGTAGAAGAATCGTGCAGGTTTTGAGTGCATATTCCACCACATGTGCTGCTTATTACGGCCAAACTGTTTCAAATGCCACGTTTTACTTTCGTCTTAAGAATGCATTATAACTCATATGGTGGAAGGTTTCAGATATTAGCACTGGCATGAATTTCAACGTTTATGAGAGCAAAACACGGGTTAATTATATTCGTTATCAGTTGCTTATTTCACATAATTTTGAAAGCAGCATCTCATATAACATCAATGAAGAAAATGCTCAGTGCCTGCAGCACTGTAACTGAAGTTGGTGTTTGGGGCTGCGATCCGAAAAATTTGCAGAACTTTGCGAATTGTAACA
>OZ022265.1:55474889-55517389 GCA_963978885.1 Nemotelus pantherinus
GCGATGCAAATTAAACAATTGTCTCACTTCCAAGGAAGTCGTTCTTGCACATCCAAACCTTTATTAGGAATTTTAGCTCACGACAGATGCTTCTGAATACGCTCTCGGAGCCGTCATTTCGCAGGAAAGCAGACTTATCACCTATCTCTCACGAACTCAAAGAAACTCAGAAGAGGGGTACGCAACAAACAAAAAGGGAATGTTTGGGCTTTAGACTTGTTGAGCAACTACCTTTATGAGTCACGCAAACTGAAGATCTGCTCTGACTACCAGCCACTTATATTTGCTCTTAGCAATAAAAATCATCATCGTCAACGTGACTCAACATCCCGACGTTTGGTCTTGGCCACCTGGATCAATTTCCTCCAATTGTCTCGGTCCTGTGACCATATCCTCCATTCTTGGAACCTCAATAGTTGCATGTCGTCTGCATATACTGAGCTCTCCGAACAAAATCTTGGTCTTCCTCTTGGCCTCATGGCACGTTTAGGCATTCGATCGTCATCCATGCGTTGTATATGCCCAGAGCACTATATCCGTTGTTATTCGACAATTATGGAGACTTCCAGCTCATCGTACAGTTTGTACAGCTCATCGTTGTACCGGATGCACCATTTATCTCGGTCAAAAATGGCCCGAAAATCCGGCGTTGAACTTTCCGTTCAAAGGTATCAATCATATTTTCGGAGGCTTGGGTGAGGCTCCATGTTTTACAGCCATAGCGTTGCACAGGTCTTATGATAGTTTCATAAGCGCTTAGCTTAATCTTTCTGTGCACAAATTTCGATTTCGTAATGGGGAGGACCGAGAATAATGTCTTAATTGCTAATTGTATCCGTCGCTTTATTTCGTCAGTTCCGTTGGCGTCACTCGATAGGTTAGGTAAGGCTAGGTAAGTGAAGAGGGCTACAGGAAATGCGGCCAGCATAAAGCCACTAGTTTGGGCCCATTTGCCACCCTCATCAACAATCACACGCATTCATACTTGCAGCCATGGCACTGGCGGGACTTGAACCCGCAGGCCCCGTAGCGCACAGCTTTTTGGCCTGACGCCCTAGCGAGCAGAGCAACTGGGCCCCCTCACTAGATAGGTTTCTGCTCAGGTAAACGAAGTTGTCCACGAATTTGATGCTAAGGTCCTCTACCTTGATGGTCATGTGCGATCATAACTTTCGTTTTGTCCTCGTTGATTTGTAGTCCAACTTCCGTTTCTGCGGTGTCAAGTCTAAGCAGAAGTTCTTCAGCATCGGTCATTTTTCGAGCCATGATGTAAATGTCATCCGCGTACGCTGCCAATTGTGTCAACTTAAAAAGTAGCTTATCGGTGGTGCTCATGTTCATTGCTCAAATAGTGAAGAGCGTGGGCGCTATTCCATCGCCCTGATTCAGGCCACCCAGAGTTTCAAAAGATCCATCAATCTGTTCTGAATCCGGACCTTTTTATAAGTGTCACTAATTTGGCCAGTATACTTTATTGCAGAATGATGCTATATAGCGCGCCCCGGTCGATGCTGTCATATGCTTGTTTAAAGTCGACAAAGATTTGGTATACGTCGACGTTGTATTGCCAGCACTTTTGCAAAATTAACTTGACCGCGAAGAGCTGGTTGATTGTTGAGCGACCAGATCTGAAACCGCCTTCATATTCGCCAATGATTTCTTCCGCGAATGGTTTATTCCTATACTCCAGGATTTTCAACAGAATTTTGCAGGCCATTGAGACTAAGGGGATGCCTCTGTAATTCTCACACCGCAGCTGTCTCCCTTTTTATGTATGGAACAGATGATGTTTCTACGCCAATCGTCTGGAATTCCTTCAGTCTCCCATATTCGCACTTAATGAGCCCGCCCTACCAAACTTGAGTAACTCAGCTGGTATCTTGTCAGCGCCCTGCGCTTGGTTTCTTTTCAATGAATGCAAGGCGAGATCAAATTCTTATATTGTCGGAAGTTTGTGGATGGGGGTTGAGCAAAGGTATCATCATGGAGCGCAGCTCCCATGCCAGGATGTGTGATGGTGGATTCAAAAGCTCTTCGAAGTAGAACGCCTATCGTTTGCTAAAACTTTCGGTGTCACTGATAATACTTCCATCTCTGTCCTTACAGAGGCTAGTCCGGGGTTGGTAGCCATTTTTGATAGTGTTTACTAGTCTGCATGCTTTTCTAGTGTTCCTACTTACTAGGTTTACATTAGTGTTCAGAAACTGCTCGTCAAAGTATTTCTGTTTTCAACGCCTAATTATTCTATTGGATATTTGCCATAGCTCGCCATATTCTTTTTGTCTTAAGGTCTCGTTTTTTTGCGTCGAGTGAGTTTCTGCATTCTTCGTCAAATCATTCATTTGGCGCTCGTCGGGCTTTGTATCCCACAACGTCTTCTGCCACATCCTTGATTGTATTTTTGAACTCTTTCCAGAACTCGTGGACACTTCTTTGCTTTAGTTGCGCAGCATTGGTGAAATTCTTTCCTCAAGCGCGGTCGTATATGCCTGAGCCGTTTAATCGTTCAGCAGATTCCCAACCGCGAAGATTTTGGGAGGGCTGAATCTCGATTGGTGCACTGAGAAAATTCTGCACCGGTTTGTTGTTCTCCTCAGGTGATGATCGGACTCACAGTTAGCTCCGCGGTATGAGCGAACATCCAACACACTTTACGCCCCTCTTTTGCTTATAAGGACGTGGTTGATTTGGTTGACGGTATTTGCGTCTGGAGAATTCCAGTTCTGCTTATAAATGTGACGGCGTGGAGAGCAAGTTGAGCTTACAACAAGGTTCCTGTTGCAATGGCTGTTATCTTTGCATTCTTTGTGGAGGCTGTGTCCTCCGACTTGTGTTCCAAGCCGGGAATGAAATTCCCCACTATTGCATTGAAATCCCGCAGCAGCATTTTTACATCATTTGATGGCAGTGAATCGAAGAGAGTTTCAAGACAGTCATTCAACTCATCTTTTACAGACCCTTCTTTTACTTCGGTGAGAACGTGCACATTGATGAGCCAGAGGTTGAAAAATCGCGCCTTGATGCGAATCGCACACTGCCTTTTGTTTACGGGTTTGAAGTTGGTAACGAGCGGCTTGAGCTGCTTATTCATCATGAATGCTACTCTTAACTCATTATGGCCCGATGGTTTGCTGCTTGTTAAAAATTTGTGCAATTTCTTGTCGTTGATCTCGCATTCTAACCAATTTATTTCTTGGACTGCAGTAATGCTCAATTTGTAGTGTTTGACCTGATCATCCATTGCGCGTATGCGTGATCGTTGTTGTTATTCCGTTCAATCCGAGGTTTTTGTTCCAGGTTTCTTGACAAAGGAAGTTTTAACAAGCATGAGTTGTCAGTACATTGCTCAATTATTTCCATGGGGGGCCTCATTGGTAGTTGCTTCAGGAGACTTGCCTCGTGCCAAAGTTCACATAGCTATGTTGCGGGACTGACAACGTGGTTAATTCTCCCTAATGACCTGAGACGCTTAGGTGCAATTCAGCCATCAGGCTGGAACTATACAAATTTTACTGAAGATAGAGTTACCTCGCTGCATCAAACACTCCTCCTTTCTCCGGACTTGGGACCGGCATATAACAAGTAAGACTTGCGAGCGGCCGAGTTTAATAAAAATGCTAACAACAAAATAAGGCACCCGAACGTGCGGAGAGTGACGTGCAAGTAAATGGTCGATCTGTTTGAAATGACTCCTCTCACCTCTCCTCTTCGTCCTATCTACTTGCCTTCCCGTAGGCGGTTCTGTTAATCTTGACCAGAGATCGGGTATCGATATCCTAGCGATATTAAACCCCCAGTGGAAGGGAAAGAAACTAAGTGGTAGATAGTCCGGTCCTCCAGGCTTGGGGGTTGGAGCGATGGACCGACAATCCGTCCTCCACAAAAAGTCCAGGAAACGAAATATACTGGTAGCGAGATTCAAGACATGAGATTGCACACAATATTCAAGAGAAGGAAGCCTGCAGGAAGCCGTGAATTTGGAGTGGCATTCATTGTGGATAGGGAGTTCAAGCCACACGTTATTGACTTCAAGGCAGTAAGCGAACGTTTGTGTGCGATCCGCATCAAAGCAAAATTTTTCAAAATATGGCTGATAAATGTCCACGCTCCGACAGAAGAAAAAGACAAAGAAACGAAAGACGCATTCTATAACCACTTGGAAAGGCTATTCGACTCATTGCCCTCAAATGACGTCAAAATAATACTCGGCGAATTCAACGCTAAAGTCGGGAATGAAGAAGTATATTGGGGAACAACTGGAGGGCACAGTCTCCACGATACAACTAACGACAACGGCCAACGCCTGATTGACTTTGCATGTAGTAGGGATATAGTCATAAGTTCGACATGCTTCCCACATCGACGCATCCACAAAAGAACATGGGCATCACCAAATGGCAATACCTTCAACCAAATTGATCATGTCCTTATTCAGCGGAGATGGGCTTCCAGCATACTTGCCGTTCGGACGTTTAGAGGAGCAAATTGTGACTTGGACCACTACTTGGTCAAATCCAAATATCGATGTCGCAAGTCAAAGGCGTACGTGATGAAGACGAGTCCTCTGCGTAAGTTTGACATCTGAAAGCTCCAAACGGCATCAGTAGCAGAAAACTTCTCAAAAACTCTTGAGACTAAGCTTACCCCCATCCTACAAAATAACACAGTGAGGCCGGTTGACGAGGTCTGGATGGAAATGAAGACAGCAATCAAAGCCGGTGCAGAACAAGTGGTTGGGTATGAAGCCCGGCGCAAAAGAAACAACTGGTTCGACAACGAATGCCAGGATGCGCTGAACAAGAAAAATCAGGCATATAAACAGTTCCTTGAAAGGAACACCAGGACGAAGAAAGAAAAATATGAAAACCTCCGACGAGTAGCAAATAAGATCATTAGATGTAAGAAACGAAAATATTATGACGAGCAATTAAAGAGCATTGACGAAAATCTGGCGAGCAATAAAACTAGACACGCTTACTAAGTAGTGAAATGTTTAAGACGCGGATATCAGCCCAAGACGACACTCTGTAAAGACGAAATTGGCAACATCATCGCCGAAGATAGCCAGATTAAGGAGAGATGGGCCTGCTATTTCAAAGAACTCCTTAATCCTGCACATGGCTCAATAATATCAGAGCCAATAGACATCTCTGACGAAGTCCCGATTGCACCTCCAACGCTGGAAGAAGTCAAGTCTGCCATTAGAAGCCAGAAAAACAACAAAGCGCCGGGCATTGATGAGATTCCGGTCGAGCTTATTAAATACGGTGGAAGCTGCCCTATAAAAGCCATCCACAAATTGATCCAGAACATCTGGGGTCAAGAAAAAATACCACAGGAGTGGTGCAAATCCATCATATGCCCTATTCATAAAAAAAGAGACAAACTTCGGTGCGAAAACTACAGAGGCATATCGCTACTTTGTACATCCTATAAGATACTGACGAAAATATTAAAGGATAAGATAAATGTATACGCTGAAAAGGTCTTTGGGGAGTACCAAGGTGGCTTTAGGTCTGGTAGATCAACTACGGATCAACTCTTCACAGTCAAACAAGTGCTTGAAAAATGCTGGGAATTTAACATCGACGTCCACCAGATTTTCGTGGATTTTACACAAGCATATGACAGTATTGACCGAAACATACTGTACAAAATAATGCTATACTTCAGCATCCCGGCAAAACTAGTTCGGCTGACCAAAATGACGATGACGTTGACAGCATCACAAGTCAGAATCAACAAAAGTCTGACTGACGCCTTTGACACAAATGTCGGACTAAAGCAAGGGGATGGGTTGGCCCCTCTGCTGTTCAACCAAGCACTTGAATACGTCATAAGGAAGATTCTTGTCGACACAGGGGGTACGCTTCTGTATAAGTCGAACCAGTTAGTGGCCTACGCGGATGACATTAACAGGTTGTCCCGTTCCTTCACATCCGCCGAAGAGCTCCTGCTTAAACTTGACCAGGAAGCCAAGGAAGTAGGCCTGAAGATCAATCAGACGAAAACAAAACGACGCAAACAAGAAAGAAGACCTCCATTAGACAAAATATAATTTTTGACGAATATAATTTAGAGAATGTGGACAAATTTATATACTTAGGCTCAAAATTGACAACGAAAGGCAGTGAAACTGACGAAATTAAACGGAGAATACAGCTCACTAATAAAACTCTCTACACCGTTCTGGCCCTACTGAAGACCAGCTGCATACACAGGAAGACGAAGCTCCAAGTCTACAAATCAATCATCAGACCTGTGTTGTGCTACGGATGTGAAACTTGAACCCTTACCCAAGCATCCGCAAATGTGTTGAACGCCTTCGAAAGACGGATCCTCAGGCGTATAATTGGAGCTAAACAAGAGGGCGGCCAATGGCGGATAAGACACAACCACGAGTTGTACGAGGTTTTTGACGAGCCGGAGGTTGCTACAATAGTGAAACTGCGGAAGCTGCAATGGGCTGGTCACGTGCAACGAATGGACAAGCATCGAGTACCTAAGAAGGTATTCGACGGAAGGGCTGAAGGCCAGTGGGAAAACCCAGAAAACGCTGGTCTGACTCTGTCGACGAAGACTGCGGAAAGCTGCTCGGATTTCGAAATTGGAGGACGCGTTCATTGGATCAAGACAACTGGAGGCGTCACCTACGAGAAGCCAAGGCCTGAGAGGGGCTGGAGTGCTACGACGACGAACAACAAAATAAAAAGGTGGAAAGCGGCCTTAGCAGAATACAATTATGAATTAAAATACAAGCCAGGAAAAGCAAATATTGTTGCATATGCTCCCTTCCGACCTGCTTGAGAAACTTAAATACATTTCATGACACCTACCGTGCGCAGCGATGATAGCTCTGCTCAAAATCTCATCCCGACCGCCAAAACCCCAGTTAACGTCTTTCAAAACCAGCTTGTTCTCAAAACTGGCAACGGAGTCAGCTATCAGTTTCTTCATTTTTTCGAAAATTATACTCAACACTTGAAAATGAAACCAAAATACTCGGACACACATATCATAAACCTATTCAAACGTTACTTAAATACAAGCACTGAAAATGGAATTTCATCACTGAAGTTATTATGGGGAAAAGACAACTGATATATTCACAGCACCCTAGAGACTATCGCATTCGGTTATGCAAAAAAAACTGTCGAAGACATTCCTTATAAAGTTGATCAAGAAGAAAGAATCCTTCAGGTTAACCGAAGAGCCCATCGAAACGCCGGGAAGAATAGACTTCAAATTTTTGAAAACTTCTTTTTTCCCAGAATGACAGCCAAAATTAAAACAATTGTAAATCGTTCCAGAATATGCATGGAAAACAAATACGATAGACACCCTACCAAACTCTTTATAGATCCTACTCCCATTCCATTATATTCGGATCATATTGTTCATATTAACATCTTCTCAACCGAAAGAAAGCTCGTCCTAACAGCGACATACAAATTTTCTATCAATCTATCTCAATCCAAAGTCATTGCTCAGAGATCCGTAGAGGACATAAAACAGCCTCTAATGGACACCCTTGAGTAATTCTTAATTCCCGAAAATGTTGTGATCGACAATGAAGAGTCAGTAACGTCCGTTTCAATAACTACTTCAATGGAAGATAGCCTGCAAATCAAGGTATTTAAAAACTATAGAAGCGTAGTAAATACAGATAAGTTGAGCGGTGGCGTTCAACCCTGATCGGAATCAAGAGATGCCTCAGAATAGAAGATTCTTCACGCCCATTAAACGAACTGTTGCGACGAGCAGTAAACGAATAAAATCACACCATACATTCAACCACTTGAAAAAACCAGTAGAACTCTATCTTGGCTGACTTTTTGACCCACATAGTTTTAAATTAGCACCCAAATAAAAAATTATAATGTCACTGTTTTAACAGAATCAGGAAAAATAATTCAAAAAAGTTATATCAAAAACTAATTATACTTCTCAGGCTCACTGAGAAGTATAACTAGTTTGTTAACTAACCATGGCTAGAATACAGATTTTAGACTTCTGTAGCTCACAGATAGTCTCTTTCCACACGGGACTGACCAAAATACAAGGCGGAAACTTTAAAATCATTCACGTCATCAACGTAGACAAGTATGAGGACTATGTATCACAAATCGAACCGATCCTCAACATTCCAGAAATCCGACAACATTCCCTAGCTCCCTTCCTATCCCAAGAACTGCACCAAATTAAGGATTTTATAAAAAACCTGAAGCCACAAAGGATAAAGTGACTCTTTAACTTTCTCGGTAGTGCTTGGAAACGGATTGCAGGCAATCCTGACCATGAAAATTTTATCACCATAAAGAATAAATCACGGATGTGCTACAACATAACAACAGACAGGTTGTAATAAACCAACTTTACAACGATAGAATAAATAACATAACGAAAATGGGAAACTGATGTTTTATATGCCCGAAACTAAGAAAACGCGATTGGTAGTTTTACAAGTATGTAATTTATTGAATGGTGGTTTGGGTTAGACTAAATAAAAGTGAGATTAGCTTTTCATGACCTGGTCTTAACTTGACTCACAGCTACATACAGGAATTTCAAGCAAGGCATAGTTATATCGTTATGCATACATTCAAAGATATTAATCACTACACTCCTCCACGATGTAATATGCCCAGCTTCTCCGAAAGTCGCTTGAATTGCTGCTTTGGTAACGCTTTTGTTAAAATATCTGCCTCTTGATCTTTACTGCTGATGTATTTTAGGTTAATGTCACCTTGTTCAACCTTTTGACGTAGGAAATGGTATCTGACATCCATATGCTTAGCTCGTTTTGTTTCTAGGTTTGAGGCAGTTTTGATACAACTTTGATTATCCTCGAAAATTGGTACCGTGTCTACTTGAATCATTAAATCTGAAAGCAATCCTCGTAACCATATTCCTTCTTGCACAGCGAGTGCTAGAGCTACAAATTCAGCTTCAGTTGTAGAGCAAGCAAAAACCTACTGCTCCTTTGATGTCCAACTTGCAATATTCCCAAATACTTTGTATAAATATCCACTGGTTGATTTTCTATTGGACTCGTCAGAAGCATAATCAGCATCTACAAATCCAACTAACGGTTTTTTAACTTCATTTTTGTTATAAATTAATTCATAATCTATAGTTCCTTTAAACAACGTACTAGTCTATTCGCTGCTAGCCAGTGTTCATCACCAGGACTATCTTGAAAACGACTTAGTTTGGATATTGCGTAGCATATATCAGGTCTGCTGCATAACATTAGGTGCGTTTTTTTGCTCCGGTACAGAGCAGAATAGAACTATGCCACAAAAACAACGATCTAGTATAAAAAACTCTAGCGCACCTGAACCGCTAGAAACACTAATGTTCGAAGAACAGTAGAAGAATCGTGCAGGTTTTGAGTGCATATTCCACCACATGTGCTGCTTATTACGACCAAACTGTTTCAAATGCCACGTTTTACTTTGGTCTCAAGAATGCATTATAACTCATATGGTGGAAGGTTTCAGATATTACCACTGGCATGAATTTCAACGTTTATGAGAGCAAAACACGGGTTAATTATATTTGTTATCAGTTACTTATTTCACATAATTTTGAAAGCAGCATCTCATATAACATCAATGAAGAAAATACTCAGTGCTTGCAGCACTGTAACTGAAGTTGGTGTTTGGGGCTGCGATCCGAAAAATTTGCAGAACTTTGCGAATTGTAACATCGGTTATTTATTTTCATTGTAAATGTTTCCAGTATGTACACTAACTGTAAGCATTTATTGATACAAAAGTAGCACAACCGACTCGTGCTGGCAACCTTTCGCCAGTATCAAAGCCAAGAATATATCAAATCTGCTTCACGTTGTTTAATTACATTCGAAGTTATAGGAGTATAAAGAAATTTAGGGTTACCTGCAGCGAGTTTTTTCAAATGATCGAAAGCTTAATATTTGCTGTTTATTGTCACTACAATATCATTACCATTTGAAAATTCTACGATAAAACCGCTTAATAAAGATATTGCAATTAAACACAAAACCAACAATAGCTGGCTACCCTATCGTGGCTTTTCAACAAAATTTGGCCTGAATAATGTTTATAATAAGTTTCATTAATTGTATGAAATTCGTATTGATTTAATGACTGCACTGGAAGTTATAGTGCAAAAAGTTTTATTTTCCTGAGCGAATTTTCAAAACCAAAGACACAAAAATTACCATAGCTAGCAGCACCAATCAAATTTTTCAACCAAATTTCCACCAAACAGAGATTAGAGTTAGGTTTAGCTACTGTGTCAATTTCATGAAAATCAGGTAACTTATTAACATTTCATAGGGCAAAAAGCAGTTTTTTTTCTTTGTAATTTTTCAAGATGGCACCACTGGCACAGAGTTGCCCACAATTCAAAATCGCTTCTATTAAATCTGGTCTTACTTAAGTCCAATGCATTCTGTAAATTTTAGCTGTATCTGATTATTGGTTCGTGAGTTTCCGTGAACAGAAGTTTTTGATGCTTAAAATATAGGTTAACTGGGAGAGGGTTACCGTTCTTGTCCGACATGAAATTTCCAAAGTTTTATTTTGAACGTGTAGATAAAACATAAGATTTATATACAGATTGGTTTTATTGTAAGAAACGGACATTTTTTTTGAATATTCGATGGTTTGAATGTTTTCACTTCCAAATTTTTTTTTTCAAAATGAAGACACCAAAATTATCATAGCTGGCAGCTCCAACCGAATTTTTCGACTAAATTTTAACCAAACGTGGCTTAAAGTAAGGTCCAGCAATTGTGTAAGTTTCGTCAAAATCGAACGATTCAATCAGAATTTATAGGGCTAAAAACAATTATCTTTTTTAGTGGTTTTTCAAGATGGCACCACTGGCACAGAATCGCCAGCATTTCAAAATCACTTCTATCAGACCTGGTCCTATTTAAGGCCAATATATGCTGTGAATTTCAAATAATTCTACTTATCGGATCGTGAGTTTCCGTGAACAGAAGTTTTTGATGCTAAAAATATAGGTAAATTGGGCAAGGGTTACCAGGCGTCCCCGTTATACCATATCTTTTTGTTTTTTTGGTTATGTAAACAAAGCACAAGATTTACATATGAAAGGCTTTTTTTTGAAGAAACGGCATTTTTTCAAGAGAGACGATGATTTGGAGGTTTTCACTTTCAGTGCCTGCCCTAGCTACAGAGTTGCCAGCACGCTCATTAAAAGCTACACAAATCAACAACTAAATAATATCAATATGTCCTGAAAATTTCGTAATGATTTAATAGCTCTGTCAAAAGTTATCGAAATTTATAAATTTTCAAATTTTCCCGTCCTCCTTTTAGGCACCCAGCGCACACATAGGGTTAAAAAATTCCAAAGCATTATCCGA
This sequence comes from Nemotelus pantherinus, assembly GCA_963978885.1. Lineage (NCBI taxonomy): Eukaryota > Metazoa > Arthropoda > Insecta > Diptera > Stratiomyidae > Nemotelus > Nemotelus pantherinus. The sequence continues at coordinate 55,486,273 of OZ022265.1, forward strand.
TTCATATGTAAAACACGATAGAAATTTATTTCGTTAACTTTATTTTTGCGAAAATCATTTGTGCACGAAATAATAGGTATATTAAAAATATCACTTAAACGCCCGCTGGCGCCAAAAGGTTAACAATAACTGACATTTAAAGAGACCTGGACCTATTCTGCATATACACCAATGTATCCTGAAATTTTCAGCTCAATCAGATGGCGCGTTCCCGAGATTATCTCACTGAAATTTTTTGATGATATATATATATATATATATATATATATATAGAAATATGAATTTTTGGCCGAATCGATTTTAATACTAATGTTCTTCGAACATTAGTAAAAAACAGTGCTTTCGCTTAGACTGACATAGGTTGCTGCATTTGCTGTGGTACCACACAACAGCTGAAAATAAAGAAAGAAAATAATGAATATACACTAGCACAATCGTTAGAAAATAGAAAAAGAACTAGCAGAAAATTATTTGTTTTAGCTTTCTTTACATTATGAGTGCTTTTTCTAATTTTCTAACTACCAAAACATTCAACATAACCAGAAAAACTCTAGCGCACCTGAACCGCTAGAAACACTAATGTTCGAAGAACAGTAGAAGAATCGTGCAGGTTTTGAGTGCATATTCCACCACATGTGCTGCTTATTACGGCCAAACTGTTTCAAATGCCACGTTTTACTTTCGTCTTAAGAATGCATTATAACTCATATGGTGGAAGGTTTCAGATATTACCACTGGCATGAATTTCAACGTTTATGAGAGCAAAACATGGGTTAATTATATTCGTTATCAGTTGCTTATTTCACATAATTTTGAAAGCAGCATCTCATATAACATCAATGAAGAAAATGCTCAGTGCCTGCAGCACTGTAACTGGAGTTGGTGTTTGGTTCTGCGACCCGAAAAATTTGCAGAACTTTGCGAATTGTAACATCGGTTATTTATTTTCATTGTAAATGTTTCCGGTATGTATACTAACTGTTAGCATTTATTGATACAAACGTAGCACAACCGACTCGTGCTGGCAACCTTTCGCCAGTACCAAAGCCAAGAATATATCACATCTGCTTCACGTTGTTTAATTACATTCGAAGTTATAGGAGTATTAAGAAATTTAGGTTTACCTGCAGCGAGTTTTTTCAAATGATCGAAAGCTTAATATTTGCTGTTTATTGTCACTACAATATCATTACCATTTGAAAATTCTACGATAAAACCGCTTAATAAAGATATTGCAATTAAACACAAAACCAACAATAGCTGGCAACCCTATCGTGGCTTTCCAACCAAATTTGGCCTGAATAATGTTTATGACAGGTTTCATTAATTGTATGAAATTCGTATTGATTTCATGACTGCACTGGAAGTTATAGGGCAAACAGTTTTATTTTCCTGAGCGAATTTTCAAAACCAAAGACACAAAAATTACCATAGCTGGCAGCACCAATCAAATTTTTCAACCAAATTTCCACCAAACAGAGATTAGAGTTAGGTTTAGCTACTGTGTCAATTTCATGAAAATCTGGTAACGTATTCACATTTTATAGGGCAAAAAGCAGTTTTTTTTCTTTGTAATTTTTCAAGATGGCACCACTGGCACAGAGTTGCCCACAATTCAAAATCGCTTCTATCAGCCCTGGTTCTACTTAAGTCCAATGCATTCTGTAAATTTTATGTATCTGATTATTGGTTCGTGAGTTTCCGTGAACAGAAGTTTTTGATGCTAAAAATATAGGTTAACTGGGAGAGGGTTACCGTTCTTGTCCGACATGAAATTTCCAAAGTTTTATTTTGAACGTGTAGATAAAACATAAGATTTATATACAGATTGGTTTTATTGTAAGAAACGGACATTTTTTTGAATATTCGATGGTTTGAATGTTTTCACTTCCAATTTTTTTTTTCCAAAATGAAGACACCAAAATTATCAAAGCTGGCAGCTCCAACCGAATTTTTCGACCAAATTTCTATCAAACGTGGCTTAAAGTAAGATCCAGCAATTGTGTGAGTTTCGTCAAAATCGAACGATTCAATCAGAATTTATAGGGCTAAAAACAATTATCCTTTTTAGTGGTTTTTCAAGATGGCACCACAAGCACAGAATCGCCCGCATTTCAAAATCACTTCTATCAGACCTGGTCCTATTTAAGGCCAATACATTCTGTGATTTTCAAATAATTTTGCTCATCGGATCGTGAGTTTCCGTGAACAGAAGTTTTTGATGCTAAAAATATAGGTAAATTGGGCAAGGGTTACCAGGCGTCCCCGTTATACCATATCTTTTTTTTTTTTTGGTTATGTAAACAAAACTCAAGATTTATATTTGAGTGGCTTTTTTTTGAAGAAGCGGCATTTTTTCAAGAGAGACGATGATTTGGAGGTTTTCACTTTCAGTACCTGCCCTAGCTACAGGGTTGCCAGCACGGTTATTAAAAGCTACACAAATCTACAACTAAATAATATCAATATGTCCAAAAAATTTTGTAATGATTGAATAGCTCTGTCAAAAGTTATCGAAATTTAAAAATTTTCAAATTTTCCCGTCCTCTTTTTAGGCACCCAGCGCACACATAGGGTTAAAAAATTCCAAAGCATTATCCGATTCATATGTAAAACACGTTAGAAATTTATTTCGTTAACTTTATTTTTGCGAAAATCATTTGTGCACGAAATAATAGGTATATTAAAAATATCACTTAAATAGCCGCCGGCGCCGAAAAGTTAACAATAACTGACATTTAAAGAGACTTGGACCTATTTTGCATATACACCAATGTATCCTGAAAGTTTCAGCTCAATCAAATGGTGCATTCCCGAGATTATATCACTGAAAATTTTTGATGATATATATATATATATATATATATATATATATATATATATATATATATATATATATATATATATATATATATATATATATATATATATATATATATATATATATATATATATATATATATATATATATATATATATATATGGAAATATGAATTTTTGGCCGAATCGATTTTAATACTAATGTTCTTCGAACATTAGTAAAAACCAAAAACCAACTCACAGAAAAAACTCTAGCGCACCTGAACCGCTAGAAACACTAATGTTCGAAGAACAGTAGAAGTATCGTGCAGGTTTTGAGTGCATATTCCACCACATGAGCTGTTTATTACGGCCAAATTGTTTCAAATGCCACGTTTTACTTTGGTCTCAAGAATGCAGTATAACTCATATGGTAGAAGGTTTCAGATATTACCACTGGCATGGGTTTCAAAGTTTATGAAAGAAAAACACTTGTTAATTAAATTCGTTATCAGTTGCTTATTTCACCAAACTTTGAAAGCAGCATCTCATATAACATCAATGAAGAAAATGCTCAGTGGCTGCAGCATTGTAACTGAAGTTGGTGTTTGGGGCTGCGATCCGAAAAATTTGCAGAACTTAGGGAAATGAAACATCGGTTATTTATTTTCATTGTAAATGTTTCCGGTATGAATACTAACTGTAAGCATTTATTGATACAAAAGTATCACAACTGACTCGTGCTGGCAACCTTTTGCCAGTATCAAAGCCAAGAATATATCACATCTGCTTCACGTTGTTATATTACATTCGAAGTTAAGAAGTGTAAAGAAATTTTGGGGTTACCTGCAGCGAGTTTTTTCAAATAATCGAAAGCTTAATATTTGCTGTTTATTGTCACTACAATATCATCACCAATTGAAAATTCTACGATAAAACTGCTTAATAAAGATATGGCAAACAAACACAAAACCAACAATAGCTGGCAACCCTATCGTGGCTTTTCAACCAAATTTGGCGCAAATAATGCTTATAATAGGTTCCATTAATTGTATGAAATTCGTATTGATTTCATGACTGCACTGGAAGTTATAGGGCAAAAATTTTCATTTTCCTGAGAGAATTTTAAAAATCAAAGACACAAAAATTACCATAGCTGGCAGCACCAATCGAATTTTTCAACCAAATTTCTATCAAACAGAGTTTAGAGTAAGGTTCAGCTATTGTGTCAATTTCATGAAAATCTGGTTACTAATTCAAATTTCATAGGGCAAAAAGCAGTTTTTTTTTCTTTGTAATTTTTCAAGATGGCACCACTGGCACAGAGTTGCCCACAATTCAAAATCGCTTCTATCAGACCTGGTTCTACTAAAGTCCAATGCATTCTGTAAATTTCAATGGTATCTGATTATTGGTTCGTGAATTCCCATGAACAGAAGTTTTTGATGCTAAAAATATAGGTTAACTGGGAAAGGGTTACCGTTCTTGTCCCGCATGAAATATCCAAAGTTTTACTTTGAACGTGTAGATAAAGCATAAGATTTGTAAACAGATTGGTTTTATTGTAAGAAACGGACATTTTTAGGATATTCGATGATTTGAATATTTTCACTTGCAAATTTTTTTTCAAATTGAAAACACAAAAATTATCATAGCTGGCCACTCCAACCAAATTTTTCAACCAAATTTGTACCAAACGTGGTTTGAAATAAGTTCCAGCTGCTGTGTGAATTTCATTGAAATCAAACGATTCAATCAGAATTTATAGGGCTAAAAGCAGTTATCTTTTTTAGTGATTTTTCAAGATGGCACCACTGGCACAGAACCGGCCGCATTTCAAAATTACTTCTATCAGATCTCGTCCTATTTAAGACCAATACAGTTTGAAAATTTCAATTCATTCTGCTCATTGGATCGTGAGTTTCCGTGAACAGAAGTTTTTGATACTAAAAATATCGGTTAATTGGGCAAGGGTTACCAGGCGTGCCCGTTATACCATATCAAATTTTATTTTTTGTCTATGTATAACAAGCACGAAATTTACATATGAATGGCTTTTTTTTGAAGAAGCGGCATTTTTTCAAGAGAGACGATAATTTGGAGGTTTTCACTTTCAGTGCCTTTTATTGCTTCAGGGTTGCCAGCAAGTCCATGAAAAGCTGCAGGAATTTACGACTAAATAATACGTATATGTGTTGAAAATTTGGTAATGATTGAATAGCTCTGTCAAAAGTTATCGCAATTTAAAAATGTTCAATTTTCCCGTTCTCTTTTTAGGCACCCAGCGCACACATAGGGTTCAAAAATTCTAAAACATTATCTGATTCACATGTAAAACACGTTCGAAGTTTATTTTGTTAACTTTATTTTTGCAAAACTTATTTGCGTACGGAATAATAGGTATATTAAAAATATCACTAAAATGGCCGCCGGCACCAAAGGGTTAAAGATTTTTAACTTTTTCTGAGACCTGGCACTATTCTGCATTAACACCAATGTATCCTCAAAATTTCAGTTCAATCGGATGGTGCGTTCCTGAGATTTTTTCACTGAAATTTTTTGATTATATATATACACGTATATATATATATATATATATATATATATATATATATATATATATATATATATATATATATATATATATATATATATATATATATATATATATATATATATATATATATATATATATATATATATATATATATATATATATATAGAAATATGAATTTTTTGCCAAAGTGATTTTAATACTAATGTTCTTCTTCGAACATTAGTAAAAAATAACTTCTCATGAGCTTTTCTTTTTTCCATCGGCACATTCTACACTTCAACACGTGAACTACAAATGAGGGATAGAATTTCTGTACTAGTGAATTCACTGGGACAGGATTGTTGTTGGTTCCAATGCGTATATCCTATTATGCGTATATCCTATTCTCTACTGGATAGAGGAACAAAAAAACACGCCTATTATTTACATAATTTTTGCAATTACTTCCCTATACGGAACAGCAATTCTGGTACAAGTATCAGTCTTTTTCAACTGAATTGAAATATCCATTGGTGTCGATTTTGCTTTACAAGTTTCCATCTTTAAATAAACCAAAAAATCTTTTATCGCCTTATTCTGCGACAAACACAAATGAGAAAAAATCGATTCGGCCAAAAATTCAAAAATTCAAAAAATATATATATATATCATCAAAAAATTTCAGTGAGATAATCTCGGGAACGCGCCATCCGATTGAGCTGAAACTTTCAGGATACATTGGTGTATATGCAGAATAGGTCCAGGTCTCACTAAATGTCAATTATTGTTAACCTTTTGGCGTCGGCGGCCATTTAAGTTATATTTTTAATATACCTATAATTTCGTACACAAATAATTTTCGCAAAAATAAAGTTGACGAAATAAATTTCGAACGTGTTTTACATGTGAATCGGATAATGTTTTGGAATTTTTTAACCCCATGTGTGCGCTGGGTGCCTAAAAAGAGAACGGGAAAATTTGCAAATTTTTAAACTGTGTTTAACTTTTGACAGAGCTATTCAATCATTACGAAATTTTCAAAACATATTGATATTATTTAGTTGTAGATTTGTGTACCTTTTAATGAGCGTGCTGACAACCCTGTAGCTAGGGCAGGTACTGAAAGTGAAAACCTCCAAATCATCGTTTCTCTTGAAAAAATGCCGCTTCTTCAAAAAAAAGCCACTCATATGTAAATTTTGTGCTTTGTTTACATAGACAAAAAATAAAATTTGATATGGTATAACAGGCACGCCTGGTAGCCCTTGCCCAATTTACCTATATTTCTAGCATAAAAAACTTCTGTTCACGGAAACTCACGATCCAATTAGCAGAATTAATTGAAATTTGCAGAATGTATTGGTCTTAAATAGGACCAGGTCTGATAGAAGTGATTTTAAAATGCGGGCGATTCTGTGCTAGTGGTGCCATCTTGAAAAATCACTAAAAATGATACCTGCTTTTAGCCCTATAAATTCGGATTGAAGCGTTCGATTTGGACGAAATTCACACAATAGCTGGACCTTACTTTAGTCCACGTTCGGTAGAAATTTGGTTGAAAAATTCGCTTGGAGCTGCCAGCTATGATAATTTTGGTGTCTTCATTTTGGAAAAAAAAATTTGAAAGTGAAAACATTCAAACCATCGAATATTCAAAAAAATGTGCTTTCTTACAATAAAACCAATCTGTATACAAATCTTATGTTTTATCTACACGTTCAAAGTAAAAGTTTGAAAATTTAATGTCGGACAAGAACGGTAACCCTCTCCCAGTTAACCTATATTTTTAGCATCAAAAACTTCTGTTCACGGGAACTCATGAACCAATAATCAAATACAGCTGAAATTTACAGAATGCATTGGACTTAACTAGGACCAGATTTGATAGAAGCGGTTTTGAATTGCGGGCAACTCTGTGCCAGTGGTGCCATCTTGAAAAATTACAAAGAAAAAAAACTGCTTTTTGCCCTATGAAATGTGAATAAGTTACCAGATTTTCATGAAATTAACACAGTAGCTGATCCTTACTTTAGTTTTTGTTTGGTGGAAATTTGGTTGGAAAATTTGATTGGTGCTGCCAGCTGTGGTAAGTTTTGTGTCTTTGGTTTTGAAAATTCGTTCAGGAAAATAAAACTTTTTGCATTATAATTTCCAGTGCAGTCATGAAATCAATACGAATTTCATACAATCAATGCAAACTATTATAAACATTATTCAGGTCAAATTTGGTTGAAAAGCCACGAAAGGGTTGCCAGCTATTGTTGGTTTTGTGTTTAATTGCAATATCTTTATTAAGCGGTTTTATCGTAGAATTTTCAAATGGTAATGATATTGTAGTGACAATAAACAGCAAATATTAAGCTTTCGATTATTTGAAAAAACTCGCTGCAGGTAACTCTTAATTTCTTTATACTCCTATAACTTCAAATGTAATATAACAACGTGAAGCAGATGTGATATATTCTTGGCTTTGATACTGGCAGAAGGCTGCCAGCACGAGTCGGTTGTACTACTTTTGTATCAATAAATGCTTACAGTTAGTATTCATACCGGAAACACTTACAAAGAAAATAAATAACCAATGTTTCAATTCCGAAAGTTCTGCAAATTTTCGCAGCCCCAAACACCAACTTTAGTTACAGTGCTGCAGGCACTGAGCATTTTTTTCATTGATGTTATATGAGATGCTGCTTTCAAAATTATGTGAAATAAGCAAATGATAACGAATATAATTAACACGTGTTTTGCTCTCATAAACGTTGAAATTCATGCCAGTGGTAATATCTGAAACCTTCCACCATATGAGTTATAAAGCATTCTTGAGACCAAAGTAAAACGTGGCATTTGAAACAAATTGGCCGTAATAAGCAGCTCATGTGGTGGAATATGCACTCAAAACCTGCACGATTCTTCTACTGTTCTTCGAACATTAGTGTCTCTAGCGGTTCAGGTGCGCTAGAGTTTTTTGTAATCAAATCCAATTCCCAGAAATTGTTCAAACGATTTTGATTCTTTCATTTCAAATTCTGCAGATAATAACTTTCTTAAGGTTGCGATTCTGTTTGACTTACTAGTAGCAAATCGTCAACATATTTCACAATGTATATTATGTACCCGTTGCTACTTCTAAACAAAGTAATCATGTTTTGACCTCACAAAACCTAACTTCATTACAGTATCATAAAATGTTTTATACCAGCACAGTGGTTATTGCTTCAGTCCGTACAGTGATTTTTACTAATGTTCGAAGAAGAACATTAGTATTAAAATCACTTTGGCCAAAAATTCATATTTCTATATATATATATATATATATATATATATATATATATATATATATATATATATATATATATATATATATATATATATATATATATATATATATATATATATATATATATATATTATATATATCATAAAAAAATTTCAGTGAAAAAATCTCAGGAGCGCGCCATCCGATTGAACGGAAATTTTCAGGACACATAGGTGTATATGCAGAATAGTGCCCGATTTCAGAAAAAGTAAAAAATCTTAAACTCTTTGACGCCGGCGGCCATTTTAGTGATATTTTTAATATACCTATTATTCCGTACACAAATAAGTTTTGCAAATATAAAGTTAACTAAATAAATTTCGAACGTGTTTGACAAGTGAATCGGGTAATGTTTTGGAATTTTGTAACCCCATGTGTGCGCTGGGTGCCTAAAAAGAGAACGGGAAAAATTGAAAATTTTTAAATTGCGATAACTTTTGACAGAGCTATTGAATCATTACATAACTTTCAAAACATATTGGTATTATTTAGTTGTAAATTTGTGTAGCTTTTGATGAGCTTGCTGGCAATCCTGAAGCTAGGGCAAGCACTGAAAGTGAAAACCTCTAAATTATCGTCTCTCTTGAAAAAATGCCGTTTCTTCAAAAAAAGCCACTCATATGTAAATTTCGTGCTTTTTTTACATAGACCAAAAAAAAATTTGATATGGTATAACGGGCACGCCTGGTAACCCTTGCCCAATTTACCGATATTTTTAGCATCAAAAACTTCTGTTCACGGAAACTCACGATCCGATGAGCAGAATTAATTTTAATTTGCAGACTGTATTGGTCTTAAAAAGGACCAGGTCTGATAGAAGTAATTTTGAAATGCGGGTGATTCTGTGCCAGTGGTGCCATCTTGAAAAATCACTAAAAAAGATAACTGTTTTTAGCCCTATAAATTCTGATTGAATCGTTCGATTTTAACGAATTTCACACAGTAGCTGGACATTATTTTAAGCCACGGTTGGTAGAAATTTGGTTCAAAAATTTGGTTGGTGCTGCCAGCTATGATAATTTTGGTGTCTTAAATTTGAAAAAATAAAAATTTGGAAGTGAAAACATTCAAATCATCGAATATCCTAAAAATGTCCGTTTCTTATAATAAAACCAATCTGTATACAAATCTTATGCTTTATCTACACGTTCAAAGTAAAGCTTTGGAAATTTAATGTCGGACAAGAACGGTAGCCCTCTCCCAGTTTACCTATATTTTTAGCATCAAAAACTTCTGTTCACGAGAATTCACGAACCAATAATCAGATACCATTGAAATTTACAGAATGCATTGGACTTAAGTAGAACCAGGTCTGATAGGGTCGATTTTGAATTGTGGGCAACTCTGTGCCAGTGGTGCCATCTTGAAAAATTACAAAGAAAAAAAAACTGCTTTTTGCCCTATGAAATGTGAATTAGTAACTAGATTTTCAGAAAATGACACAGTAGCTGCTTACTCTAGACTCTGTTTGATAGAAATTTGGTTGAAAAATTCGATTGGTGCTGCCAGCTATGGTAATTTTTGTGTCTTTGGTTTTGAAAATTTGCTCAGGAAAATAAAACATTCTTTGCCCTGTAACTTCCAGCGCAGTCATGAAATCAATACAATTAATTGAACCTATTACAAATATTATTCAGGCCAAATGTGGTTGAAAAGCCATCAAAGGGTTGCCAGCTATTGTTGGTTTTGTGTTTGTTTGCAATATCTTTACTAAGCGGTTTTTTCGTAGAATTTTCAATTGGTAATGATATTGTAGTGACAATAAACAGCAAATATTAAGCTTTCGATTATTTGAAAAACTTGCTGCAGGTAACCCTTAATTTCTTTATACTCCTATAACTTCGAATGTAATCTAACAACGTGAAGCAGATGTGATATATTATTGGCTTTGATACTGGCAGAAGGTTGCCAGCGTGAGTCGGTTGTGCTACTTTTGTATCAATAAATGCTTACAGTTAGTATTCATACCGGAAACATTTTCAATGAAAATAAATAACCGATGTTTCAATTCCCTAAGTTCTGCAAATTTTTCGGATCGCAGCCCCACACACAGACTTCAGTTACAGTGCTGCAGGCACTGAGCATTTTCTCCATTGATGTTATATGAGATGCTGCTTTCAAAGTTTGGTGATATAAGCAACTGACAACGAATATAATTAACCCGTGTTTTTCTTTCATAAACTTTGAAACCCATGCCAGTGGTAATATCTGAAACCTTCTACCATATGAGTTATAATGCATTCTTGAGACCAAAGTAAAACGTGGCATTTGAAACAGTTTGGCCGTAATAAGCCGCTCATGTGGTGGAATATGCACTCAAAACCTGCACGATTCTTCTACTGTTCTTCGAACATAAGTGTTTCTAGCGGTTCAGATGCGCTAGAGTTTTTTACTAATGTTCGAAGAAGAACATTAGTATTAAAATCACTTTGGCCAAAAATTCATATTTCTATATATATATATATATATATATATATATATATATATATATATATATATATATATATATATATATATATATATATATATATATATATATATATATATATATATATCATCAAAAAACTTCAGTGAAAAATCTCAGGAACGCGCCATCCGATTGAGCTGAAATTTTCAGGACACATTGGTGTGTATGCAGAATAGTGCCACGTCTCAGAAAAAGTTAAAAATCTTTAATCCTTTGGCGCCGGCGGCCATTTTAGTGATATTTTTAATATACCTATTATTCCGTACACAAATAAGTTTTGCAAAAATAAAGTTGACGAAATAAATTTCGAACGTGTTTTACATGTGAATCGGATAATGTTTTGGAATTTTTTAACCCCATGTGTGCGCTGGGTGCCTAAAAACAGAACGGGAAATCTTGAAAATTTTTAAATTGCGATAGCTTTTGACAAAGTTATTCAATCACTACAAAATTTTTAGGACATATTGGTATTGTTTAGTTGTAGATTTGTGTAGCTTTTGATGAGTGTGCTGGCAACCCTGTAGTTAGGGCAGGCACTGAAAATGAAAACCTCAAAATTATCGTCTCTCTTGAAAAACTGCCGCTTTTTCAAAAAAAGCCACTCATATGTAAATCTAATCTAAATCGATCCAATGAGCAAATATAATTGAAATTTGCAATATGTATTGGTCTTATATAGGACCAGGTCTGATAGAAGTGATTTTGAAATGCGGGTGATTCTGTGCCAGTGGTGCCATCTTGAAAAATCACTAAAAAATATAACTGCTTTTAGCCCTATAAAATCTGATTGAATCGTTCGATTTTGAAGAAATTCACACAATAGCTGGAGCTTATTTAAAACCACGTTTGGTAGCAATTTCGTCGAAAAATTCGGTTGGAGCTGCCAGCTATGATAATTTTGGTGTCTTAAATTTGAAAAAATAAAAATTTGGAAGTGAAAACATTAAACCATCGAATTTCCGAAAACTGTCCGTATCTTGCAATAAAACCAGTCTGTTTACAAATCTTATGCTCTATCTACACGTTCAAAGAAAAACTTTGGAAATTTCATGCCGGACAGGAACGGTAACCCTTTCCCAGTCAACTTATATTTTTAGCATCAAAAACTTCTGTTCACGGGAACTCACGAATCAATAATCAGATACCATTGAAATTTACATAATGCATGATACTTAAGTAAGACCAGGTCTGATAGAAGCGATTTTGAATTGTGGGCAACTCCGTGCCAGTGGTGCCATCTTGAAAAATTACAAAGAAAAAAAAACTGCTTGTTGCCCTATGAAATGTGAATATGTTACCAGATTTTTCATGAAATTGACACAGTAGCTGCACCTTACTGTAAGCTCTATTTGATAAATTTGGTTGAAAAAATCGATTGGTGCTGCCAGCTATGGTAATTTTTGTGTCTTTGGATTTGAAAATTCGCCCAGGAAAATAAAACTTTTTGCCCTATAAGTTCCAGTGCAGTCATGAAATCAATACGAATTTCATACAATTAATGGAACCTACTATAAACATTATTCAGGCCAAATTTGGTTGAAAAGCCACGATAGGGTTGCCAGCTATTGTTGGTTTTGTGTTTGTTTGCAATATCTTTATAAAGCGGTTTTATCGTAGAATTTTCAATTGGTAATGATATTGTAGTGACAATAAACAGCAAATATTGAGCTTTCGATTATTTGAAAAACTCGCTGCAGGTAATCCTAAATTTCTTTATACTCCTATAACTTCGAATGTAATATAACAACGTGAAGCAGATGTGATATATTTTTGGCTTTGATACTGGTGAAAGGTTGCCAACACGAGTCGGTTGTGCTACCTTTGTATCAATAAATGCTTACAGTTAGTATTCGTACCGGAAACATTTACAATGAAAATAAATAACCGATGTTTCAATTCCGAAAGTTCTGCAAATTTTTCGGATCGCAGCCCCAAACATCAACTTCAGTTACAGTGCTGCAGGCACTGAGCATTTTCTTCATTGATGTTATACGAGATGCTGCTGTGGCGTTTGAAACAGTTTGGCAGTAATAAGCAGCTCATGTGGTGGAATATGCACTCAAAACCTGCACGATTTTTCTACTGTTCTTCGAACATTAGTGTTTCTAGCGGTTCAGGTGCGCTAGAGTTTTTTAATTTGCACACTTCGCCGTTATTTATTTTGCACACTTCGCCGTTATGAGCAAACATACCTTCAGGTACCTGCATATAAACTGTTTCCTTCAAATTGCCGTTTAAAAAAGCTGTTTTAATATCCATTTGACTTATTATGTAGCTTTTGCTAATTGCCACTGACAGCACTGTCCGAACTGTTGCAAGCCTTGCAACAGGTGCGTAGGTTAATGGTAATCGATCCCATGCTGCTGCTGACAGCCTCTGGCTACAAGTCGCGCTCGAAACGTATCCGGTTCGCCATTTCTATTCGTTTTTAGGTGGAAAACCCACTGACAGGAGATAATTTTCATTTCGAGCGTCCTCTCAACCAAATCAAATGTATTATTTCGTTGCAAAGATTCTAACTCCTTGTTGATAGCAGCTTCCTATTTTTCACGATCAGGCCTGTATTTGTTATCATCAAAGTTTGCTGGCTCAACTGAAAAAGTAATTTCCGACAGATTGATTTGCTCAAAATTTTGATCATATTGCAACTTGCCTGGATTTTTGCGCTCACGACAACTGTGCCTTGAATTACTCAAAGATGATTGTTGTCGGAGCGCCATTGGATCACCTTCTGCTTCGAAGACGTCATCAGATAACTCCGCGCTAGTGTCTGACGGATCATTCTCGGAATCTTGATAGCATGCATCATCCTGATGGTTAGTTGCTCCTCCTTGAACTGATTCGTTGAAATCTTTTACAATGCACCAATCTCTTAATTTACAATCATCGTAATTGTTTTTCTTGGCCGGAAAAATTGATTCATTAAAATCCACATTACGTGCCACTATGATTTTATTCGTATCTGGATGCCACAGTCTATAACCGTTGACTGTATATCCAACCATTATTGTAAACAAACATTTTGCAACAAATTTATTTCGTTTTTGCTTGGGCTGTAATGCAAATGCTTGGCATCCAAAAATTCGCAGTTTTCCAATGTCTGGCTTAATCCCATGCCATATCCCTGCAGGTGTTTTATTAACATTGCAGTTTTACTTATTGAATGGTGGTTTGAGTTGGACTAAATAAAAGTGAGATTCGCTTTTCATGATCTCGTCTTAACTTGACTCCCAGCTATTTCAAACAAGGCATAGTTATATCGTTATGCATACATTCAAAGACATTAATCACCACAGAAACAAAATACACAAATCATTCAAAGAAAATAATCAGATAAATAGTAACAAAACACTTGATGTACAATTTAGGTTTAAATAATTGCAGAAGAATTTAAAAAAAACCAATAAAGATTATAACCAATAGCTCTGTATTATTTTATATTGTTAATATTCCTTTAACGACTCGGAAAATTTATCAGAACATATTAATTAAGCCCATCAAAAGAAAGCATTTTATTACTGAAATTGTATTTAACAATATTTTGATATACGAAGAAGAAATTCATGCTATCAATGGAAATTGTCAAACTTTAAATCAATTATAAATTTTTAAATCAGACAATGTAATAGATATAAGAAATACAACCTGCATCCCAAATCTACTGAGAAGCCTCAATGCATCCTGCACCAAAGTAAACGATTAAAATGTACCCACTATTGACGAAATCTCAGCCGGTGTATTACTGTTGAACCAATTTTTCGGCGTATTGGAAGTTAAAAACACATTCCACAGCTTAACTGGAACATTCTTGATAAAATTTGAAATTACTAGCGTATCCATCAACAACAAAAAATTTATTTCCCAGCAAACGACCACAGTACAAAATTTACCCGCAATACTACAACTTAGCTCTGAAGCAGAGGAGTACCACAAACTATTGTCTTTGGAAATGATGAAAGAATTTAGCATCAATAACACAAGATCAATCCAACTTCTATAATCCGATAAAAACATTCATAAACTTACCATTCCTCCAGAAGAAAGAACGATGGAGATTGAGCTACAATAACAATCAACAAGACCACAGGATGCTACGTTTGGTTAGTATTTTGTTAAGTAAATTTAAGTGCAGAACATTGAAATTAGGATAAGCTTATAGTTGGGACATTGACTCGAGGATAATCAACTGTGATACCAAACCAGACATCACGGCAGGGAAAACAACAGACAAGATCGAAAAGAACTACATCAACTCAGACAAACATCTAAATAAAAAAAAAACTCTAGCGCACCTGAACCGCTAGAAACACTAATGTTCGAAGAACAGTAGAAGAATCGTGCAGGTTTTGAGTGCATATTCCACCACATGTGCTGCTTATTACGGCCAAACTGTTTCAAATGCCACGTTTTACTTTCGTCTTAAGAATGCATTATAACTCATATGGTGGAAGGTTTCAGATATTACCACTGGCATGAATTTCAACGTTTATGAGAGCAAAACACGGGTTAATTATATTCGTTATCAGTTACTTATTTCACATAATTTTGAAAGCAGCATCTCATATAACATCAATGAAGAAAATGCTCAGTGCTTGCAGCACTGTAACTGAAGTTGGTGTTTGGGGCTGCGATCCGAAAAATTTGCAGAACTTTGCGAATTGTAACATCGGTTATTTATTTTCATTGTAAATGTTTCCAGTATGTATACTAACTGTAAGCATTTATTGATACAAAAGTAGCACAACCGACTCGTGCTGGCAACCTTTCGCCAGTATCAAAGTCAAGAATATATCAAATCTGCTTCACGTTGTTTAATTACATTCGAAGTTATAGGAGTATAAAGAAATTTAGGGTTACCTGCAGCGAGTTTTTTCAAATGATCGAAAGCTTAATATTTGCTGTTTATTGTCACTACAATATCATTACCATTTGAAAATTCTACGATAAAACCGCTTAATAAAGATATTGCAATTAAACACAAAACAAACAATAGCTGGCAACCCTATCGTGGCTTTTCAACCAAATTTGGCCTGAATAATGTTGATAATAAGTTTCATTAATTGTATGAAATTCGTATTGATTTCATGACTGCACTAGAAGTTATAGTGCAAAAAGTTTTATTTTCCTGAGCGAATTTTCAAAACCAAAGACACAAAAATTACCATAGCTGGCAGCACCAATCAAATTTTTCAACCAAATTTCCACCAAACAGAGATTAGAGTTAGGTTTAGCTACTGTGTCAATTTCATGAAAATCTGGTAACTTCTTAGCATTTAATAGGGCAAAAAGCAGTTTTTTTTCTTTGTAATTTTTCAAGATGGCACCACTGGCACAGAGTTGCCCACAATTCAAAATCGCTTCTATCAAATCTTGTCCTACTTAAGTCCAATGCATTCTGTAAATTTCAATGGTATCTGATTATTGATTCGTGAGTTCCCGTGAACAGAAGTTTTTGATGCTAAAAATATAGGTTAACTGGGAGAGGGTTACCGTTCTTGTCCGACATGAAATTTCCAAAGTTTTATTTTGAACGTGTAGATAAAACATAAGATTTATATACAGATTGGTTTTATTGTAAGAAACGGACATTTTTTTGAATATTCGATGGTTTGAACGTTTTCACTTCCAAATTTTTTTTTTCAAAATGAAGACACCAAAATTATCATAGCTGGCAGCTCCAACCGAATTTTTCGACCAAATTTCTACCAAACGTGGCTTAAAGTAAGGTCCAGCAATTGTGTAAGTTTCGTCAAAATCGAACGATTCAATCAGAATTTATAGGGCTAAAAACAATTATCTTTTTTAGTGGTTTTTCAAGATGGCACCACTGGCACAGAATCGCCAGCATTTCAAAATCACTTCTATCAGACCTGGTCCTATTTAAGGCCAATACATGCTGTGAATTTCAAATAATTCTGCTTATCGGATCGTGAGTTTCCATGAACAGAAGTTTTTGATGCTAAAAATATAGGTAAATTGGGCAAGGGTTACCAGGCGTGCCCGTTATACCATATCTTTTTTTTTTTTGGTTATGTAAACAAAGCACAAGATTTACATATGAAAGGCTTGTTTTTGAAGAAACGGCATTTTTTCAAGAGAGAAGATGATTTGGAGGTTTTCATTTTCAGTGCCTGCCCTAGCTACAGGGTTGCCAGCACGCTCATTAAAAGCTACACAAATCAACAACTAAATAATATCAATATGTCCTGAGAATTTCGTAATGATTGAATAGCTCTGTCAAAAGTTATCGAAATTTAAAAATTTTCAAATTTTCCCGTCCTCTTTTTAGGCACCCAGCGCACACATAGGGTTAAAAAATTCCAAAGCATTATCCGATTCATATGTAAAACACGTTAGAAATTTATTTCGTTAACTTTATTTTTGCGAAAATCATTTGTGCACGAAACAATAGGTATATTAAAAATATCACTTAAACGCCCGCCGGCGCCAAAAGGTTAACAATAACTGACATTTAAAGAAACCTGGGTCTATTCTGCATATACACCAATGTATCCTGAAAGTTTCAGCTCAATCGGATGGCGCGTTCCCGAGATTATCTCACTGAAATTTTTTGATGATATATATATATATATATATATATATATATATATATATATATATATATATATATATATATATATATAGAAATATGAATTTTTGGCCGAATCGATTTTAATACTAATGTTCTTCGAACATTAGTAAAAACTCTAGCGCACCTGAACCGCTAGAAACACTAATGTTCGAAGAACAGTAGAAGAATCGTGCAGGTTTTGAGTGCATATTCCACCACATGTGCTGCTTATTACGGCCAAACTGTTTCAAATGCCACGTTTTACTTTCGTCTTAAGAATGCATTATAACTCATATGGTGGAAGGTTTCAGATATTAGCACTGGCATGAATTTCAAAGTTTATGAGAGCAAAACACGGGTTAATTATATTCGTTATCAGTTGCTTATTTCACATAATTTTGAAAGCAGCATCTCATATAACATCAATGAAGAAAATGCTCAGTGCCTGCAGCACTGTAACTGAAGTTGGTGTTTGGGGCTGCGATCCGAAAAATTTGCAGAACTTTGCGAATTGTAACATCGGTTATTTATTTTCATTGTAAATGTTTCTGGTATGTATATGAACTGTAAGCATTTATTGATACAAAAGTAGCACAACTAACTCGTGCTGGCAACCTTTCGCCAGTATCAAAGCCAAGAATATATCAAATCTGCTTCACGTTGTTTAATTACATTCGAAGTTATAGGAGTATAAAGAAATTTAGGGCTACCTACAGCGAGTTTTTTCAAATGATCGAAAGCTTAATATTTGCTGTTTATTGTCACTACAATATCATTACCATTTGAAAATTCTACGATAAAACCGCTTAATAAAGATATTGCAATTAAACACAAAACCAACAATAGCTGGCAACCCTATCGTGACATTTCAACCAAATTTGGCCTTAATAATGTTTATGACAGGTTTCGTCAATTGTATGAAATTCGTATTGATTTCATGACTGCACTGGAAGTTATAGTGCAGAAAGTTTTGTTTTCCTGAGCGAATTTTCAAGACCAAAGACACAAAAATTACCATAGCTGGCAGCACCAATCAAATTTTTCAACCAAATTTCCACCAAACAGAGATTAGAGTTAGGTTTAGCTACTGTGTCAATTTTATGAAAATCTGGTAACTTATTCACATTTCATAGGGCACAAAGCAGTTTTTTTTCTTTGTAATTTTTCAAGATGGCACCACTGGCACAGACTTGCCCACAATTCAAAATTGCTTCTATCAAATCTTGTCCTTTTTAAGTCCAATGCATTCTGTAAATTTTAGCTGTATCTGATTATTGGTTCGTGAGTTTCCGTGAACAGAAGTTTTTGATGCTAAAAATATAGGTTAACTGGGAGAGGGTTACTGTTCTTGTCCGACGTGAAATTTCCAAAGTTTTATTTTGAACGTGTAGATAAAACATAAGATTTATATACAGATTGGTTTTATTGTAAGAAACGGACATTTTTTTGAATATTCGATGGTTTGAATGTTTTCACTTCCAAATTTTTTTTTTTCAAAATGAAGACACCAAAATTATCATAGCTGGCAGCTCCAACCGAATTTTCCAACCAAATTTCTACCGAACGTGGCAGGTCCAGCAATTGTGTGAGTTTCGTCAAAATCGAACGATTCAATCAGAATTTATAGGGCTAAAAACAGTTATCTTTTTTAGTGGTTTTTCAAGATGGCACCACTGGCACAGAATCACCCGCATTTCAAAATCACTTCTATCAGACCTGGTCCTATTTAAGGTCAATACATTCTGCAAATTTGAATTAATTCTGCAAATCGGATCGTGAGTTTCCATGAACAGAAGTTTTTGATGCTAAAAATATAGGTAAATTAGGCAAGGGTTACCAGGCGTGCCCGTTATACCATATCTTTTTTTTTTTTGGGTTATGTGAACAAAGCATAAGATTTACATATGAGTGGCTTTTTTTTGAAGAAACGGCATTTTTTCAAGAGAGGCGATGATTTGGAGGTTTTCACTTTCAGTGCCTGCCTTAGCTACAGGGTTGCCAGCACGCTCATTAAAAGCTACACAAATCTACAACTAAATAATACCAATATGTTTTAAAAATTTCGTAATGATTGAATATCTCTGTCAAAAGTTATCGAAATTTAAAAATTTTCAAATTTTCCCGTCCTCTTTTTAGGCACCCAGCGCACACATAGGGTTAAAAAATTCCAAAGCATTATCCGATTCATATGTAAAACACGTTAGAAATTTATTTCGTTAACTTTATTTTTGCGAAAATCATTTGTGCACGAAATAATAGGTATATTAAAAATATCACTTAAATAGCCGCCGGCGCCAAAAGGTTAACAATAACTGACATTTAAAGAGACCTGGGTCTATTCTGCATATACACCAATGTATCCTGAAAGTTTCAGCTCAATCGGATGGCGCGTTCCCGAGATTATCTCACTGAAATTTTTTGATGATATATATATATATATATTTATATAGAAATATGAATTTTTGGCCGAATCGATTTTAATACTAATGTTCTTCGAACATTAGTAAAAACTCTAATGTTCGAAGAACAGTAGAAGAATCGTGCAGGTTTTGAGTGCATATTCCACCACATGAGCTGCTTATTACGGCCAAACTGTTTCAAATGCCACGTTTTACTTTGGTCTCAAGAATGCATTATAACTCATATGGTAGAAGGTTTCAGATATTACCACTGGCATGGGTTTCAAAGTTTATGAAAGAAAAACACTTGTTAATTATATTCGTTGTCAGTTGCTTATTTCACCAAACTTTGAAAGCAGCATCTCATATAACATCAATGAAGAAAATGCTCAGTGCCTGCAGCACTGTAACTGAAGTTGGTGTTT
The DNA here is from genome assembly GCA_963978885.1 of Nemotelus pantherinus. NCBI lineage: Eukaryota > Metazoa > Arthropoda > Insecta > Diptera > Stratiomyidae > Nemotelus > Nemotelus pantherinus. The sequence continues at coordinate 55,506,786 of OZ022265.1, forward strand.
GGGGCTGCGATCCGAAAAATTTGCAGAACTTAGGGAATTGAAACATCGGTTATTTATTTTCATTGTAAATGTTTCCGGTATGAATACTAACTGTAAGCATTTATTGATACAAAAGTAGCACAACCGAATCGTGCTGGCAACCTTTCGCCAGTATCAAAGCCAAGAATATATCACATCTGCTTCACGTTGTTACATTACATTCGAAGTTATAGGAGTATAAAGAAATTTAGGGTTACCTGCAGCGAGTTTTTCAAATAATCGAAAGCTTAATATTTGCTGTTTTTTGTCACTACAATATCATTACCAATTGAAAATTCTACGATAAAACTGCTTAATAAAGATATTGCAAACAAACACAAAACCAACAATAGCTGGCAACCCTATCGTGGCTTTTCAACCACATTTGGCCTGAATAATATATGTAATAGGTTCAATTAATTGTATGAAATTCGTATTGATTTCATGACAGCACTGGAAGCTATAGAGCAAAAAGTTTTATTTTCCTGAGCGAATTTTCAAAACCAAAGACACACAAATTACCATAGCTTGCAGCACCAATCGATTTTTTCAACCAAATTTCTATCAAACAGAGCTTGGAGTAAGGTGCAGCTACTGTGTCAATTTCATGAAAATCTGGTTACTAATAATACAAATAATACTTAAAATACTAATTCAATTTTTTTTCAATTCAAAAAATTTCAAAACATTATCCGATTCACATGTAATATATATGATGATAAATAGATTATAAGTTAATTGATATTTTCAATCAAATAAATTGTATCGATACTAATTAAGTTCAACCCTGCATATGTTATTTCCATAAATTTATAAATTGATGATGATTGATAAAATTGATGAGTAAGTTTATTCACACTAGCAGAAGTAAAATTGAAAATATGCATATTACAGAATCAGCAATTTGAGGTGAATACACTTGCTTGTACTTTGGTCTATGCAGAAAACAATAATTGTATTTTGAACATGTACTTTTACCGACTAAGCAATAATTACTGATCGAAATTTAGTACTTAAGCAATGAACAGCTTTGGTTCATTCTCTTTCAATCAATAAACGGCGATTATTCAGGTAATCTGTTGTTTTATTGATGTTACTATAATTTTAGGATTATAGTAATTTACGTCAATTAATTTTAGGATTAATTGAACATTTGGTCCTTCGAACCGGATTCTTGGTTCTAGTACATTAAATACAGTTTCGAGCAATTAATACGAAGATGCCAGCGGACACGGCCCAGAAGTTTAACCCTACAGCAGTGGAAAAGCAGAAATTTAATATCGACGAAGTGCATCGATTCGTGCGGAATTTTAAGAAGGATTCTTCTGGAAGACATTCGAAGAAATATTTTCAATGCAAGATTCAGTTATTGGAAGCAAAGTGGGCAAAGTGTGAAGAGCTGCATCATGAAGTCATGGCGATTAAGGCGGACAATTCGACTCTGTTAGAAGATTACGTCAGCACTTATGAAGAGGCAGAACGTTTGGTCGAGGAGTACACGGTGATGTTCCATGAACATGTGGTGGAGTATGACGACGTGCGCAGACAGGGTGAACAAACCACTTCACTTCAGCCATTAAATCATGAGCAGAGTCCTGTTTCAAATGAGGGAGCAGTACCGCTGGAGCGGATTAAAATCCCCAAATTCAATGGGGACTTGAAGAATTGGAATTCGTTCCAGGACATTTTTAATGTGATGGTGCATCGTAGCGGAAATCTCGGGCCAGTCCAGAAAATGCAGTATTTGAAAGCGTCGTTGGTTGGAGACGCAGAGCAGGTGATCAAGCACCTGAATATCACTGAGGCTAATTATGAGGAAGCATGGTCATTAGTTGTTAAACGGTTCAACAATCCCAGAGCCATTGCTAACGGCCTCATGGGGTTATTATGGTCCATCAAGCCATGTGGGCAACCCAGCGCATCATCAATAAAGGAGATATTCAACAAAACGAACGAGGTTTTGTGCAGTATTAAGACAACAGGGCAGAATATGGCAGATATATTATTGGTATATATGCTACAACAAAAACTTGATGTCGAGTCTGGCATCCAATGGCAGAATTCAATTGGGGCGTCAACTGAAGTTCCGACGGTTGAGCAGTTTCTCGAGTTCTTGTCCAGACGTCTTGCAGTACTAGAGGCGATACAAAACAAGGAAATTAAGAAGACTGCCAAAGTCAATGCACTTACAGCCACATCAGTACCAAGGGTCAAGAGTTTTGCAAAGTGCTCAATATGCAAAGGGGAGCATAAGCCGTTTGCATGCAGAAAATTTACGGACGCCAGTGTTAACAAAAGACGCGAACTGATCAAACAAGCACGTTTATGCTTTAACTGCTTGAGCAGTCAGCATGTGGCTGCAGCGTGCCCATCTACGTCTCGATGCAAAAAATGTAATGGGAAGCATTACACTGCACTTCATCTAGACAACGAGACCAAGGAAAATACAGACACAGAAACAGCACAACAGCAAATCCAGCATGTGTCATCTTTCAAGACTTTGTCACCGAGCACAAGGAAGGTTGTACTTTTGGCAACCGCCATAGTATGGACAAAGGATAGTCTGGGCAATTACATTCCACTAAGAGCATTAGTTGATCAAGGCTCACAGAAATCGTTCATAACGGAGTCTGCAGCACAAGCTTTGGGAATTCAAAGGCTTCAGAGTAATATTAAAATATATGGAATCAGTGAGACTCCAATCAAGACAAAGGGCTTCTTGACAGTAAGTTGCAAACAAAAGTGGTTACCTCAGGACATAAGGTTCAACTTGCATGTTTTACCCAGATTAACGACATGTTTACCACAGAGTAAACTCCGAGACTTGAACCTCGGGATAGAAAATGAAGCACTGGCAGACCCCAGTTACAACATACCTGCAAAAATTGATATATTGCTCGGTGCAGATGCATATGGTGGAATTATTTTAAACGGCCTCAAAAAAGATAATAACGGACAGTTGCTGCTTCAGAAAACATGCTTGGGTTGGATAATATCTGGACCTACAAATGTAGAAAATAAGAATGACGATGAATTTAGTCTGGTCACTCTTGAAGAATTGGATACAACTTTAAAACGGTTTTGGGAACAGGAAGAGTTGACACCAATGAATCCTATGTCAGAAGAAGAGAGGGAAGCGGAACGGCATTTTTCGTTGACTACAAAGCGTGACATGACGTCGGGAAGGTATATAGTGCGCCTGCCCTTTAAATTGGAGTCTTCTCCAGCAACTGAACTACGCTCTTCGATGACAGCAGCCATCAAAGGTTTCCAAAGAATGGAAAATCGGCTATTAAAGGACGAGTGCTTAAAAGCAGAATATAATGACTTTCTGCAGAACTATTTGGAATTAGGGCACATGGAGGAGGTCCCGTCTAATTTAGTATACAAGGAGCCATCGTATTACCTTCCTCATCATGCCGTAATCAAGCCTTCGAGCACAACGACGAAGGTCAGAGTGGTCTTTAATGCGTCCTTTAAGACTAATTCCGGAAAATCGCTAAATGATTTGTTGATGGTTGGCCCAACAATCCAAGACAATATATTTGATATACTTCTACGGTGGCGAACACATGCAGTAGTAATTACAGGCGATATAGAAAAGATGTTCCGCCAGATCACAGTTAATACAGCGGACACCGATTTTCAACGTATCGTGTGGAGACCCAAAGTTCCTGGTCCGATCAAACACTACCGCTTGAAAACGGTAACATATGGTACAGCAAGCGCTCCATTCCAAGCAGTACGAGTGCTTCATCAGTTGGCCGACGATGAGAAATTTAAGCATCCAACTGCATGCGAAGTTATAAGGAAAGACTTTTACGTCGATGATTTGATGACTGGTACAGCGGATACAGCTAGTGCTATAGCTTTGCTGAATGAAATAAAATCCTGTTTGGCAGCCGGCAAAATGAATTTTCGGAAATGGGCTTCCAATCGAGACGAGGTGCTTGAGAGCGTTTCTTTGGAAGATAGAGCTGCGATTGGTCCAATCAGCATCAACATGGAGTCATTTGTTAAAACGCTCGGTTTATTGTGGCATCCGAAAGATGATATTTTCTCCTTTAAAGTAGACATGTCCCACATTAAACAGGATTTGACGACTAAAAGAAACGTTGCATCAACAATTGCAAGACTATATGACCCACTAGGATGGCTACAACCCGCAATCATCCAAGGCAAGAAAATTTTGCAGCAGCTATGGGTACAAGGAGTGGATTGGGATGAAAACATTCCGGATAATATGATGGCAGATTGGTTGCAATTCACAAATCAGTGTCAAGCGTTAGAAAGGTTGAGAATTCCAAGGTATCTGGGAACTACGGCATCAGATCAGTTTGAAATCCATGGATTCTGTGACGCTTCAAACACTGCTTATGCAGCTGTTGTATATTTGCGTGTGGTATCAATGTTTCGAGATGTTCGGGTTTCCTTGATTACAGCCAAATCGAAGGTCGCTCCATTGAAAGTGCAATCTATTCCTAGACTGGAGCTGTGTGGAGCAGTGCTCTTAAGTAATTTGATTGCAAGAATTAAGAGGGTCATGAAATTCGGAAATGAAATACCAACCTTTTACTGGACCGACTCAACAACAGTACTGGCTTACATAAATGGACTGCCGATCAGATGGAAAACTTATGTGGCGAACCGTGTTAGTGAAATTCAAACACTTAGCAAGCCTTCTGACTGGCATCACATAGAATCACAGTACAATCCAGCTGACTGCGCATCACGAGGTATACCGCCCAATGAATTAATCAATCATCCCTTATGGTGGTCAGGTCCTCAGTGGCTATCAGAGCCATCAATCACATACAAGTCAAGAGCAGAAACTGAAAGGGCAGATTTAGAGCGGCGGGAAACAAGTGTTCACTTAGCTACTGAAAATTTAGAAGACAACATTCTAACTCGGTTTTCGAGCTATACTCGTTTAATACGAGTTGTAGCGTATTGCCTTCGTATGAGAGCCAAGGATTCTCGACGCACATTTCTGACTACAGAAGAGTTGAGGCAAGCAACTTTAACTTGCATTCGAATATCTCAGCAATCGTCATATAGAAATGAAATTAGAGCACTGCGTTCAAAGGGGTTTATTGATTTCGCATCCAACATCGTCCCGTTGAATCCATTACTTGATTCTGAGGGTATCCTCAGGGTGGGCGGAAGAGTGGAAAATGCTGACTTACCGTATGATAACAAGCATCAGATACTCATTAGCACAGACTGTCATTTTGCAAAATTGATTGTGGAACGGTTTCATCAGCAAACACTGCACGGGGGACAGCAGTTAGTGATTTCAACGATTCGCACAAAGTACTGGATACCACAAGTGCAAAAGTTAGTTAAAAGCTGTATTCACAAGTGTATAAAATGCTTTAAATGCAATGCCCAGACGCAAAAGCAATTAATGGGAAACCTGCCGAAGGAAAGAGTTACCCCGAACGGAGCTTTTTTGAACTGCGGTTTGGATTTTGCTGGACCTATAACTTTGAAATGGTCAGCTGGTCGTGGTGCCAAGAGCATGAAATCATATATTGCTTTGTTCGTGTGCCTAGTAACAAAGGCTATTCATCTCGAAGTTGTCAGCGATCTGACATCAAAGGCATGTATTGCGGCAATAAAACGATTTGTTGCAAGACGTGGATTGTGTAGGAATATCTACAGTGACTGCGGGACTAATTTCATCGGAGCAAGTAAGGAGCTCAAGGAACAATTCGCTAAGGTACGTCTAGAAACTGAAGCCTACTTAGCAAATGAGGAAATAAAATGGCATTTCAACCCTCCTCGAAGCCCCCACTTTGGAGGTCTGTGGGAAGCGGGTATAAAATCCGTGAAACTGCATCTAGTCAAAACCATAGGGAACACACTGCTCAATATGGAAGAAATGTACACCGTTTTGACGCAAATTGAGGCAGCTTTAAACAGTCGTCCTTTGAGTCCTATAAGTGATGATATTAATGATGAAGCAGCACTGACACCTGGACACTTTTTGATTGGTAGAAATTTGACAGCAATACCAACTGAAGTACCAATAGGAGACGACAACCTATTGAAGAAATGGAAGCTTACGCAGAAAATAGTAGTCAATTTTTGGAAACAGTGGAGTCGCGAATATTTGTCAAGACTTCAAAATAGACCTAAGTGGATGAGAAAACAAACGAATGTCAAGAGGGGACAACTTGTTCTAGTAAAGGATGAGAACTATCCTCCCACTAAGTGGCCACTCGCGAGAATAATTGATGTACATCCGGGTGATGACGGATTGGTACGTGTAGCTACTGTAAAATTCAGAGGTAATCTTACGAAACGTGCTGTTGCCAAATTATGCCCCCTTCCCGTTGACACCACTTCGGAGGATGAACATTGCAATCACAATGATAGCCGGACGAGCGAAGAAAGCCAGGCAAATGATTCGAGCACGGAAAGCACAGCTGCTGACAGTCATCCAACTCGGCGAACAATGCCAATTTCATATGCAGGGCTCGCACTGTTCTTATGCATCGCATGTCTTATACCGTTTACACAGGCGCTACAAACGTCCAAAGGAATTGATCAGGATAGCATCCAAGCAAACTCAAGCCTGACCTATTTAAAGGGTGGTCTAGTGATAGAAAATTTAGGACAAGCTTATTTAAGCAAAGGGACCTTGCAGCTGAAACTTGTAATGAAATTGAGTGACATAAGGAGGGACGAAGATAACATCAATGATGTATTAAACAACATCACTAGACTTTGTAAGGCAGGATCTGCTATAACCGAAGAGATAGACTGCAAGGATTTAATAGACCACTTAACATCTTATGTGAACGAGATTAAAGACAAAATCAGCACGTTATATTTCATGCGAACTCGACAAAGGCGTGGCGCATTGGGAAATATTCTCACTGCAGTTTTTGGGGTAAACGACGAAGTTTATAAGGACATTGAGACACTGACTACGAACCAACAAAATTTAAGGAACATGCTAGAAAGGGGAAACAAATTGATGTTGCGAGCAACTCACGTGTGGAACAAAACCAATTCTCATGTGGATATTAATTTGAAGCATTTCAATGAAAGACTCAATACCGTCATATCCCGAATTAATGAGTATAACAGCTGGTACAAAGCAACAGATCACAACAAGATCAATCTTCAGTTCCTGGGAACCTACCAACGAGCGCTCAGTTACTTGCAAAGCATATTCAACAAATACTCATCAATTCTAGAATCAGTCTACAATATGAAAGACATTTTGAATATAGTTCCCACAAGAACTGTTAGATCCACCATCCATGCAACAGAAAGTATTTTACCACCTTCTATGAAGGTATTACATATATCTCTCAAACCACTGAAAGTACAACATGAAGCAGAAACATTAAACATCATTGGATTCCTTCCTATAGTCGATATTCATAAACTTGATCTGTTCAAAGCTTCAGCCATACCTCATTTAATTAGCAATCGAACCTATGTAGTTCAAGATGTCACGACCAATATTCTGGGAGTAAGTTTTGATCAACAAGTTTATTTGGAGCTCAATGAATCTCAATTTGACGATTCTATTATGATTAATGAAACCAGCTTCGTAATCAACTCCAATATGCTATATCATATAAAGAACAAACCAAACTGTCTGATTAAGGAAATATACAATACCTTCGACGGAGAATTCTGCTCAAACCGTATCTTCACCTCTAACTCTTCAAACATACTTTGGAAGCAGCTATATGCCCGCAACAAATGGTTATTTGTCACTGCCAAGCCAATACCAGCACATCTTATCTGCAACGGAAACCGAGAAGAGGTCGTTTTAAATGGAACAGTCATGTTAAACTTAAAACCAGAGTGTGTCTTCATATCGGCACAATATACACTATCCGCCGATAGACAAGAGTTCGCCAATATCGCATCTTTGATTACGAAGCCGATGCAAATAGCTCCAAACATAAATGTATCATCAGCCCCGGAAATTCAACTGAACGAGATTTTAAAACCATCCGAGTCGTTCGTGACTCTAATCAATCAAGCTGAGGACATACAACAGTCTACAGATGAATTAATTTGGGTTCGAATACGCAACCACCATTCGATTGCGGCAGCTTCAATTACAATGTCAACACTCCTAATCATGGGCCTCATATGCAGATGTCTTTACCGCAACAGATTCAAATGCAAGACCACGCAGCAGCACACTACACCTCGATGGTTTGATTCTGACACCACCGAAACTGCACCGAAACAGCAATCCAAGGAGTAGTAAGAACACTAGGTTCTTGGTGGGCGGAATGATGATAAATAGATTATAAGTTAATTGATATTTTCAATCAAATAAATTGTATCGATACTAATTAAGTTCAACCCTGCATATGTTATTTCCATAAATTTATAAATTGATGATGATTGATAAAATTGATGAGTAAGTTTATTCACACTAGCAGAAGTAAAATTGAAAATATGCATATTACAGAATCAGCAATTTGAGGTGAATACACTTGCTTGTACTTTGGTCTATGCAGAAAACAATAATTGTATTTTGAACATGTACTTTTACCAACTAAGCAATAATTACTGATCGAAATTTAGTACTTAAGCAATGAACAGCTTTGGTTCATTCTCTTTCAATCAATAAAGCTGCGATTATTCAGGTAATCTGTTGTTTTATTGATGTTACTATAATTTTAGGATTATAGTAATTTAGTTCAATATTCTACTTTAATTTTAGGATTATAGTAATTTAGTTCAGTATATCTGCCATATTCTGCCCTGTTGTACAAAATTTACCCGCAATACTACAACTTAGCTCTGAAGCAGAGGAGTACCACAAACTATTGTCTTTGGAAATGATGAAAGAATTTAGCATCAATAAGACAAGATCAATCCAACTTCTATAATCCGATAAAAACATTCATAAACTTACCATTCCTCCAGAAGAAAGAACGATGGAGATTGAGCTACAATAACAATCAACAAGACCACAGGATGCTACGTTTGGTTAGTATTTTGTTAAGTAAATTTAAGTGCAGAACATTGAAATTAGGATAAGCTTATAGTTGGGACATTGACTCGAGGATAATCAACTGTGATACCAAACCAGACATCACGGCAGGGAAAACAACAGACAAGATCGAAAAGAACTACATCAACTCAGACAAACATCTAAATAAAAAAAAAACTCTAGCGCACCTGAACCGCTAGAAACACTAATGTTCGAAGAACAGTAGAAGAATCGTGCAGCTTTTGAGTGCATATTCCACCACATGTGCGGCTTATTACGGCCAAACTGTTTCAAATGCCACGTTTTACTTTCGTCTTAAGAATGCATTATAACTCATATGGTGGAAGGTTTCAGATATTACCACTGGCATGAATTTCAACGTTTATGAGAGCAAAACACGGGTTAATTATATTCGTTATCAGTTACTTATTTCACATAATTTTGAAAGCAGCATCTCATATAACATCAATGAAGAAAATGCTCAGTGCTTGCAGCACTGTAACTGAAGTTGGTGTTTGGGGCTGCGATCCGAAAAATTTGCAGAACTTTGCGAATTGTAACATCGGTTATTTATTTTCATTGTAAATGTTTCCAGTATGTATACTAACTGTAAGCATTTATTGATACAAAAGTAGCACAACCGACTCGTGCTGGCAACCTTTCGCCAGTATCAAAGTCAAGAATATATCAAATCTGCTTCACGTTGTTTAATTACATTCGAAGTTATAGGAGTATAAAGAAATTTAGGGTTACCTGCAGCGAGTTTTTTCAAATGATCGAAAGCTTAATATTTGCTGTTTATTGTCACTACAATATCATTACCATTTGAAAATTCTACGATAAAACCGCTTAATAAAGATATTGCAATTAAACACAAAACAAACAATAGCTGGCAACCCTATCGTGGCTTTTCAACCAAATTTGGCCTGAATAATGTTGATAATAAGTTTCATTAATTGTATGAAATTCGTATTGATTTCATGACTGCACTAGAAGTTATAGTGCAAAAAGTTTTATTTTCCTGAGCGAATTTTCAAAACCAAAGACACAAAAATTACCATAGCTGGCAGCACCAATCAAATTTTTCAACCAAATTTCCACCAAACAGAGATTAGAGTTAGGTTTAGCTACTGTGTCAATTTCATGAAAATCTGGTAACTTATTAGCATTTAATAGGGCAAAAAGCAGTTTTTTTTCTTTGTAATTTTTCAAGATGGCACCACTGGCACAGAGTTGCCCACAATTCAAAATCGCTTCTATTAAATCTGGTCTTACTTAAGTCCAATGCATTCTGTAAATTTTAGCTGTATCTGATTATTGGTTCGTGAGATTCCGTGAACAGAAGTTTTTGATGCTAAAAATATAGGTTAACTGGGAGAGGGTTACCGTTCTTGTCCGACATGAAATTTCCAAAGTTTTATTTTGAACGTGTAGATAAAACATAAGATTTATATACAGATTGGTTTTATTGTAAGAAACGGACATTTTTTTGAATATTCGATGGTTTGAACGTTTTCACTACCAAATTTTTTTTTTCAAAATGAAGACACCAAAATTATCATAGCTGGCAGCTCCAACCGAATTTTTCGACCAAATTTCTACCAAA
>OZ022265.1:55527389-55549889 GCA_963978885.1 Nemotelus pantherinus
GGTTGGAGACGCAGAGCAGGTGATCAAGCACCTGAATATCACTGAGGCTAATTATGAGGAAGCATGGTCATTAGTTGTTAAACGGTTCAACAATCCCAGAGCCATTGCTAACGGCCTCATGGGGTTATTATGGTCCATCAAGCCATGTGGGCAACCCAGCGCATCATCAATAAAGGAGATATTCAACAAAACGAACGAGGTTTTGTGCAGTATTAAGACAACAGGGCAGAATATGGCAGATATATTATTGGTATATATGCTACAACAAAAACTTGATGTCGAGTCTGGCATCCAATGGCAGAATTCAATTGGGGCGTCAACTGAAGTTCCGACGGTTGAGCAGTTTCTCGAGTTCTTGTCCAGACGTCTTGCAGTACTAGAGGCGATACAAAACAAGGAAATTAAGAAGACTGCCAAAGTCAATGCACTTACAGCCACATCAGTACCAAGGGTCAAGAGTTTTGCAAAGTGCTCAATATGCAAAGGGGAGCATAAGCCGTTTGCATGCAGAAAATTTACGGACGCCAGTGTTAACAAAAGACGCGAACTGATCAAACAAGCACGTTTATGCTTTAACTGCTTGAGCAGTCAGCATGTGGCTGCAGCGTGCCCATCTACGTCTCGATGCAAAAAATGTAATGGGAAGCATTACACTGCACTTCATCTAGACAACGAGACCAAGGAAAATACAGACACAGAAACAGCACAACAGCAAATCCAGCATGTGTCATCTTTCAAGACTTTGTCACCGAGCACAAGGAAGGTTGTACTTTTGGCAACCGCCATAGTATGGACAAAGGATAGTCTGGGCAATTACATTCCACTAAGAGCATTAGTTGATCAAGGCTCACAGAAATCGTTCATAACGGAGTCTGCAGCACAAGCTTTGGGAATTCAAAGGCTTCAGAGTAATATTAAAATATATGGAATCAGTAAGACTCCAATCAAGACAAAGGGCTTCTTGACAGTAAGTTGCAAACAAAAGTGGTTACCTCAGGACATAAGGTTCAACTTGCATGTTTTACCCAGATTAACGACATGTTTACCACAGAGTAAACTCCGAGACTTGAACCTCGGGATAGAAAATGAAGCACTGGCAGACCCCAGTTACAACATACCTGCAAAAATTGATATATTGCTCGGTGCAGATGCATATGGTGGAATTATTTTAAACGGCCTCAAAAAAGATAATAACGGACAGTTGCTGCTTCAGAAAACATGCTTGGGTTGGATAATATCTGGACCTACAAATGTAGAAAATAAGAATGACGATGAATTTAGTCTGGTCACTCTTGAAGAATTGGATACAACTTTAAAACGGTTTTGGGAACAGGAAGAGTTGACACCAATGAATCCTATGTCAGAAGAAGAGAGGGAAGCGGAACGGCATTTTTCGTTGACTACAAAGCGTGACATGACGTCGGGAAGGTATATAGTGCGCCTGCCCTTTAAATTGGAGTCTTCTCCAGCAACTGAACTACGCTCTTCGATGACAGCAGCCATCAAAGGTTTCCAAAGAATGGAAAATCGGCTATTAAAGGACGAGTGCTTAAAAGCAGAATATAATGACTTTCTGCAGAACTATTTGGAATTAGGGCACATGGAGGAGGTCCCGTCTAATTTAGTATACAAGGAGCCATCGTATTACCTTCCTCATCATGCCGTAATCAAGCCTTCGAGCACAACGACGAAGGTCAGAGTGGTCTTTAATGCGTCCTTTAAGACTAATTCCGGAAAATCGCTAAATGATTTGTTGATGGTTGGCCCAACAATCCAAGACAATATATTTGATATACTTCTACGGTGGCGAACACATGCAGTAGTAATTACAGGCGATATAGAAAAGATGTTCCGCCAGATCACAGTTAATACAGCGGACACCGATTTTCAACGTATCGTGTGGAGACCCAAAGTTCCTGGTCCGATCAAACACTACCGCTTGAAAACGGTAACATATGGTACAGCAAGCGCTCCATTCCAAGCAGTACGAGTGCTTCATCAGTTGGCCGACGATGAGAAATTTAAGCATCCAACTGCATGCGAAGTTATAAGGAAAGACTTTTACGTCGATGATTTGATGACTGGTACAGCGGATACAGCTAGTGCTATAGCTTTGCTGAATGAAATAAAATCCTGTTTGGCAGCCGGCAAAATGAATTTTCGGAAATGGGCTTCCAATCGAGACGAGGTGCTTGAGAGCGTTTCTTTGGAAGATAGAGCTGCGATTGGTCCAATCAGCATCAACATGGAGTCATTTGTTAAAACGCTCGGTTTATTGTGGCATCCGAAAGATGATATTTTCTCCTTTAAAGTAGACATGTCCCACATTAAACAGGATTTGACGACTAAAAGAAACGTTGCATCAACAATTGCAAGACTATATGACCCACTAGGATGGCTACAACCCGCAATCATCCAAGGCAAGAAAATTTTGCAGCAGCTATGGGTACAAGGAGTGGATTGGGATGAAAACATTCCGGATAATATGATGGCAGATTGGTTGCAATTCACAAATCAGTGTCAAGCGTTAGAAAGGTTGAGAATTCCAAGGTATCTGGGAACTACGGCATCAGATCAGTTTGAAATCCATGGATTCTGTGACGCTTCAAACACTGCTTATGCAGCTGTTGTATATTTGCGTGTGGTATCAATGTTTCGAGATGTTCGGGTTTCCTTGATTACAGCCAAATCGAAGGTCGCTCCATTGAAAGTGCAATCTATTCCTAGACTGGAGCTGTGTGGAGCAGTGCTCTTAAGTAATTTGATTGCAAGAATTAAGAGGGTCATGAAATTCGGAAATGAAATACCAACCTTTTACTGGACCGACTCAACAACAGTACTGGCTTACATAAATGGACTGCCGATCAGATGGAAAACTTATGTGGCGAACCGTGTTAGTGAAATTCAAACACTTAGCAAGCCTTCTGACTGGCATCACATAGAATCACAGTACAATCCAGCTGACTGCGCATCACGAGGTATACCGCCCAATGAATTAATCAATCATCCCTTATGGTGGTCAGGTCCTCAGTGGCTATCAGAGCCATCAATCACATACAAGTCAAGAGCAGAAACTGAAAGGGCAGATTTAGAGCGGCGGGAAACAAGTGTTCACTTAGCTACTGAAAATTTAGAAGACAACATTCTAACTCGGTTTTCGAGCTATACTCGTTTAATACGAGTTGTAGCGTATTGCCTTCGTATGAGAGCCAAGGATTCTCGACGCACATTTCTGACTACAGAAGAGTTGAGGCAAGCAACTTTAACTTGCATTCGAATATCTCAGCAATCGTCATATAGAAATGAAATTAGAGCACTGCGTTCAAAGGGGTTTATTGATTTCGCATCCAACATCGTCCCGTTGAATCCATTACTTGATTCTGAGGGTATCCTCAGGGTGGGCGGAAGAGTGGAAAATGCTGACTTACCGTATGATAACAAGCATCAGATACTCATTAGCACAGACTGTCATTTTGCAAAATTGATTGTGGAACGGTTTCATCAGCAAACACTGCACGGGGGACAGCAGTTAGTGATTTCAACGGTTCGCACAAAGTACTGGATACCACAAGTGCAAAAGTTAGTTAAAAGCTGTATTCACAAGTGTATAAAATGCTTTAAATGCAATGCCCAGACGCAAAAGCAATTAATGGGAAACCTGCCGAAGGAAAGAGTTACCCCGAACGGAGCTTTTTTGAACTGCGGTTTGGATTTTGCTGGACCTATAACTTTGAACTGATCAGCTGGTCGTGGTGCCAAGAGCATGAAATCATATATTGCTTTGTTCGTGTGCCTAGTAACAAAGGCTATTCATCTCGAAGTTGTCAGCGATCTGACATCAAAGGCATGTATTGCGGCAATAAAACGATTTGTTGCAAGACGTGGATTGTGTAGGAATATCTACAGTGACTGCGGGACTAATTTCATCGGAGCAAGTAAGGAGCTCAAGGAACAATTCGCTAAGGTACGTCTAGAAACTGAAGCCTACTTAGCAAATGAGGAAATAAAATGGCATTTCAACCCTCCTCGAAGCCCCCACTTTGGAGGTCTGTGGGAAGCGGGTATAAAATCCGTGAAACTGCATCTAGTCAAAACCATAGGGAACACACTGCTCAATATGGAAGAAATGTACACCGTTTTGACGCAAATTGAGGCAGCTTTAAACAGTCGTCCTTTGAGTCCTATAAGTGATGATATTAATGATGAAGCAGCACTGACACCTGGACACTTTTTGATTGGTAGAAATTTGACAGCAATACCAACTGAAGTACCAATAGGAGACGACAACCTATTGAAGAAATGGAAGCTTACGCAGAAAATAGTAGTCAGTTTTTGGAAACAGTGGAGTTGCGAATATTTGTCAAGACTTCAAAATAGACCTAAGTGGATGAGAAAACAAACGAATGTCAAGAGGGGACAACTTGTTCTAGTAAAGGATGAGAACTATCCTCCCACTAAGTGGCCACTCGCGAGAATAATTGATGTACATCCGGGTGATGACGGATTGGTACGTGTAGCTACTGTAAAATTCAGAGGTAATCTTACGAAACGTGCTGTTGCCAAATTATGCCCCCTTCCCGTTGACACCACTTCGGAGGATGAACATTGCAATCACAATGATAGCCGGACGAGCGAAGAAAGCCAGGCAAATGATTCGAGCACGGAAGGCACAGCTGCTGACAGTCATCCAACTCGGCGAACAATGCCAATTTCATATGCAGGGCTCGCACTGTTCTTATGCATCGCATGTCTTATACCGTTTACACAGGCGCTACAAACGTCCAAAGGAATTGATCAGGATAGCATCCAAGCAAACTCAAGCCTGACCTATTTAAAGGGTGGTCTAGTGATAGAAAATTTAGGACAAGCTTATTTAAGCAAAGGGACCTTGCAGCTGAAACTTGTAATGAAATTGAGTGACATAAGGAGGGACGAAGATAACATCAATGATGTATTAAACAACATCACTAGACTTTGTAAGGCAGGATCTGCTATAACCGAAGAGATAGACTGCAAGGATTTAATAGACCACTTAACATCTTATGTGAACGAGATTAAAGACAAAATCAGCACGTTATATTTCATGCGAACTCGACAAAGGCGTGGCGCATTGGGAAATATTCTCACTGCAGTTTTTGGGGTAAACGACGAAGTTTATAAGGACATTGAGACACTGACTACGAACCAACAAAATTTAAGGAACATGCTAGAAAGGGGAAACAAATTGATGTTGCGAGCAACTCACGTGTGGAACAAAACCAATTCTCATGTGGATATTAATTTGAAGCATTTCAATGAAAGACTCAATACCGTCATATCCCGAATTAATGAGTATAACAGCTGGTACAAAGCAACAGATCACAACAAGATCAATCTTCAGTTCCTGGGAACCTACCAACGAGCGCTCAGTTACTTGCAAAGCATATTCAACAAATACTCATCAATTCTAGAATCAGTCTACAATATGAAAGACATTTTGAATATAGTTCCCACAAGAACTGTTAGATCCACCATCCATGCAACAGAAAGTATTTTACCACCTTCTATGAAGGTATTACATATATCTCTCAAACCACTGAAAGTACAACATGAAGCAGAAACATTAAACATCATTGGATTCCTTCCTATAGTCGATATTCATAAACTTGATCTGTTCAAAGCTTCAGCCATACCTCATTTAATTAGCAATCGAACCTATGTAGTTCAAGATGTCACGACCAATATTCTGGGAGTAAGTTTTGATCAACAAGTTTATTTGGAGCTCAATGAATCTCAATTTGACGATTCTATTATGATTAATGAAACCAGCTTCGTAATCAACTCCAATATGCTATATCATATAAAGAACAAACCAAACTGTCTGATTAAGGAAATATACAATACCTTCGACGGAGAATTCTGCTCAAACCGTATCTTCACCTCTAACTCTTCAAACATACTTTGGAAGCAGCTATATGCCCGCAACAAATGGTTATTTGTCACTGCCAAGCCAATACCAGCACATCTTATCTGCAACGGAAACCGAGAAGAGGTCGTTTTAAATGGAACAGTCATGTTAAACTTAAAACCAGAGTGTGTCTTCATATCGGCACAATATACACTATCCGCCGATAGACAAGAGTTCGCCAATATCGCATCTTTGATTACGAAGCCGATGCAAATAGCTCCAAACATAAATGTATCATCAGCCCCGGAAATTCAACTGAACGAGATTTTAAAACCATCCGAGTCGTTCGTGACTCTAATCAATCAAGCTGAGGACATACAACAGTCTACAGATGAATTAATTTGGGTTCGAATACGCAACCACCATTCGATTGCGGCAGCTTCAATTACAATGTCAACACTCCTAATCATGGGCCTCATATGCAGATGTCTTTACCGCAACAGATTCAAATGCAAGACCACGCAGCAGCACACTACACCTCGATGGTTTGATTCTGACACCACCGAAACTGCACCGAAACAGCAATCCAAGGAGTAGTAAGAACACTAGGTTCTTGGTGGGCGGAATGATGATAAATAGATTATAAGTTAATTGATATTTTCAATCAAATAAATTGTATCGATACTAATTAAGTTCAACCCTGCATATGTTATTTCCATAAATTTATAAATTGATGATGATTGATAAAATTGATGAGTAAGTTTATTCACACTAGCAGAAGTAAAATTGAAAATATGCATATTACAGAATCAGCAATTTGAGGTGAATACACTTGCTTGTACTTTGGTCTATGCAGAAAACAATAATTGTATTTTGAACATGTACTTTTACCAACTAAGCAATAATTACTGATCGAAATTTAGTACTTAAGCAATGAACAGCTTTGGTTCATTCTCTTTCAATCAATAAAGCTGCGATTATTCAGGTAATCTGTTGTTTTATTGATGTTACTATAATTTTAGGATTATAGTAATTTAGTTCAATATTCTACTTTAATTTTAGGATTATAGTAATTTAGTTCAGTATATCTGCCATATTCTGCCCTGTTGTACAAAATTTACCCGCAATACTACAACTTAGCTCTGAAGCAGAGGAGTACCACAAACTATTGTCTTTGGAAATGATGAAAGAATTTAGCATCAATAAGACAAGATCAATCCAACTTCTATAATCCGATAAAAACATTCATAAACTTACCATTCCTCCAGAAGAAAGAACGATGGAGATTGAGCTACAATAACAATCAACAAGACCACAGGATGCTACGTTTGGTTAGTATTTTGTTAAGTAAATTTAAGTGCAGAACATTGAAATTAGGATAAGCTTATAGTTGGGACATTGACTCGAGGATAATCAACTGTGATACCAAACCAGACATCACGGCAGGGAAAACAACAGACAAGATCGAAAAGAACTACATCAACTCAGACAAACATCTAAATAAAAAAAAAACTCTAGCGCACCTGAACCGCTAGAAACACTAATGTTCGAAGAACAGTAGAAGAATCGTGCAGGTTTTGAGTGCATATTCCACCACATGTGCTGCTTATTACGGCCAAACTGTTTCAAATGCCACGTTTTACTTTCGTCTTAAGAATGCATTATAACTCATATGGTGGAAGGTTTCAGATATTAGCACTGGCATGAATTTCAACGTTTATGAGAGCAAAACACGGGTTAATTATATTCGTTATCAGTTACTTATTTCACATAATTTTGAAAGCAGCATCTCATATAACATCAATGAAGAAAATGCTCAGTGCTTGCAGCACTGTAACTGAAGTTGGTGTTTGGGGCTGCGATCCGAAAAATTTGCAGAACTTTGCGAATTGTAACATCGGTTATTTATTTTCATTGTAAATGTTTCCAGTATGTATACTAACTGTAAGCATTTATTGATACAAAAGTAGCACAACCGACTCGTGCTGGCAACCTTTCGCCAGTATCAAAGTCAAGAATATATCAAATCTGCTTCACGTTGTTTAATTACATTCGAAGTTATAGGAGTATAAAGAAATTTAGGGTTACCTGCAGCGAGTTTTTTCAAATGATCGAAAGCTTAATATTTGCTGTTTATTGTCACTACAATATCATTACCATTTGAAAATTCTACGATAAAACCGCTTAATAAAGATATTGCAATTAAACACAAAACAAACAATAGCTGGCAACCCTATCGTGGCTTTTCAACCAAATTTGGCCTGAATAATGTTGATAATAAGTTTCATTAATTGTATGAAATTCGTATTGATTTCATGACTGCACTAGAAGTTATAGTGCAAAAAGTTTTATTTTCCTGAGCGAATTTTCAAAACCAAAGACACAAAAATTACCATAGCTGGCAGCACCAATCAAATTTTTCAACCAAATTTCCACCAAACAGAGATTAGAGTTAGGTTTAGCTACTGTGTCAATTTCATGAAAATCTGGTAACTTATTAGCATTTAATAGGGCAAAAAGCAGTTTTTTTTCTTTGTAATTTTTCAAGATGGCACCACTGGCACAGAGTTGCCCACAATTCAAAATCGCTTCTATTAAATCTGGTCTTACTTAAGTCCAATGCATTCTGTAAATTTTAGCTGTATCTGATTATTGGTTCGTGAGATTCCGTGAACAGAAGTTTTTGATGCTAAAAATAAAGGTTAACTGGGAGAGGGTTACCGTTCTTGTCCGACGTGAAATTTCCAAAGTTTTATTTTGAACGTGTAGATAAAACATAAGATTTATATACAGATTGGTTTTATTGTAAGAAACGGACATTTTTTTGAATATTCGATGGTTTGAACGTTTTCACTTCCAAATTTTTTTTTTCAAAATGAAGACACCAAAATTATCATAGCTGGCAGCTCCAACCGAATTTTTCGACCAAATTTCTACCAAACGTGGCTTAAAGTAAGGTCCAGCAATTGTGTAAGTTTCGTCAAAATCGAACGATTCAATCAGAATTTATAGGGCTAAAAACAATTATCTTTTTTAGTGGTTTTTCAAGATGGCACCACTGGCACAGAATCGCCAGCATTTCAAAATCACTTCTATCAGACCTGGTCCTATTTAAGGCCAATACATGCTGTGAATTTCAAATAATTCTGCTTATCGGATCGTGAGTTTCCATGAACAGAAGTTTTTGATGCTAAAAATATAGGTAAATTGGGCAAGGGTTACCAGGCGTGCCCGTTATACCATATCTTTTTTTTTTTTGGTTATGTAAACAAAGCACAAGATTTACATATGAAAGGCTTTTTTTTGAAGAAACGGCATTTTTTCAAGAGAGAAGATGATTTGGAGGTTTTCATTTTCAGTGCCTGCCCTAGCTACAGGGTTGCCAGCACGCTCATTAAAAGCTACACAAATCAACAACTAAATAATATCAATATGTCCTGAGAATTTCGTAATGATTGAATAGCTCTGTCAAAAGTTATCGAAATTTAAAAATTTTCAAATTTTCCCGTCCTCTTTTTAGGCACCCAGCGCACACATAGGGTTAAAAAATTCCAAAGCATTATCCGATTCATATGTAAAACACGTTAGAAATTTATTTCGTTAACTTTATTTTTGCGAAAATCATTTGTGCACGAAACAATAGGTATATTAAAAATATCACTTAAACGCCCGCCGGCGCCAAAAGGTTAACAATAACTGACATTTAAAGAGACCTGGGTCTATTCTGCATATACATCAATGTATCCTGAAAGTTTCAGCTCAATCGGATGGCGCGTTCCCGAGATTATCTCACTGAAATTTTTTGATGATATATATATATATATATTTATATAGAAATATGAATTTTTGGCCGAATCGATTTTAATACTAATGTTCTTCGAACATTAGTAAAAACTCTAGCGCACCTGAACCGCTAGAAACACTTATGTTCGAAGAACAGTAGAAGAATCGTGCAGGTTTTGAGTGCATATTCCACTACATGTGCTGCTTATTACGGCCAATTTGCCGAAAATTTGCAAAGAAAAATTTGCAGAACTTAGGGAATTGAAACATCGGTTATTTATTTTCATTGTAAATGTTTCCGGTATGAATACTAACTGTAAGCATTTATTGATACAAAAGTAGCACAACCGAATCGTGCTGGCAACCTTTCGCCAGTATCAAAGCCAAGAATATATCACATCTGCTTCACGTTGTTACATTACATTCGAAGTTATAGGAGTATAAAGAAATTTAGGGTTACCTGCAGCGAGTTTTTCAAATAATCGAAAGCTTAATATTTGCTGTTTTTTGTCACTACAATATCATTACCAATTGAAAATTCTACGATAAAACTGCTTAATAAAGATATTGCAAACAAACACAAAACCAACAATAGCTGGCAACCCTATCGTGGCTTTTCAACCACATTTGGCCTGAATAATATATGTAATAGGTTCAATTAATTGTATGAAATTCGTATTGATTTCATGACAGCACTGGAAGTTATAGAGCAAAAAGTTTTATTTTCCTGAGCGAATTTTCAAAACCAAAGACACACAAATTACCATAGCTTGCAGCACCAATCGATTTTTTCAACCAAATTTCTATCAAACAGAGCTTGGAGTAAGGTGCAGCTACTGTGTCAATTTCATGAAAATCTGGTTACTAATAATACAAATAATACTTAAAATACTAATTCAATTTTTTTTCAATTCAAAAAATTTCAAAACATTATCCGATTCACATGTAATATATATGATGATAAATAGATTATAAGTTAATTGATATTTTCAATCAAATAAATTGTATCGATACTAATTAAGTTCAACCCTGCATATGTTATTTCCATAAATTTATAAATTGATGATGATTGATAAAATTGATGAGTAAGTTTATTCACACTAGCAGAAGTAAAATTGAAAATATGCATATTACAGAATCAGCAATTTGAGGTGAATACACTTGCTTGTACTTTGGTCTATGCAGAAAACAATAATTGTATTTTGAACATGTACTTTTACCGACTAAGCAATAATTACTGATCGAAATTTAGTACTTAAGCAATGAACAGCTTTGGTTCATTCTCTTTCAATCAATAAACGGCGATTATTCAGGTAATCTGTTGTTTTATTGATGTTACTATAATTTTAGGATTATAGTAATTTACGTCAATTAATTTTAGGATTAATTGAACATTTGGTCCTTCGAACCGGATTCTTGGTTCTAGTACATTAAATACAGTTTCGAGCAATTAATACGAAGATGCCAGCGGACACGGCCCAGAAGTTTAACCCTACAGCAGTGGAAAAGCAGAAATTTAATATCGACGAAGTGCATCGATTCGTGCGGAATTTTAAGAAGGATTCTTCTGGAAGACATTCGAAGAAATATTTTCAATGCAAGATTCAGTTATTGGAAGCAAAGTGGGCAAAGTGTGAAGAGCTGCATCATGAAGTCATGGCGATTAAGGCGGACAATTCGACTCTGTTAGAAGATTACGTCAGCACTTATGAAGAGGCAGAACGTTTGGTCGAGGAGTACACGGTGATGTTCCATGAACATGTGGTGGAGTATGACGACGTGCGCAGACAGGGTGAACAAACCACTTCACTTCAGCCATTAAATCATGAGCAGAGTCCTGTTTCAAATGAGGGAGCAGTACCGCTGGAGCGGATTAAAATCCCCAAATTCAATGGGGACTTGAAGAATTGGAATTCGTTCCAGGACATTTTTAATGTGATGGTGCATCGTAGCGGAAATCTCGGGCCAGTCCAGAAAATGCAGTATTTGAAAGCGTCGTTGGTTGGAGACGCAGAGCAGGTGATCAAGCACCTGAATATCACTGAGGCTAATTATGAGGAAGCATGGTCATTAGTTGTTAAACGGTTCAACAATCCCAGAGCCATTGCTAACGGCCTCATGGGGTTATTATGGTCCATCAAGCCATGTGGGCAACCCAGCGCATCATCAATAAAGGAGATATTCAACAAAACGAACGAGGTTTTGTGCAGTATTAAGACAACAGGGCAGAATATGGCAGATATATTATTGGTATATATGCTACAACAAAAACTTGATGTCGAGTCTGGCATCCAATGGCAGAATTCAATTGGGGCGTCAACTGAAGTTCCGACGGTTGAGCAGTTTCTCGAGTTCTTGTCCAGACGTCTTGCAGTACTAGAGGCGATACAAAACAAGGAAATTAAGAAGACTGCCAAAGTCAATGCACTTACAGCCACATCAGTACCAAGGGTCAAGAGTTTTGCAAAGTGCTCAATATGCAAAGGGGAGCATAAGCCGTTTGCATGCAGAAAATTTACGGACGCCAGTGTTAACAAAAGACGCGAACTGATCAAACAAGCACGTTTATGCTTTAACTGCTTGAGCAGTCAGCATGTGGCTGCAGCGTGCCCATCTACGTCTCGATGCAAAAAATGTAATGGGAAGCATTACACTGCACTTCATCTAGACAACGAGACCAAGGAAAATACAGACACAGAAACAGCACAACAGCAAATCCAGCATGTGTCATCTTTCAAGACTTTGTCACCGAGCACAAGGAAGGTTGTACTTTTGGCAACCGCCATAGTATGGACAAAGGATAGTCTGGGCAATTACATTCCACTAAGAGCATTAGTTGATCAAGGCTCACAGAAATCGTTCATAACGGAGTCTGCAGCACAAGCTTTGGGAATTCAAAGGCTTCAGAGTAATATTAACATATATGGAATCAGTGAGACTCCAATCAAGACAAAGGGCTTCTTGACAGTAAGTTGCAAGCAAAAGTGGTTACCTCAGGACATAAGGTTCAACTTGCATGTTTTACCCAGATTAACGACATGTTTACCACAGAGTAAACTCCGAGACTTGAACCTCGGGATAGAAAATGAAGCACTGGCAGACCCCAGTTACAACATACCTGCAAAAATTGATATATTGCTCGGTGCAGATGCATATGGTGGAATTATTTTAAACGGCCTCAAAAAAGATAATAACGGACAGTTGCTGCTTCAGAAAACATGCTTGGGTTGGATAATATCTGGACCTACAAATGTAGAAAATAAGAATGACGATGAATTTAGTCTGGTCACTCTTGAAGAATTGGATACAACTTTAAAACGGTTTTGGGAACAGGAAGAGTTGACACCAATGAATCCTATGTCAGAAGAAGAGAGGGAAGCGGAACGGCATTTTTCGTTGACTACAAAGCGTGACATGACGTCGGGAAGGTATATAGTGCGCCTGCCCTTTAAATTGGAGTCTTCTCCAGCAACTGAACTACGCTCTTCGATGACAGCAGCCATCAAAGGTTTCCAAAGAATGGAAAATCGGCTATTAAAGGACGAGTGCTTAAAAGCAGAATATAATGACTTTCTGCAGAACTATTTGGAATTAGGGCACATGGAGGAGGTCCCGTCTAATTTAGTATACAAGGAGCCATCGTATTACCTTCCTCATCATGCCGTAATCAAGCCTTCGAGCACAACGACGAAGGTCAGAGTGGTCTTTAATGCGTCCTTTAAGACTAATTCCGGAAAATCGCTAAATGATTTGTTGATGGTTGGCCCAACAATCCAAGACAATATATTTGATATACTTCTACGGTGGCGAACACATGCAGTAGTAATTACAGGCGATATAGAAAAGATGTTCCGCCAGATCACAGTTAATACAGCGGACACCGATTTTCAACGTATCGTGTGGAGACCCAAAGTTCCTGGTCCGATCAAACACTACCGCTTGAAAACGGTAACATATGGTACAGCAAGCGCTCCATTCCAAGCAGTACGAGTGCTTCATCAGTTGGCCGACGATGAGAAATTTAAGCATCCAACTGCATGCGAAGTTATAAGGAAAGACTTTTACGTCGATGATTTGATGACTGGTACAGCGGATACAGCTAGTGCTATAGCTTTGCTGAATGAAATAAAATCCTGTTTGGCAGCCGGCAAAATGAATTTTCGGAAATGGGCTTCCAATCGAGACGAGGTGCTTGAGAGCGTTTCTTTGGAAGATAGAGCTGCGATTGGTCCAATCAGCATCAACATGGAGTCATTTGTTAAAACGCTCGGTTTATTGTGGCATCCGAAAGATGATATTTTCTCCTTTAAAGTAGACATGTCCCACATTAAACAGGATTTGACGACTAAAAGAAACGTTGCATCAACAATTGCAAGACTATATGACCCACTAGGATGGCTACAACCCGCAATCATCCAAGGCAAGAAAATTTTGCAGCAGCTATGGGTACAAGGAGTGGATTGGGATGAAAACATTCCGGATAATATGATGGCAGATTGGTTGCAATTCACAAATCAGTGTCAAGCGTTAGAAAGGTTGAGAATTCCAAGGTATCTGGGAACTACGGCATCAGATCAGTTTGAAATCCATGGATTCTGTGACGCTTCAAACACTGCTTATGCAGCTGTTGTATATTTGCGTGTGGTATCAATGTTTCGAGATGTTCGGGTTTCCTTGATTACAGCCAAATCGAAGGTCGCTCCATTGAAAGTGCAATCTATTCCTAGACTGGAGCTGTGTGGAGCAGTGCTCTTAAGTAATTTGATTGCAAGAATTAAGAGGGTCATGAAATTCGGAAATGAAATACCAACCTTTTACTGGACCGACTCAACAACAGTACTGGCTTACATAAATGGACTGCCGATCAGATGGAAAACTTATGTGGCGAACCGTGTTAGTGAAATTCAAACACTTAGCAAGCCTTCTGACTGGCATCACATAGAATCACAGTACAATCCAGCTGACTGCGCATCACGAGGTATACCGCCCAATGAATTAATCAATCATCCCTTATGGTGGTCAGGTCCTCAGTGGCTATCAGAGCCATCAATCACATACAAGTCAAGAGCAGAAACTGAAAGGGCAGATTTAGAGCGGCGGGAAACAAGTGTTCACTTAGCTACTGAAAATTTAGAAGACAACATTCTAACTCGGTTTTCGAGCTATACTCGTTTAATACGAGTTGTAGCGTATTGCCTTCGTATGAGAGCCAAGGATTCTCGACGCACATTTCTGACTACAGAAGAGTTGAGGCAAGCAACTTTAACTTGCATTCGAATATCTCAGCAATCGTCATATAGAAATGAAATTAGAGCACTGCGTTCAAAGGGGTTTATTGATTTCGCATCCAACATCGTCCCGTTGAATCCATTACTTGATTCTGAGGGTATCCTCAGGGTGGGCGGAAGAGTGGAAAATGCTGACTTACCGTATGATAACAAGCATCAGATACTCATTAGCACAGACTGTCATTTTGCAAAATTGATTGTGGAACGGTTTCATCAGCAAACACTGCACGGGGGACAGCAGTTAGTGATTTCAACGATTCGCACAAAGTACTGGATACCACAAGTGCAAAAGTTAGTTAAAAGCTGTATTCACAAGTGTATAAAATGCTTTAAATGCAATGCCCAGACGCAAAAGCAATTAATGGGAAACCTGCCGAAGGAAAGAGTTACCCCGAACGGAGCTTTTTTGAACTGCGGTTTGGATTTTGCTGGACCTATAACTTTGAAATGGTCAGCTGGTCGTGGTGCCAAGAGCATGAAATCATATATTGCTTTGTTCGTGTGCCTAGTAACAAAGGCTATTCATCTCGAAGTTGTCAGCGATCTGACATCAAAGGCATGTATTGCGGCAATAAAACGATTTGTTGCAAGACGTGGATTGTGTAGGAATATCTACAGTGACTGCGGGACTAATTTCATCGGAGCAAGTAAGGAGCTCAAGGAACAATTCGCTAAGGTACGTCTAGAAACTGAAGCCTACTTAGCAAATGAGGAAATAAAATGGCATTTCAACCCTCCTCGAAGCCCCCACTTTGGAGGTCTGTGGGAAGCGGGTATAAAATCCGTGAAACTGCATCTAGTCAAAACCATAGGGAACACACTGCTCAATATGGAAGAAATGTACACCGTTTTGACGCAAATTGAGGCAGCTTTAAACAGTCGTCCTTTGAGTCCTATAAGTGATGATATTAATGATGAAGCAGCACTGACACCTGGACACTTTTTGATTGGTAGAAATTTGACAGCAATACCAACTGAAGTACCAATAGGAGACGACAACCTATTGAAGAAATGGAAGCTTACGCAGAAAATAGTAGTCAATTTTTGGAAACAGTGGAGTTGCGAATATTTGTCAAGACTTCAAAATAGACCTAAGTGGATGAGAAAACAAACGAATGTCAAGAGGGGACAACTTGTTCTAGTAAAGGATGAGAACTATCCTCCCACTAAGTGGCCACTCGCGAGAATAATTGATGTACATCCGGGTGATGACGGATTGGTACGTGTAGCTACTGTAAAATTCAGAGGTAATCTTACGAAACGTGCTGTTGCCAAATTATGCCCCCTTCCCGTTGACACCACTTCGGAGGATGAACATTGCAATCACAATGATAGCCGGACGAGCGAAGAAAGCCAGGCAAATGATTCGAGCACGGAAGGCACAGCTGCTGACAGTCATCCAACTCGGCGAACAATGCCAATTTCATATGCAGGGCTCGCACTGTTCTTATGCATCGCATGTCTTATACCGTTTACACAGGCGCTACAAACGTCCAAAGGAATTGATCAGGATAGCATCCAAGCAAACTCAAGCCTGACCTATTTAAAGGGTGGTCTAGTGATAGAAAATTTAGGACAAGCTTATTTAAGCAAAGGGACCTTGCAGCTGAAACTTGTAATGAAATTGAGTGACATAAGGAGGGACGAAGATAACATCAATGATGTATTAAACAACATCACTAGACTTTGTAAGGCAGGATCTGCTATAACCGAAGAGATAGACTGCAAGGATTTAATAGACCACTTAACATCTTATGTGAACGAGATTAAAGACAAAATCAGCACGTTATATTTCATGCGAACTCGACAAAGGCGTGGCGCATTGGGAAATATTCTCACTGCAGTTTTTGGGGTAAACGACGAAGTTTATAAGGACATTGAGACACTGACTACGAACCAACAAAATTTAAGGAACATGCTAGAAAGGGGAAACAAATTGATGTTGCGAGCAACTCACGTGTGGAACAAAACCAATTCTCATGTGGATATTAATTTGAAGCATTTCAATGAAAGACTCAATACCGTCATATCCCGAATTAATGAGTATAACAGCTGGTACAAAGCAACAGATCACAACAAGATCAATCTTCAGTTCCTGGGAACCTACCAACGAGCGCTCAGTTACTTGCAAAGCATATTCAACAAATACTCATCAATTCTAGAATCAGTCTACAATATGAAAGACATTTTGAATATAGTTCCCACAAGAACTGTTAGATCCACCATCCATGCAACAGAAAGTATTTTACCACCTTCTATGAAGGTATTACATATATCTCTCAAACCACTGAAAGTACAACATGAAGCAGAAACATTAAACATCATTGGATTCCTTCCTATAGTCGATATTCATAAACTTGATCTGTTCAAAGCTTCAGCCATACCTCATTTAATTAGCAATCGAACCTATGTAGTTCAAGATGTCACGACCAATATTCTGGGAGTAAGTTTTGATCAACAAGTTTATTTGGAGCTCAATGAATCTCAATTTGACGATTCTATTATGATTAATGAAACCAGCTTCGTAATCAACTCCAATATGCTATATCATATAAAGAACAAACCAAACTGTCTGATTAAGGAAATATACAATACCTTCGACGGAGAATTCTGCTCAAACCGTATCTTCACCTCTAACTCTTCAAACATACTTTGGAAGCAGCTATATGCCCGCAACAAATGGTTATTTGTCACTGCCAAGCCAATACCAGCACATCTTATCTGCAACGGAAACCGAGAAGAGGTCGTTTTAAATGGAACAGTCATGTTAAACTTAAAACCAGAGTGTGTCTTCATATCGGCACAATATACACTATCCGCCGATAGACAAGAGTTCGCCAATATCGCATCTTTGATTACGAAGCCGATGCAAATAGCTCCAAACATAAATGTATCATCAGCCCCGGAAATTCAACTGAACGAGATTTTAAAACCATCCGAGTCGTTCGTGACTCTAATCAATCAAGCTGAGGACATACAACAGTCTACAGATGAATTAATTTGGGTTCGAATACGCAACCACCATTCGATTGCGGCAGCTTCAATTACAATGTCAACACTCCTAATCATGGGCCTCATATGCAGATGTCTTTACCGCCACAGATTCAAATGCAAGACCACGCAGCAGCACACTACACCTCGATGGTTTGATTCTGACACCACCGAAACTGCACCGAAACAGCAATCCAAGGAGTAGTAAGAACACTAGGTTCTTGGTGGGCGGAATGATGATAAATAGATTATAAGTTAATTGATATTTTCAATCAAATAAATTGTATCGATACTAATTAAGTTCAACCCTGCATATGTTATTTCCATAAATTTATAAATTGATGATGATTGATAAAATTGATGAGTAAGTTTATTCACACTAGCAGAAGTAAAATTGAAAATATGCATATTACAGAATCAGCAATTTGAGGTGAATACACTTGCTTGTACTTTGGTCTATGCAGAAAACAATAATTGTATTTTGAACATGTACTTTTACCAACTAAGCAATAATTACTGATCGAAATTTAGTACTTAAGCAATGAACAGCTTTGGTTCATTCTCTTTCAATCAATAAAGCTGCGATTATTCAGGTAATCTGTTGTTTTATTGATGTTACTATAATTTTAGGATTATAGTAATTTAGTTCAATATTCTACTTTAATTTTAGGATTATAGTAATTTAGTTCAGTATATCTGCCATATTCTGCCCTGTTGTACAAAATTTACCCGCAATACTACAACTTAGCTCTGAAGCAGAGGAGTACCACAAACTATTGTCTTTGGAAATGATGAAAGAATTTAGCATCAATAAGACAAGATCAATCCAACTTCTATAATCCGATAAAAACATTCATAAACTTACCATTCCTCCAGAAGAAAGAACGATGGAGATTGAGCTACAATAACAATCAACAAGACCACAGGATGCTACGTTTGGTTAGTATTTTGTTAAGTAAATTTAAGTGCAGAACATTGAAATTAGGATAAGCTTATAGTTGGGACATTGACTCGAGGATAATCAACTGTGATACCAAACCAGACATCACGGCAGGGAAAACAACAGACAAGATCGAAAAGAACTACATCAACTCAGACAAACATCTAAATAAAAAAAAAACTCTAGCGCACCTGAACCGCTAGAAACACTAATGTTCGAAGAACAGTAGAAGAATCGTGCAGGTTTTGAGTGCATATTCCACCACATGTTGTGCTTATTACGGCCAAACTGTTTCAAATGCCACGTTTTACTTTCGTCTTAAGAATGCATTATAACTCATATGGTGGAAGGTTTCAGATATTAGCACTGGCATGAATTTCAACGTTTATGAGAGCAAAACACGGGTTAATTATATTCGTTATCAGTTACTTATTTCACATAATTTTGAAAGCAGCATCTCATATAACATCAATGAAGAAAATGCTCAGTGCTTGCAGCACTGTAACTGAAGTTGGTGTTTGGGGCTGCGATCCGAAAAATTTGCAGAACTTTGCGAATTGTAACATCGGTTATTTATTTTCATTGTAAATGTTTCCAGTATGTATACTAACTGTAAGCATTTATTGATACAAAAGTAGCACAACCGACTCGTGCTGGCAACCTTTCGCCAGTATCAAAGTCAAGAATATATCAAATCTGCTTCACGTTGTTTAATTACATTCGAAGTTATAGGAGTATAAAGAAATTTAGGGTTACCTGCAGCGAGTTTTTTCAAATGATCGAAAGCTTAATATTTGCTGTTTATTGTCACTACAATATCATTACCATTTGAAAATTCTACGATAAAACCGCTTAATAAAGATATTGCAATTAAACACAAAACAAACAATAGCTGGCAACCCTATCGTGGCTTTTCAACCAAATTTGGCCTGAATAATGTTGATAATAAGTTTCATTAATTGTATGAAATTCGTATTGATTTCATGACTGCACTAGAAGTTATAGTGCAAAAAGTTTTATTTTCCTGAGCGAATTTTCAAAACCAAAGACACAAAAATTACCATAGCTGGCAGCACCAATCAAATTTTTCAACCAAATTTCCACCAAACAGAGATTAGAGTTAGGTTTAGCTACTGTGTCAATTTCATGAAAATCTGGTAACTTATTAGCATTTAATAGGGCAAAAAGCAGTTTTTTTTCTTTGTAATTTTTCAAGATGGCACCACTGGCACAGAGTTGCCCACAATTCAAAATCGCTTCTATTAAATCTGGTCTTACTTAAGTCCAATGCATTCTGTAAATTTTAGCTGTATCTGATTATTGGTTCGTGAGATTCCGTGAACAGAAGTTTTTGATGCTAAAAATATAGGTTAACTGGGAGAGGGTTACCGTTCTTGTCCGACATGAAATTTCCAAAGTTTTATTTTGAACGTGTAGATAAAACATAAGATTTATATAGAGATTGGTTTTATTGTAAGAAACGGACATTTTTTTGAATATTCGATGGTTTGAACGTTTTCACTTCCAAATTTTTTTTTTCAAAATGAAGACACCAAAATTATCATAGCTGGCAGCTCCAACCGAATTTTTCGACCAAATTTCTACCAAACGTGGCTTAAAGTAAGGTCCAGCAATTGTGTAAGTTTCGTCAAAATCGAACGATTCAATCAGAATTTATAGGGCTAAAAACAATTATCTTTTTTAGTGGTTTTTCAAGATGGCACCACTGGCACAGAATCGCCAGCATTTCAAAATGACTTCTATCAGACCTGGTCCTATTTAAGGCCAATACATGCTGTGAATTTCAAATAATTCTGCTTATCGGATCGTGAGTTTCCATGAACAGAAGTTTTTGATGCTAAAAATATAGGTAAATTGGGCAAGGGTTACCAGGCGTGCCCGTTATACCATATCTTTTTTTTTTTTGGTTATGTAAACAAAGCACAAGATTTACATATGAAAGGCTTTTTTTTGAAGAAACGGCATTTTTTCAAGAGAGAAGATGATTTGGAGGTTTTCATTTTCAGTGCCTGCCCTAGCTACAGGGTTGCCAGCACGCTCATTAAAAGCTACACAAATCAACAACTAAATAATATCAATATGTCCTGAGAATTTCGTAATGATTGAATAGCTCTGTCAAAAGTTATCGAAATTTAAAAATTTTCAAATTTTCCCGTCCTCTTTTTAGGCACCCAGCGCACACATAGGGTTAAAAAATTCCAAAGCATTATCCGATTCATATGTAAAACACGTTAGAAATTTATTTCGTTAACTTTATTTTTGCGAAAATCATTTGTGCACGAAACAATAGGTATATTAAAAATATCACTTAAACGCCCGCCGGCGCCAAAAGGTTAACAATAACTGACATTTAAAGAAACCTGGGTCTATTCTGCATATACACCAATGTATCCTGAAAGTTTCAGCTCAATCGGATGGCGCGTTCCCGAGATTATCTCACTGAAATTTTTTGATGATATATATATATATATATTTATATAGAAATATGAATTTTTGGCCGAATCGATTTTAATACTAATGTTCTTCGAACATTAGTAAAAACTCTAGCGCACCTGAACCGCTAGAAACACTAATGTTCGAAGAACAGTAGAAGAATCGTGCAGGTTTTGAGTGCATATTCCACTACATGTGCTGCTTATTACGGCCAAACTGTTTCAAATGCCACGTTTTACTTTCGTCTTAAGAATGCATTATAACTCATATGGTGGAAGGTTTCAGATATTAGCACTGGCATGAATTTCAAAGTTTATGAGAGCAAAACACGGGTTAATTATATTCGTTATCAGTTGCTTATTTCACATAATTTTGAAAGCAGCATCTCATATAACATCAATGAAGAAAATGCTCAGTGCCTGCAGCACTGTAACTGAAGTTGGTGTTTGGGGCTGCGATCCGAAAAATTTGCAGAACTTTGCGAATTGTAACATCGGTTATTTATTTTCATTGTAAATGTTTCTGGTATGTATACTAACTGTAAGCATTTATTGATACAAAAGTAGCACAACCGACTCGTGCTGGCAACCTTTCGCCAGTATCAAAGCCAAGAATATATCAAATCTGCTTCACGTTGTTTAATTACATTCGAAGTTATAGGAGTATAAAGAAATTTAGGGCTACCTACAGCGAGTTTTTTCAAATGATCGAAAGCTTAATATTTGCTGTTTATTGTCACTACAATATCATTACCATTTGAAAATTCTACGATAAAACCGCTTAATAAAGATATTGCAATTAAACACAAAACCAACAATAGCTGGCAACCCTATCGTGACATTTCAACCAAATTTGGCCTAAATAATGTTTATGACAGGTTTCGTCAATTGTATGAAATTCGTATTGATTTCATGACTGCACTGGAAGTTATAGTGCAGAAAGTTTTGTTTTCCTGAGCGAATTTTCAAGACCAAAGACACAAAAATTACCATAGCTGGCAGCACCAATCAAATTTTTCAACCAAATTTCCACCAAACAGAGATTAGAGTTAGGTTTAGCTACTGTGTCAATTTCATGAAAATCTGGTAACTTATTCACATTTCATAGGGCACAAAGCAGTTTTTTTTCTTTGTAATTTTTCAAGATGGCACCACTGG
>OZ022265.1:55552389-55597389 GCA_963978885.1 Nemotelus pantherinus
TATATATATATATACATATCATCAAAAAATTTCAGTGAGACAATCTCGGGAACGCGCCGATTGAGCTGAAACTTTCAGGATACATTGGTGTATATGCAAAATAGGTCCAGGTCTCACTTAATGTCAGTTATTGTTAACCTTTTGGCGACGGCAGCCTTTTAAGTGATATTTTTAATATACCTATTATTTCGTACACAAATAATTTTCGCAAAAATAAAGTTGACGAAATAAATTTCGAACGTGTTTTACAAGTGAATCGGATAATGTTTTGAAATTTTTTAACCCCATGTGTGCGCTGGGTGCCTAAAAAGAGAACGGAAAATTTGCAAATTTTTAAACTGTGATAACTTTTGACAGAGCTATATAATCATTTCGAAATTTTCAGGACATATTTGTATAATTTAGTTGTAGATTTGCGTAGCTTTTAATGAGCATGCTGGCAACACTGTAGCTAGGGCAGGCATTTAAAGTGAAAACCTCCAAATCATCGTCTCTCTTGAATAAATGCTGTTTCTTCAAAAAAAAGCCACTCATATGTAAATCTTGTGCTTTGTTTACATAGGCAAAAAATAAAATTTGATATGGTATAAAGGGCACGCCTGGTAACCCTTGCCCAATTTACCTATATTTTTATCATCAAAAACTCCTGTTCACGGAAACTCACGATCCGATAAGCAGAATTTATTGAAATTTGCAGAATGTATTGGTCTCAAATAGGACCAAGTCTGATAGAAGTGATTTTGAAATGCGGGCGATTCTGTGCCAGTGGCGCCATCTTGAAAAATCACTTAAAATGATAACTGCTTTTAGCCCTATAAATTCTGATTGAATCGTTCGATTTTGACGAAATTCACACAATAGCTGGACCTTTAGCCACGTTCGGTAGAAATTTGGTAAAAAAATTCCGTTGAAGCTGCCAGCTATGATAATTTTGGTGTCTAAAATTTGAAAAAAAAAAATTTGGAAGTGAAAACATTCAAACCATCGAATATTCAAAAAAATTTCCTTTCTTACAATTAAACCAATCTGTATACAAATCTTATGTTTTATCTACACGTTCAAAGTAAAACTTTGGAAATTTAATGTCGGACAAGAATGGTAACCCTCTCCCAGTTAACCTATATTTTTTGCATCAAAAACTTCTTCTCATGAACCAATAATCAGATACAGCTAAAATTTATAGAATGCATTGGACTTAAGTAGGACCAAATTTGATAGAAGCGGTTTTGAATTGTGGGCAACTCTGTGCCAGTGGTGCCATCTTGAAAAATTACACAGAAAAAAAACTGCTTTTTGGCCTATGAAATGTGAAAAAGTTACCAGATTTTCATGAAATTAACACAGTAGCTGAACCTTACTTTAATCTCTGTTTGGTGGAAATTTGGTTGGAAAATTTGATTAGTGCTGCCAGCTATGGTAATTTTTGTGTCTTTGGTTTTGAAAATTCGCTCAGGAATAAAAAACGTTTTGCCCTATAATTTCAAATGCAGTCATGAAATCAATACGATTTTTAAAAAATTAATGGAACGTACTATAGGCATTATTCATGCCAAATTTGGTTGAAAAGCCACGATAGGGTTGCCAGCTATTGTTGGTTTTGTGTTTATTTGCAATATCTTTATTAAGCGATTTTATCGTCAAATTTTCAAATGGTAATGATATTGTACTGACAATAAACAGTAAATAAGAAGTTTTCGTTTATTTGAAAAATGTCATGGCCGGTTACCCTAAATTTCTTTATACTCTATAACTTATAACTATATATATATATATATATATATATATATATATATATATATATATATATATATATATATATATATATATATATATATATATATATATATATATATATATATATATATATATATATATATATATA
Organism: Nemotelus pantherinus; assembly: GCA_963978885.1. Taxonomy (NCBI): domain Eukaryota; kingdom Metazoa; phylum Arthropoda; class Insecta; order Diptera; family Stratiomyidae; genus Nemotelus; species Nemotelus pantherinus. Next base: position 55,554,272 of record OZ022265.1, read on the forward strand.
TATATATATATATATATATATATATATATATATATATATATATATATATATATATATATATATATATATATATATATATATATATATATATGGAAATATGAATTTTTGGCCGAATCCATTTTAATACTAATGTTCTTCGAACATTAGTAAAAACTCTAGCGCACCTGAACCGCTAGAAAACTAATTTTCGAAGAAATTGTCTTTAAGTGACAAAAAAAATGTGGAAAGACGTAATACACTTTTTTGCAGAATCATATCAACCATTCCTTGTTCAAAGCAACAGAACTCAACTCTAACACAAATGATGAAAATGTTCAGTGCTGGCAACATTTTCCCAACGAAGCAGCAATAAGTTAATGACTGTGCTGGAAGTTATACGGGTGAAAGGAATTCTAGGGTAACCACCCTCAAAACTTTTCAAATTTTTAAAGCGTTAATATTTGCTGCTAATTTTCATTGCAGGATCATTTCCATTTGCAAATCTAATGACATAATCGCTCAGTAAAGAAATTAAACAAAATTACAAAAATGGTCATACCAGCCCTTTCATGATTTTTGTACGAAATTTCTACGACATTTAGCTCACATAAAGGTCCACTTACTGCGTGAACTTCGTTCTGATTTCTATACTGAACCAGAAGTTAAAGGGAAAAAAGCTTTTTTTTCTGAGCAAATTTGCAGGATTTATGAGACAAAAATCACCACTGCTGGCAGCCATATATTAATTTCAAATGTTACATAAAATAACATCCAAGTACTATCTGAATCTTGTCAAAATCTGATTACTGAATCGGAAGTTATAGGCCAAAACCCGGTTTTTTTTTCTCAGTGATTTTTTAAGATGGTACCACTGCCACAGGGTTGTCTTCATTTCAAAATCACTTTATCAGACCTTGTCCTAGCTAATACCAACATGTCCTGTGAATTTCACTATGATCGAATAATCCGATCGTCAGTTCTCGTGAACAGAACTTTCGAGAGCTTAAAATAGAGGTAATTTGGTGATGGGTTGCCGTTCTTGTGCAAATCGGAATTTTGAAAATTTCAATTTGACATGATGGATGCACTAGCTTGGGAATCCATGTGTATTAAACTTTAGTCAACATCAGTACGCTCTGCAAATTTCACGATGATCCAATGTTTTTGTCAGAAGTAATGACAAATCAAAATTTGAAAAAAAATCCTTGCCTACTTTTAGGCACGCTGCACCCACACCCGGCTCAAAATTTCCAATTTTTTGTCATAAGCAAGCTTAAAACATAATAAGTTTTCATTCCCAATCCTTTTTATGAACAAAAATTCACGCTACTTGGAAATATAGGCGTACCTCAAAATTCACTAAAACGCTCGCCGCCGCCAAAAGGTTGGAGATATCTCAATTTTAGTAAAACTTGGACCTACCTACTAAATACATCTACGTTCTCCAAAAGCTTCAGTTCAATCGAATCGGCCGCCCAAAGATTATTTCCCTTAATAATTGCGCATATATATATATATATATATATATATATATATATACATATATATATATATATATATATATATATATATATATATATATATATATATATATATATATATATATATATATATATATATATATATATATATATATAAATAAAAATATGAATTTTCGGCGAAACGAGTTTAATACTAATTTTCTTGGAAAATTAGTAAAAACACCCGAGCCAAACACTCCTGAACATTACAAACGAGCTAGAGATTTTACACATGAAAAACAACATCATAACCACCAGCGGCACTTATGAAGTCGCGACAGCAAATAGATAGATAACACAATACGCAACACTTGAATCAATCTTTTACGATTTTAATGAGTAGAACCTCATGAATATAAGTAAGAATATAAATAACACTTAAAATCATGAACTTAGGCCTGATTCTGTCACGCAATTGATATTTCGAACTGTCACCTGACAACTAAATATGAAACAGGCAGATCGAAAGCATTTTAAAATGAAATTGTATTTAACAACATTGTGATAAACGAAGAAGAAATTCATGCTATCAATGGAAATTGTCAAACTTTAAATCAATTATCAATTTTTAAATCAGACAATGTAATACCTGTAGAAGTTAAACAACTTTATCTGTTGTGCAATATAAAGGAAACGACTTGAGCTATGTCTGAACACATGAGCGTCTATTTTATTAATAATTAATAACAATGGAATTTCCATTATTACTATTGTACACTCTATTACTTTTTCTAATGTTTTTCAAATGTCAGGAAGCTGCATAAGGTAACTTGATTTGTTTGGTCGGTCTGGATATTATCAAAGTGTTAGCTCCTCTGCCTTTAAGTGCCTGCGTCCTGAAGATCATAGTTTAAAGTTGATTGGCTGAAGATCCTCGATGTTGCTATTTGAGGTGCTTGCTGGGTGGACAATCTCGATGGGCTGGAGATCTCTGATGATATTGTTTGTGGCCTTGGTGAGGTGACATATGCCAAACGATGCGGTCCGCTAATTGAGCTTGTAGGCTATAAGTATACTAGATAAAATGATTAGGAACGTAATGGAACCAATGTCTGTCAAAAGCGATGTATGGTGGTTTTCTTGTAATTTTTGTATTTATTTTTGTAATTTCCTTGTCTGTTACGGAAATGTAGGCTTTGTAGAAAGCCGAAGTCGAGCTTCAGATTCCTCATCTTCTCGATTGTGCCGTTAGATTGCTCCCTTATTTGCCTAACGATCATGTTTTGTAGTTGTAGAATTTTTTCTGTCAGGCTTGTAATTTGTGAATTTATCCTGTATTGTTGATTTCGTTATTAATGTGAGATTTGTGAATTCTTCTTCCACTCGCGGTGGTTATAGTAACTTTATTATCTTTGGCCACAGTTTCCTTCTTGTAAATGGGTTTTCGCTTGTCCTTTATCTGCTTCATGGCAGTGTAGACAGTTTGCCCTGGATCGTATGATTTTGGTTTTTGTCTTTTTAAGTTTTAATTTTTAGTTTGATTTTCTGCTTCTTCTCAATTCATTTGGCTAGATTTTCATTAACCTTTGACCTAAAATCGATTAGTTCTTGATATTTAATTTGCTGTGTTCTACCAAAGAATATGTCGCTGGGCTTTTTTTTCGTCACTGAGTGGAAAGAGTTATTGTAACGATCTACTGCTATATTTATGATCTCTTTCAGGGATAAGTCTGGATACTCTTAAGACAAACATCTCGTAATTTCGATTAGAGTTGAGTGAAATTTCTCAACGGTTCCGTTGACTTCACTCTTCTGGGATGGTGTTTTGTACACTTCGATGTTCAAGGTTTTTATGTAAATTAATATAAATGGGCTTAAAAGGCTTCGTTCATTATCTATTACAAGTGTTTTCGGCACTTTGTAAAAATGTAAGGCTTTTGTTATTTTATTTCTCAAATGCAATCCTGATTTGTTTGTAATTCGGAAAGTTTTTGCAAATTTGGAGAATTTTTCGATGCAAATAATGAATTTTTTGCCATCTAGTTCAAAAATGTCCATGTGACGTATTTTTGTAGGATACGTGGGAATAGGTGTTCCTTGAAGAACTGGTCTTCCAGGATGTCTGTCATATTTACTAGTATTGCATATGTCGCAAGATTTGATAATTTTAACTAATTTTCGAAGAAAACTATTATTAAACACGTTTCGCCGAAAATTCATATTTCTTTATATATATATATATATATATATATATATATATATATATATATATATATATATATATATATATATATATATATATATATATATATATATATATATATATATATATATATATATATATATATATATATATATATATATATATATATATATATATATATATATACTTGATATATATGTATATTTATATATATATATATATATATATATATATATATATATATATATATATATATATATATATATATATTATATATATATATATATATATATATATATATATATATATATATATATATATATATATATATATATGCATATATATATATATATATATATATATATATATATATATATATATATATATATATATATATATATTTATATATATATATGTATATATATATATATGCAAAATGATTTTCCGAGATAATCTCTGGAGTGGCCAATCCGATTGAGCTGAATTTTTCGGAGGACGTAGATGTACACAGTACGTAGGTCCATGATTTGCTAAAATTCAGATATCCTAAACTCTTTGGCGGCGGCGAGCATTTCAGTGAATTTTGAGTTACTCTTATATTTCCAAGCAGTGTAACTTTTTGTTGAAAAAAAGTATAAGAAATGAAAACTTGTTATGTTCTTAGCTTTTTTATGGTAAACAATTGGAAATTTTGAGCCGTATGTAGGTGCAGCATGCCTAAAAGTAGACAAGGATTTATTTTCCAATTTTGATTTGTCAGTACTTCTGACAAAAACATTGGATCATTGTGAAATTTGCAGAGCGTATTGATGTTGACTATGGTTTAATACACATTGATTTTCAAGGTAGTGCGGGTAACCCTGTAGCTGCGGCAGGCTCCTGAAAAAAAATCCTTCAAATCATTGACCTTCCTCAAAAATTTTTTGATATCTGAAAAAAATTTCAATTCATTGATAAATTTTGACCTTTGTCCATCATGTCAAATTGAAATTTTGAAAATTTCGATTTGCACAAGAACGGCAACGCATCACCAAATTAACTTTTTTTTTAGCACTCGAAAGCTCTGTTCACAAGAACTGACGACCGGATTATCCTATCATAATGAAATTTACAGGACATGTTGGTATTAGCTAGGACCAGGTTTATTTGAAGTGGTTTTGAAATGCGGGCAACCCTGTGGCAGTGGTACCATCTCGAAAAATCACCCAGAAAAGATATTTTAGGCCTATAACTTCCGGTTCAGCCATTAGATTTTAACGAAATTCACACAGTGCTTGGATCTTACTTTAGGTAACATTTGTTGAAAATTTGGCTGAAAAATTAGAATAGAGTTGCCAGCTATGGTGATTTTTGTCTCGAAAATCTTGCAAATTTGCTCAGCAAATTGAAACTTTTTTCCCTATTACTTCCGGTCCAGTCATGAAATCAAAACGAACTTAATGCAGTAAATGGACATAATAGAAAGCCAAATGTCATAGGAATTTTGTAAGAAAATCATGAAAGGACTGCCAGCTATGACAATTTTTGTAATTTTTTTGAATTTCTTTACTGAGCAATTTGTCATTAGATTTGCAAATGCGAATGATCCTGCAATGAAAATTAGCAACAAATGTTAACGATTGAAAAATTTGAAAAGTTTTGAGGGTGTTGACCCTAAAATTCTTTTCACACTTACAACTTCCAGCGCAGTGATTCAATCGAAACGTAATTTACTGGTTGAGTTAACTTTACGTGAAGCAGATTTGGTATGTATTTTGGTTTGTTGCTGACACAGGGTAACCAGCATTGGCCATTTTCGTAAATATTGGACCAATCAAAACCAATTTTTAAATTTTCTGAATTTTGAATATTTTTCGGATGGCAGCCTCAAACAACGTTTAACCGCTGAAACTTTCAATGAAATCCTCCGATGAGAACGAAATTAAAGGATAAGTTCATTTAAGTATGAGCCTGTTAAGGTTAACTTATTGCTGCTTCGTTGGGAAAATGTTGCCAGCACTGAACATTTTCATCATTTGTGTTATAGTTGAGTTTTGTTGCTTTGGATAAGGAATGGTTGATAAGACTGTACACAAAAGTGTATTACGTCTTCTCACAGTTTTTTTTCATCTAAAGATAATTTCTTCGAAAATTAGTTTTCTAGCGGTTCTGACTTTTTTTATTTGCATCGTCATATGCGGGAAGTAATACTTCTCTAGTATTTGGTTCTTGTTTTCTGTATGATTTTTGTGAGCTCTTTGATGCTCTTGATCTATAATTTCGAACTGATTATCCGGGTTTGCAATGTCCTGAACTACTCTTTGCGTTATGCGGATTTTGAATTTGCTAAAGTGTTTCTTATATACTTCCTGTAGGAGTTGAATGTGCTTTTCTTGTATCTTTTGACCATTAAGAATATTCGGGTTTAAACACTTTTTCAGATTTTCTATTAAGAATATTTCTTCGATTTCTTTTAGTTTGATGTAATGTCGTCAATAGCCTGAATGAGGTTCTTCGAAAACATACACGTCCTTACCTTCCTGGAATGTCAGTTGGTTTTTAAATGTATTGAAAGGCGCTTTGCAGCTAGGAATAAAGTCCGTACTATCTTCTTCCGCGCTATGGATTTTCCCTGATGAAAATATTACATTTACTTGCGTGTTGAGTCTCAAAAGAGCGTCAGCTACATAATTTGTTCTTCCAGGTCTGTAAATGAGCTCAAAATTATACTCCTCCATTCTGGTTTTTCATCTTTTTAACTTTGAATTGGTGTTTTTGCTGCTTAGGCTGAAGGTAAGCGGCTGAAGGTCTGCTAGTATTTTTTTTTCTTTGCACCATAAAGGTTATTTTCGAGGTAATCTAAAGCCCAGACGATTACTAACATTTCTTTTTCATTGGCAAAGAAATCCTTCTTCCATTTTATTCAAACCCCTAGAAATGTAAGTGATAGGCTTGTCCTTCCCAATTTCCCCTTGGGAGAGGACTGCACCAATCGCGTGGTCTGAAGCATCGGTTGTTAGAATGAATGGCCTTGAAAAGTCAGGGAAACTCATTACCTCAGCGGAGGTTAAGAGCTCTTTGAGGCCATCAAATGCTTTCATTTCTTTTTTACCCAAATTGATGATTACCTTTTTTGACTGATTGCCTTTTGTTTGCCCATTTGCCCCTCTTGTAAGGTTTATTAAAGGCTTCGCTATTTTGGCAATGTCTCATATAAAGCGTCTATAGTAGGAAGTTAGCCCTAAAAACCCCTCAAATCTCTTAAGTTTTCAGGAGGTTTGATACCTTTTATAGCAGCTATCTTTTTTACATCGGGCTTCACACTTTTGTTTGATTTGATATATCCAAAAAATTCTGTTTCAGTTTAAGAAACTCGGTCTTATTCAGGTTCATTCTTAAGTTTGCCTTTTCTTATTTGCGAAATAATTTTTCAATATTTTCCAAATGCTCTCCCTCCGTCTTGCCGAATATTATAATATCGTCTTTGTAGACGTAACATATTTTGCCAATGTACTCTTTCAAGACGTCGTCTATCATGCGTTGGAAAATGGCAGGAGCATTTCGAAGGCCAAACGGTAGTCTGGTAAACTCATATTTTCCATTCATCGTTGAGAAGGTGGTTTTAGGGATGTCCCCGTCCTTCATTCTCATCTGATGGAACCCAGACGTTAAATCCAAGGTGGTTAAGAATTGAGAGATACCAAAATTGACAATCGTGCTGGAGATGTTGGGTATGGGGTAGGTATCAGGTATCGTGACGCCATTAATTTTCTTGTAGTTGATCACCATTCTATATATCCTTATTCCAGTTGCATTAATTTTTTTCTCTACAATCCAGATGGGTGAATTGAAAGGACTCTTTGATGGCCTAATTATTCCATTTTTTAACAGGTCTTTCACCTGATTGTCTACTTCCTGCCGCATGTTAACTGGGTATGGGTACTTTTTGGCATATATTGGTTCATCAGTGGATGTCCGAATTTCGGCTCTAACGTTGGTATTTATAGACTGTTTATTATCGACTGGTTCGAATAGGTTTCTGTTGAATGTTCTTAATGTTTAAATTATTTTCTTGTGTGGGCTATTTTTCCTTGAATGGAATGATGATATGGGGTTTTATTCTTAATTCATTTTTTTCCGATCGACGACTGCCTCGAGTACCTTAAGTGTATCATCTCCAATAATTCCATCGAAAGATTTCAGGCCTGGTTAAATGAAAAACTGTACGACTGTATTGTTGCCTATGCTTGAAAAAAACCTGCGCCTAATTTTCTCTTTAACTTCAATTTTTCTTCCTGCCGATTGTATTTTGAAGGGTTTTTCCGTTGGTTGTTTGGTTTCTGCTAATTTTGATCTCACAAAATTTTTGTTACTTCCCGTATCGATGAGGAATTTATGAATTCTACCGTCGCTAGCTACATATTCTTTGTATGGAATGCTAGAGAGACATTCTTCATAAACTTTACTTCCATTTCCGGATCTTCAATATCTTCTAAATTATTCATTTGCATTTTTGCTTCGTAGGCTGCTAAGTAGTCTTCGCTCGTAGTATCCTCTTCTATGGTATCCTCAGATGTCTCAATGACATTCACGCGTAGCTGTTTGTTTGAGTGATAATTGTTCTGCTGAGGTCTTTTAACTGGATGGCTTTCCCGTGGCCGATTCATGTACTTCACTATTTTGGTCTTAATGAAGGGATCAACTTCCGTAGGTACTTTTGTGCTGTGGGCCTGGCTGGTGGCTGTGGACGTTGTTGATGTTGTAGATGGTATGCTTCATTTCTCTGGTTCAGCGATAGATTCCTGGGTGCAGGACGTGGTGGCAGCTTTGGTAGAGCTTGCTGTATTCGCCTTGTTTTATTTTGAGAGAAAAACTGATTTTGGGGGGCTGTGACTGAATTGATTATGCTTAACTTGTGTATTATAGTGTTACGGTAGTTAAGATTTTGAACTTCAAGACACGTTGTATACGCTTCTGGGAGAGTTTTGGGTCTCTGAATCATTAACATCTTCGAGATGTCACCATTCACACCCCGTATAAATACATTAAGAGCCCTGTTTCTGTAAGTCTCAATTATTACTCCGACCCGAAATTTACCCGCAATACTATAACTGAGCTCTGAAACAGAGTTGTACCACGAACTAATGTCTTTGGAAATGATGAAAGAATTTAGCATCAATAACACAAGATCAATCTGATAATAACAGTCATAAACTTACCATGTACAGTTCAATTATAATTTTGTCTATTGTTCTCGGTATCGCAACCTGATGGAGAGCTTCGAGACAAAAGAAAAAGATCGTTATGCAAACGATAACTACAATAACGCCGGAATCATACGCATCAACAAAGTAGCGGCGCCCGCAATTCCTACATCATGTATCCCACATCTAAGGTTCAACAATATCCCCTATTTCTAGCAGAAGAGTTAACATCAACACGTACCAATCATACCTGAGCAAACAAATATACCTGCACGAATTACGCAACCAGCACAAAGCATAATTACAACAAGATTCAGTAAGACACCTGAATAAACATTATAACTTATAATACTTAACTTGCAACATTGTAATACTATCTAACTTGCAACATTGTAAACTATATCGCAATACTTGCAAATCTACTTATGACAAATATCACATTGATGCAAAGCACTTAGCTCAGCAATAATTCAATCATAATTAAAGCTCATAAGATCACAACAGTAACATGAACAAATATACCAAACAAAGAACAATTAATATCAAGATGATCATAAGTTACAGTTCAAATTAGCAAACTTGCAAATCGTAAAGTAAACATTCACTTTAGATTGAAAGAAATCAATTCCGAATTTGGTCATTAAGCATAATGGACAAATTCCAATCCAATTCGCAAATGGTTAACGTAAACAATATTTTCCAATATAAGAAGAGACATCCAGAGGAGGAGGAGTTCTTAGAGATTTTGTACAGTTCGTGTTGTTCATATAGTTGATAGTTCCGGTTGTTGTGTAACACTATTTTAGAAGTCAGTGGATAATACCTAAGTTAGATTGTTTAAAAAACTTTAACAATTTTAAAAATAAATTGTATTGGTGAAAAACTCAAGTGTTTTATTTTAAAAGTTGCTTGGAGGAACTCAACAAACTTATTTTCTTTTATGAATTTTCGAAAAGCGAAATTTAACTGGCACAGTCGTCCGTCTTAAGGATTGCGGGCCACTTAAGATAGAACCGAAAGTTACGCGGCACAACTAAACACCAAAGTATAACCGAACCTGGAAACCAGCAAACGTTTATATTCAGATTGATCCTTCGAAAAATCCAAGGCAGCGCAAGGAACGCTATCCAAAAAATTGCTGAACCAACATGACAGAACGTGAAAACAGCCCTATTGTTCAACGAAAGAAACAACGAAAGAATCAACGAAAGTTACCACAGTATCATTAACATAATTCACAGAGTAAGTTACAAAAAAAAATATTAATGACTTATGTTCTAGTTTCAGTGAATTGCTGAATAAATTAAACATGAAAATTCTGCAAGATCCTTTACAAAACCAACATACTGAGTTCAATCCAGTCAGGAATGAAAGTCTTATTTTAAACAAATTTAAAGCTTTAATACCTGAATGTAAAGCATACCTACTTGAAAGTAAGGATTGTGCAATTTTAGAGCAAGCTTACAGTATATTGACGGAAATTTGTCAAAATACAGATAATGATACACCAGATTATTCTCATCATAATGGCGCTCGTAAAATTAACAAAAACAACTTGAACCGTAATAATCAAAATATTAAAAATCGTAATAACTATAATCAGAATCGTAACTTTCATCAAAATAACTTTCAGAACAGAAATAATAATTATGATAATAGGAGTTTTAGTAGAAATCGCTATAACAACGATAGCCGACATAATAATTTCAATAGAAATCGAAATTTATATCGACAATTTGATAACAGAAATAATAATAACTACTACAGAAATCGTCAGATAGAACCAATGCAAGTCGACAATTCTCAAAGATATCGCCAACAGCCAAATCCAGAACCCATGGATATACATTTTCATAAAACAGCCTTAGAAGTCTGTTACCAATAATAAATTAAAGAGTCCAGTGCATCAGAACTGCTACAAAACGAATTTTTGATGAAATTGTCTTTGAGTGACAAAAAAATGTGGAAAGACGTAATACAGTTTTTTGTAGAATCATATCAACCATTCCTTATCCAAAGCAACACAACTCAACTATAACACAAATGATGAAAATGTTTCCCCACAAAGCAGCAATAAGTAACCATAACAAGCTCATACTTAAATCAACTTATCCTTTGAATTTCGTTCTCATCGAAGGATTTCATCGAAAGCCTCAGCGGTTAAACGTTGTTTGAGACTGCCATCCGAAAAATTTTCAAAACACGGAAAATTTCAAAATTGGTTTCTTATTTTTATCGCAAATGCTTTGCATGTGAGTACGTAATTTGAATTTGATCTGTTGGTGCAATATTTACGAAAATAGCCAATGCTGGTTACCCTGTATTAGCAGCAAAGTAAAATATATACCATATCTGCTTCACATTGAGCTAAACCCAACCAGTAAATTTCGTTTCGGTTGAATCACTGCGCTGGAAGTTATACGAGTGAAAAGAATTTTAGGGTTACCACCCTCAAAACTTTTCAAATTTTCAAAGCGTTAATATTTGTTGTTAATTTTCATTGCAGGATCATTCCCATTTGCAAATCTAATAGCATAATCGCTCAGTAAAGAAATTCCATAAAATTACAGAAATGTTCATAGCTGGCAGCTCTGTGACGACGAGTAGTTGCCACGGTACTCACGTGCTGTAGAGTCCAATTTTCCTAGCCAGAGAGCAGACAAAGAATTTAAATTCTTGGTGTTTTAAACTCTTTACTTCGAATCTTTCCACGGCTTTAAAATTCCTGCATTATACAATTCAATACAATTTTAAACTTGAAATATAAATTTATAAGATAAGTTCTGCTTACGTTGGTCGCCTAAGACACGTTCTGGAGCTCTAAAATAGCGGGAATTTTTTCTCGTGGCGTCCCAGTATATATAGACATCGGATTTGATTTATTTTACCAAAGATTGTGACCCTGATTCGCGAGTAATCAACCGACGTTGCCAACACTCCCCCCTGGTACGTCGTTCTGCTGGAGCGGCTTACCATCAACATTTGCAACGTGGAGGACTGCAAGTTTTACAGCAGGTCTTTCATAAATACCTGTAGATGTTTGCACCGTTCCCCTCCTCACCTGTCTATTGTACCCTTTCGTTTCGTTGATTACTCGTCCTTGTGGCCACAAGTTTCTGGGATTGTTTTCTTCTACAATAATGACAATATAACCCTTTGATTTTGGTTTTGCTGGTTGAAACCATTTCGTCCTGCGTGTAAGATCTGGGAGATACTCGCGTATCCATCGCTTCCAAAAGCTATTTGCATACTGTTGAGCTTTCATCCATTTTTTTCTCAGCAAGACAGGATGATCAGGAAACTCACCAGCTGGTTTTGCTCCTCTTGAAGAGCGCAGCAAGAAATGATTAGGAGTAAGTGCTTCATCTGTCTGAACATCCAGCGTTATATACGTTAGTGGACGAGAATTAATGATATTTTCTGCTTCAACTAACATGTTTCGTAATAATTCATCAGATGGATTTTGCGTCGGCATTATTTTGTAGAGTATTCGCTTCACTGATGTTACTAAGCGTTCCCAGCTTCCACCCATATGTGGGGCAGCGGGTGGAATAAACAGCCATTTCGTGCTGGAATTCGTAAACTGTGTTACGAGACTTTCTCTATCAACGGTTTGTAGTGCGGCCTTAAGTTCCTTTTCTGTTCCATGAAAATTAGTGGCGTTATCGCTGTAGATCTCAATGGGAGTTCTTCTTCTGGCGATGAAGTTTCGCAGACTCATTATGCACGAGTCGGTTGACAAAGTGTGCGCAAACTCAATGTGAACTGCACGAGTGGTGAGACAAGTTATCAAAACTCCCCATCGTTTTTCGTGTTTCCGTCCAACGGTGACGTTCATAGATCCAAAGTAATCAATGCCGATAAACGAAAACGGTCGTGTTAAGGTCGCTAGTCTAGCCGGTGGCAGATTCCCCATTTCTGGAAATTGGGGGGTTGCGGTTGAATTTTTGCATGTTTGACACTGTTTTCGTTCGGTTTCATCAGTGCCCTGAGCTTTGGGATACAATATCGTTGACACGATTCATTTACGGCAGTTTCGTGGTTTTGATTATGGTAACGTACATGATAGCTTCAAATAACTAGACGGATGATATAGTGATCTTTCGGCAGAAGGATAGGTCGCTTAGTATCTAGCTGTACGCCCGTTACAGCGTCGATTCTTCCACGACAACGTAGAACTCCATTTTCATCCAGGTATGGTGATTGGTTGTAAATTTGACTAGACTTATCAATCATAACTTGCTTGTCTTTAAAATTTGGTGATTGATTGGCTTTCACGAATACAGCCATCTCGTCCGTGTAACCTGCCAACTGCGCTTGTCGATACAAAAAGTTCTCTGCTTGCATGTATTCATCTCGCGAAAGTGGCCCAGTATTTTTTACTACTTTATTTATCTTAGCTCTCAGGTTATGTATAAAGCGGAAGACAAATGCTGTTGAGCGCAAAAGTGGCTTCCAGTTCGAAAATTTTTCAGGCTGGATAGGGTTAAGCTGAAGAGCTTCGCGATGAATCAAATGTGGTCTCAGTTCTTTAGATGACCTTTCGCATTCCGAACGATTCTCGGGCGATAGATTCTCTTCTAGCGTAAGAAACGCTGGTCCATTAAACCATCTGCTTGTTGAAATAAGGTCTGGATTTTTTCGCCATTTTGTAGCTTCATCTAGAACGTTAGATCTGGATGGTATCCACCTCCATTCGGTTATGTTTGATACTTCAAGTATTTTGCCCACACGTAGAGCAACAAACTGCCGGTAATTTTTTTGGTCGGAGCGTAGCCAACAAAGCACGGTTTGAGAATCACACCAAAAAATACGTTTGAAAATTTCAAACGATTGACTAGTTTCAATATCATTGGCTAATCTCGCTCCTATCAAAGCTGCCTGAAGCTCCAGCCGCGGGATAGATAGCAGTTTAAGAGGAGCGACGCGAGTTTTGGCTGCAACCAGCACACAATAAGCTGTTTTTCCGTTGTCAATTCGTAAGTATGATACTGCTGCATAAGCATACTAACTGGCGTCGACAAACGTAAGTAACTGCATTATTTTTTACTAATGTTCGAAGAACAATAGTATTATTACTAATGTTCGAAGAACATTAGTATTAAAATCGATTCGGCCAAAAATTCATATTTCTATATATATATATATATATATATATATATATATATATCATCAAAAAATTTCAGTGAGATAATCTCGGGAACGCGCCATCCGATTGAGCTGAAACTTTCAGGATACATTGGTGTATATGCAGAATAGGTCCAGGTCTCTTTAAATGTCAGTTATTGTTAACCTTTTGGCGCCGGCGGGCGTTTAAGTGATATTTTTAATATACCTATTATTTCGTGCACAAATGATTTTCGCAAAAATAAAGTTAACGAAATAAATTTCTAACGTGTTTTACATATGAATCGGATAATGTTTTGGAATTTTTTAACCCTATGTGTGCGCTGGGTGCCTAAAAAGAGGACGGGAAAATTTGAAAATTTATAAATTTCGATAACTTTTGACAGAGCTATTTAATCATTACGAAATTTTCAGGACATATTGATATTATTTAGTTGTTGATTTGTGTAGCTTTTAATGAGCGTGCTGGCAACCCTGTAGCTAGGGCAGGCACTGAAAGTGAAAACCTCCAAATCATCGTCTCTCTTGAAAAAATGCCGTTTCTTCAAAAAAAAAAGCCTTTCATATGTAAATCTTGTGCTTTGTTTACATAACCAAAAAAAAAAAAAAAAGATATGGTATAACGGGCACGCCTGGTAACCCTTGCCTAATTTACCTATATTTTTAGCATCAAAAACTTCTGTTCACGGAAACTCACGATCCGATAAGCAGAATTATTTGAAATTCACAGCATGTATTGGCCTTAAATAGGACCAGGTCTGATAGAAGTGATTTTGAAATGCTGGCGATTCTGTGCCAGTGGTGCCATCTTGAAAAACCACTAAAAAAGATAATTGTTTTTAGCCCTATAAATTCTGATTGAATCGTTCGATTTTGACGAAACTTACACAATTGCTGGACCTTACTTTAAGCCACGTTTGGTAAAAATTTGGTTGAAAAATTCGGTTGGAGCTGCCAGCTATGATAATTTTGGTGTCTTCATTTTGAAAAAAAAAATTTGGAAGTGAAAACATTCAAACCATCGAATATTCAAAAAAAATTTCCGTTTCTTACAATAAAACCAATCTGTATATAAATCTTATGTTTTATCTACACGTTCAAAATAAAACTTTGGAAATTTCATGTCGGACAAGAACGGTAACCCTCTCCCAGTTAACCTATATTTTAAGCATCAAAAACTTCTGTTCACGGAAACTCACGAACCAATAATCAGATACAGCTAAAATTTACAGAATGCATTGGACTTAAGTAAGACCAGATTTAATAGAAGCGATTTTGAATTGTGGGCAACTCTGTGCCAGTGGTGCCATCTTGAAAAATTACAAAGAAAAAAAACTGCTTTTTGCCCTATGAAATGTTAATAAGTTACCAGATTTTCATGAAATTGACACAGTAGCTAAACCTAACTCTAATCTCTGTTTGGTGGAAATTTGGTTGAAAAATTTGATTGGTGCTGCCAGCTATGGTAATTTTTGTGTCTTTGGTTTTGAAAATTCGCTCAGGAAAATAAAACTTTTTGCACTATTACTTCCAGTGCAGTCATTAAATCAATACGAATTTCATACAATTAATGAAACTTATTATAAACATTATTCAGGCCAAATTTGGTTGAAAAGCCACGATAGGGTAGCCAGCTATTGTTGGTTTTGTGTTTAATTGCAATATCTTTATTAAGCGGTTTTATCGTAGAATTTTCAAATGGTAATGATATTGTAGTGACAATAAACAGCAAATATTAAGCTTTCGATCATTTGAAAAAACTCGCTGCAGGTAACCCTAAATTTCTTTATACTCCTATAACTTCGAATGTAATATAACAACGTGAAGCAGATTTGATATATTCTTGGCTTTGATACTGGCGAAAGGTTGCCAGCACGAGTCGGTTGTGCTACTTTTGTATCAATAAATGCTTACAGTTAGTATACATACTGGAAACATTTACAATGAAAATAAATAACCGATGTTACAATTCGCAAAGTTCTGCAAATTTTTCGGATCGCAGCCCCAAACACCAACTTCAGTTACAGTGCTGCAAGCACTGAGCATTTTCTTCATTGATGTTATATGAGATGCTGCTTTCAAAATTATGTGAAATAAGTAACTGATAACGAATATAATTAACCCGTGTTTTGCTCTCATAAACGTTGAAATTCATGCCAGTGGTAATATCTGAAACCTTCCACCATATGAGTTATAATGCATTCTTGAGACCAAAGTAAAACGTGGCATTTGAAACAGTTTGGTCGTAATAAGCAGCACATGTGGTGGAATATGCACTCAAAACCTGCACGATTCTTCTACTGTTCTTCGAACATTAGTGTTTCTAGCGGTTCAGGTGCGCTAGAGTTTTTTTTTTGTCAAATGCTTGAAACTGGTAGCATCTAGGAATTTGCACCTTTTCTATAATTGGTAATAATTTTATCCAGACCATCCACTTTTCATACTGATTATCGGTTATTTGTTCATTCCAGTTGACTTGTGATCTCCAAATGTCCTGCAACAAGATTTTAATGTAGACAAGAAAGTTAGATATTAGTCCGAGAGGGTCAAATATTGACATGAGTGTTCTCAAAACCTCACGTTTTCTTGGTCCACGAGTTCCAATTAAATTGTATTCAGTAGCTTTGTTATGTTGGAGCGAGTATGTGATTATTTCTGTTGAAGTACAAAACCACATACCGAGTACTTTTTCAGTTTTGATATCGGAGCTTATGTTTAGATTTTTGCTTTCATCGCACCACTTTTCACCAAGTGCTTTCATGACTGCAGACGAATGTGATGTCCAGTTCCGTATTTCAAACCCAGCTGAAGAATGGATAAATATGACGTCTTTAGCCAGTTGAATTGCTTCTTTTTCGCTGTAAACGCTGTCAAGCAGGTCGTCGACGTAATGAATTTCTATAATTGCTTTATAAGCTCTCGGAATTCGTGTTTAAATTCTTCAGCGTTTATGTTTTTCACATATTGAGCGCAGCTAGGTGAGCATGTGGCACCAAATGTCATTACATTCATTACAAAAACGTCTGTATGATAAGTAATTTTATTTCGCCAAAGGAACCTTTGAACGCTTTGTTCGCACGAATATCCGCGCTTATAGCAATTGGCTTCTCAGGAAATCGCCGAAATATTTGAGGCAAAAAAATGAGCTGATCTGGTCCTTTAAGTAGCATGTCATTCAGTGATATGCCTTGTACCTTAGCAGCAGCATCCCAAACAATTCATATTTTTCCGGGCTTATTGGGATTCGCTACAGGGAAAATTGGTAAATACCATGTACGAGAAGTATGATTCCGGAGTTCGTTGGGAAGTAATTTTTGACTATAGCCTTTTTCAACATAATTTTTTATTTGATCATTGAGATTCTTGCCTAGCTCTGGCTCTTTCAACATTTTCTTCTCAAGGCATCTCAGGCAGAGTTCTGCCATCGAAACACTATTTGGGAGTACGACATCGTCATACCTCCACAACAGCCCAATTTTAAAGGAATTTCCATTTCTCACAGTCGTAGATTTTAGGATTTTGCATGCTCTTCGTTCATCTGTTGACTGTAATACCCGTCCAAATGTCAAAATATCAAGGTTCTCAACTGAAAAATATTCCTTCATCATCTGATGAATTGTGCTATCAATATTATTCTCACAGTTACAGATGTGAGCATTAATATGTCCAGTTTCAGTGAAATTTTTGCCACAACTGCCATACACAGTCCACCCAAGACGTGTGTTTGATGCTATCGGTTGGTTTTCGAATCCTTCTTTTGACTTTAGCGGCAAACCCAATTTGATATTGTTCAGACCAATATGAATGGTCGGCTTAGCCTTTTCGTATGAATCAATGGGCAGTCTGGCTAAATACGGGTACTTTAGCTCCAACTTTCCTTTACAAATGGATTGCACGGGGAGCTGCAAATTTTTTATTGTCCTAACATTAGATATTATGAACTTGTTGTCTCTATTGGCTTTGCTGGAAATCTTCAAGCAAACAGATTTGGACATTTCTGTTCTCCTTGTGTCTCCAGTCCACTTTAGACAAAGTCGCATGGGCCGTCCTTCAGGACCATGTTTGACAGCAATTTCTTCTTCCATCACGGTAAGAGATGAGCCGTCATCAAAGAACGTATAAGTTTCGATAAAAACGTTACCATTGCTAAGTACAACTGGTAGTATGCGGAAGAGAACGTCATGCTGAGAACTGTTATATTTTTGGAGCTAGTGCCGGTTGCACTTTGACTCCCTTCCTCTCAGTGAGCGTTCATACGCTCTCCTTTTCCTCTCTATTATTTTTTTATTTTTTTTTTTTTTAGTCCATTTGTCGGTCCCTCGTAGGTCTGCTACTTTAGTATCCTAATGCTCTTAGGTTTAAGTAGATATCGTTTTCTCTTTGTTGTTCAAATCGTAAGATAGCAAGGGTGCTGTTGGAATGTCTGTCGATTGTGTCGAATAGTTTTAGTGCCTTGTCTCGTATGAACTTGTCTATTGTTTCTATTCGTAAGTCTTTGTGTATGTCAGTGTTTCTGATGTACCAGGGTGCTCTTGTTAGCTTCCTCAGGGCCAGGTTTTGGCAAGTCTGTAACTGTTTCTTGTTTGTTCTGTGTGTTTGGTAGAAGATGCTGCTGCCATAAGTTATGATTGGTCTAATTATTTGCTTATATATAAGGACTCTGTTCTTAATATTAAGCTTATTTGATATAAGTAATGGGTACAGTTGGTTCAGTATTCTGTTAGCCGTTAGTCGTTTGTTTTGTATGTGTGTATTCCACGAAAATCTTTTGTCAAAAGTGAGTCCTAGGTATTTGGCTGTCGTTTTCCATTCTATGGGTTCATTGTCTACTGTAAGTTGGCTTGGGTTCTGTCTTCGTCGTCTTGTCACGAAGATTGCTTGGGTTTTTTCCGCGCTGATACGAATCTTCCACTTCTGGAAGTAATCCATCAGCGTGTCTATGTAAAGTTGGAGATTGCTGGTTATAAATTCAGCCTGCCGAGATGTGTAGTAGATGCAGGTGTCGTCTGCAAAAAGGGAGATTTTCATTGTGGGCATCTTTGGGATGTCTGCGGTGTATATAGTATACAACAGTGGTGAGAGTGGGGAATCTTGCGGAACTCCGGCTTCGTTTGGTCGTGTGCTAGAGTAGTGGTCGTTTATTCGGGCGGAAAAGATTCTGCCCTCAAGGAATGATCCAATCAACTGTATAAGGGGCTTTGGGATATTAAAATCGTACATTTTAACGATTAGCCCCGCGTGCCAGACCTTATCGAATGCCTTGGCAACGTCAAACATAACAAGACCTGTTAATTTCTTTTGATTGAACCCAGTTATAATCTGCTGGGTCACTCTAGCTAGTTGTAGCTCAGTAGAGTGGTGGGCTCTGAATCCGAACTGTTCTTCTGGGACGATGGATTTGTCGGTGACTACTTTCTTAAGTCGTGAAAGTATTAGCCGTTCCACTAACTTCCCGATCGAGGATAAGAGGCTGATTGGTCTCCAGTTTTGCGAAAAAGTGAGATTTTTGTGTGGTTTTGGGACAACCGTTATTGTTGCTTTTTTCCAGAGGCTCGGAAAATAATTTGTTTGGAAGATCGCATTGGCAATGTCTGTTATCTCTTGAATTTTGTTATCTGGTAGGTGTCTGAGGCAGATATTTGTCACCGTGTCTAGTCCTGGTGACTTACGTTTATTTAGCCGAGCTATCAGCTGCTTAATCTCTTCTATGTCCGTGGGACGGATCTCTTCTTCTCTTTGGGTTGCTGTCTCTAAAATGTTGGCGGCTCTTTCTTCAATCTCTTCTTCCTGATCATATTCCTGTGGGTTTGTTGTGTTCTCTTTGAATTGCAGTTCTAGTGTATCTGCAAAGGCCTCTGCCTTTCCCTCGTTGTCGTATTTAAGGCCATTAAGGCCATGGATTGCTGGTATTGCAACTTTGTTTTTTTGTCTAAAATATTTAGTAATTCTCCAGAAATTGTTGTCTCCTGGTTCCATACTTAGAAGAAAACTTTCCCACTGTTCGTTCTTGAATAGTGAGATCTGCTGGCTAATATGGTTTGTGAGACGGTTCACTTCCCGTCTTGAGCTGGGATCTCCAGTGCGTCTAGCTCTTCTCCTTACTCGATTTCCTTTTTTGATTAGCTCTTTAATGCCCCTTGGGAGCTCGTATGGGTTATAGCCTTCTATCGGGGTTTTTGTAGTGAACTCTTCTTTCACTTGGACTATTTTGGTTGATAGGTTTTCAATGGCTCTATCTATGTCTCTTGCTGTTTCGAGAGTTGGCTGCGGGATATCGGTCGCCATTGTGTCCTGAAAAGCCTGCCAGTTCGTTTTGGATCTGTATTTTAGGGGATCGTCAATGTAGACGTCTTCTATTAAAAAGAGTACGGGTTTATGGTCGGATGAGAGCTCATTTAGTACTCTGGTCCGCACATTGTGCTGGAAGTTCCAGGAGAGACCTATGTCCAGAGCGTGGTTGTTGGTTATCCCGAAGTGGGTAAGTTCGTTTGGAATATGTGGCCTAACTTGTTTGTCCATGGCGAACTTTTTTAGCAGTGTTCCCGCTCTGTTACAGCTCCTATCTCCCCAGAGTCGGTGGTAGGCATTAAGATCTCCAGCTATAAAGACGGATCCTTCTTGATCGAGCAGTTTAGAGAGATTTGGGGTAAAATTGAGTGAGCTTGGGGGCTTGTAGACAGAAATCACTATGAACTCAAAAGACTAAGTGTGGACTTTGATTGCTGTTGCCTCTAGTTGATCGAGGTTGGGGATGGTGATATGATGGTGGCTGATATTTCGTTTTACGAGGATGGCGGTACCACCTCCTCTGCCAGTGAGTCTATCATTTCAACAACAATTACCACCAGGTAATTACCAACAACTGCTGAGCCCATCACTGCCTACGCCTCAACCAGTGTCAACTGGCTTTTCTGGGCAGTCTGCCCCATCCTTATCATTAGATAATATAGAAGTGTTGCAACAATCTCGTAATGCACAGCAACAGCTACCAAGCCCGTTACTGCCAGCGGCTCATCCCTTGCCTGTGTCTACTGGCCTGCAACTTGCTACTTCTGCTCAAACACTACATCAGATACTGCAAAGCGATACAAATGTCTCTGCCGATTTGCCAGCTCTACGCATAATTTCACCTCCTCTTCAGGTGTTTGTATCCCGCGTTGCATGTGATACGTCCACTGAAGCTGTTGAAAACTACGTATGTAATAAACTTGGTTATACGCCGCACATCTTCGATTGCATCAAACTGACCAAAGACATCCAACCTCGACGATTGATAGCTTCGTTTAAACTTATTCTACCTGTTGGGCTTGACATTGTTGCCAATCCGAAGTTTTGGCCACCTGGTACGCTGGTCAAGCCTTTTGAACATCGTGGGAATTTTCGCCCAGCCAACAACAAAGGAGCCCGCAAATAGTCCTTAAGCATCAAAAAATATCTTTATATTATCAGAATGTTCGTGGCATGAGGACTAAGCTGGATGAATTTAAAACTGCTTCTTTACTTGAAATGGATCACCTAATCTGCCTCTCTGAAACCTGGCTTGTTGATGATATCTTCAGCTCTGAATTTTTCCCATTACATACTGTATACCGTTGTGATCGTAACCGCTCCGCAACTTTGAAGTCTGATGGTGGCGGGGTACTCATTGCCGTGCTTAATTCCGTTCAAAGTAAACTCTGCGCTGATTTCGTTCCCAGTCTTCCTGTAGAATGTGTAGCAGTTTGTGTGTCCTTGTCGCTTAAATCTTCGTTGCTTGTGGCCTCCGTTTATATTCCGTGCAACTCTCCCTTTTCAACTTATGAGTGTTTTTTCACTGAGCTATCATCCTACCTTAACATAAATTTTCCTTCTTCGTCTGTCATCATCTGTGGTGACTTTAATATTCCATCTGTCCAATGGGACTCTGGTTTTTCCCGTATTGTTTCTCACAATAATATTTCCATTGCTTTCTCATCTTTCCTTTCATCTTGCTCACTTAATCAATTTAACGATGTCCCTAATGTAAACAATAGGATCCTTGATGTCATTCTTTCCAATATTGAACCTTCATCGTTTTTGCTTTCTCCCTCCATTGCGCCTTATACGAACCCTGATCCCCATCATCCTCCCCTCTCTGTTGACATTGTTGTTAGTCTATCTAATCGTGCCAGAGTCTCCGACAAACCTTGTTTCAATTTCAAAAGAACTAGTTTTGATCTCTTAGCTCTCGATCTCAACTCTATTAATTGGTTTGGCATGTTTCGAGGTCTTGATATAGACAATGCTGCTAAGAAACTATATTCTGTTCTCCTTGAGTTAATCACTGTTCATACTCCAACCTTTCGCTTGCGTAAGCGTAATGATGCTCCTTGGTTCACTGAGACTGTTAAGCGTGCCCTGGGTATTAAAAATGCAGCACGTTGCAAATTTTTGAGCTCTCATTCCGCCCAGGACTACGCTAATTTTTCTCGTCTTCGTGCTGCTGCCAAGTATCAAATAAGGCTTGCCATGCACAGCTATCTGTCGCATATTGAATCTACTTTGCTTTCAAATGACCCCAAAAACTTCTGGTCATACCTTCGCTCCTTAAAATCCTCCTCTCCTATCCCTGACTCCCTTACATTTAATGATATCACTGCTGCTCTTCCTCAGAATGTTTGTGATCTCTTCGCAATGTTTTTCTCTTCTGTATACGCTGATTCTTTGGTTCCCTCTTCTTATTGTGTCCCTTTTAATCACCCTCCTTGTCTCTCTTCACTCTCGACTAATCCTCTTGAAGTTGAATCCCTTATATGTTCTCTTGATTCTAGTTACTCTCCTGGTCCTGATGGCCTTCCTAATTTTTTTGTGAAAAATCTCGCTTCCTCTTTATGTGTCCCCCTATCAATTTTATTCAATTTAAGTCTTAGTTCTGGTAAATTTCCTTCCTCCTGGAAGCTTGCAAGCATTTTCCCTATTTTCAAATCTGGTGAACGCAATGTTGCTTCAAATTATCGTCCTATTTCTATCCTTCCCTGTTTCTCAAAAATCATTGAGCGTTTTGTGTTTACCAAAATTTACGACTCTCTTAAGTACACTTTCGCACCTCAGCAGCATGGTTTTATTAAAGGTCGGTCCACAGCTACGAACCTTATTGAATTTACTCATGCTGTGTCCTCGGCGTTAGATCGGAACTCTCAAGTTGATGCTGTATATACTGATTTTTCTAAGGCATTTGATTCTGTCAATTTCGATCTTCTGCTACTCAAGTTAAACCACTATGGCATCTGTGAACCCTTACTTTCTTGGTTATCTTCGTTTTTAACTAGCCGCACGTGTTTTGTCTCCCTCTCTGGTGTTTCGTCCTTACCATTTTCGCCCTCTTCTGGTGTACCTCAAGGTTCTATATTAGGCCCTCTATTATTCAACCTCTTCATCAATGATGTTCCTATGATTCTATCGTCATCTTCTTTGCTCTATGCAGATGACTTAAAATTATTTCGAATAATCAGTAGCTCAGATGATCATCTACTTCTTCAGGATGATTTGAACTCTCTTACTGATTGGTGTAACTCTAACTGCCTACCGTTAAATGTTTCAAAGTGTTTTGCCATGTCTTATTCTCTGAAGTCCCAAACTAATACCTTTCCTTACCAACTTTGTGAATCCGTCCTTGCCTCTGTGGATTATTTTACTGATCTGGGAGTAACCTTTGATCGTAAACTTAAATTTGATATCCATGTTCGTAACATTACTAATAGTGCCTCGCGGATTGCTGGCCTTGCTATTCGTTCCTGTCACAATTCTTTTAATATTCTTACTTGTGTCAAGATATTTACTACCCTTGTTCGTTCCAAACTTGAATACTGCACTCAAGTTTGGTCTCCTCGTTTCGCTTATCTTTCCGATGCTATTGAATCTGTTCAACGAAGGTTCAGTCGCACCCTACTCTTTAAATATAATCTTCCTTATATGCCTTATTATGAACGCTTATTGCTCCTTAATCTCCCTCCCCTCGCAAAGCGCAGAGTTTACCTTGATGAATGCTTTCTTTACAAAATTTGCCGTGGCCATCTAAACTCATCTGTTGCATCCCTGGTTAATGAACGGCATTGTGAGAGGCAAATTAGGTCCTCCGTTGTCTTCGATGTACCATTTGCCCGTACTGAAACTTACTTTCATTCTCCTGTTTTGCGCCTATTACGTACCCATAATGGCCTCCAACTTGGTCCTCTTCCACACTCTATTGCCACCTTTAAAAGAAATATTCGCAACACTATTTTTGCTGATGTTTAATCTTATTTATCTTTTTTGTCATTGATTCTTGTTTTTCATATCTTAATTTTCTCAATTTTTTTTTTATATCATTTTAGTACTAAGCTAATCTATTTATAATTGGGCTTTTTGCCTGTTAATGGATTATTTTAAATAAATAAATAAATAAATAAATAAATTTCTATAGAAGTGATAGTTTGGAAAGCGGAGATGATCTCCGGGTTTAAGGAATGTTTCTTGTATGAGGACTATGTCGACTTTACAGTCAAAGAGGAGTTGTAGCAGTTCCCCTGCTTTGCTTTTTATGGAATTCGCATTCCATGTGAGGATTGAAACATGGTTGAGGACACTCATTGTGAAAGTTTTTTAGAGGGATTTGTGGAAGCTGGAAATGCAGAAAACATTCCTTGTACCATTTTCGCCATCATGTTTTTCATCATGAACTGGAATTGCTCCTGCATGTTGGAGAAAATATGGTTCATGTAGTCTGCGTTTGGAAGCTGAGTATTATGCTGTAGAGGCGGGGTTGATTTTTGGTTTATAGGGGATTTGGTTGGTTTAGCCTCAGGGATGGTGGCAGGTTTTCGCTCTTTTGCAACCTGTGCAAATGATTTTTTGAGATTTTTTGGATGTTTTGGATATCCTCCATAGCTAGCGGGGTGTTCTCCGCTGCAGTTAACGCACTTGGCCTTTTCTTCTTTTTGCTTAGTGCATTCTGAGTGATGATGGAGTCCATCGCACTTGACGCATCTGGCTTGTACGTGGCAGTTGTTTGCTGCATGGCCAAATTGTTGGCAATTGTGACATTGCGAGTGTCCGCCACGTGGTTTTTGGGCTTCTACTTTGCATATCAGATGACATACTGCCTTAATATTGTATATGTCCGTTTCTTGCCTAGGAAGAAGGACTGTAACAAGTCTGGAAGGACCGTTTCTTAGTTTGAGGAAAAACACCTCAATTGGGTGGAAGCCTTGCTCTTCAAGGTCTTCTTTTATTTCGGCTGGGGTAAGCCCGTGCAGACCCTTAATGATTATGTTAAGATTTTTTTCTTCGGGCAGGAGATAGGTGTAAAACTCTATTTTCTCTGCCGTCAGTAATCTGGTTAGTTTCCTGTGGTCCTGCGGGGTTTTTGGGATAACCGCAGATGTCTCTGCCTCCATCGGTGTACTTTTGTTCTCGAAATGTTTTACTGCAGTGTTGATCGGTTCTTCTTTCCGTTTTCGTTTTGAAGGTACAGTCGCTGGCGGTGAGCTATTTACCCCCATCAGTTGGTGCATTAGCTCCTTGTTTTGTTGGAAGAGTTCGGCGTTCTGTTTCCTCTGTTCTGCCAATTCTTTTTGGCTCTCTTTGAGCTGTTGCAGGATCTCCTCCAGCCGTTTATTGATCTGGCTTATCTGAGCCGTAAGCTCAGATATGGTCCTGTTTTTACCTCTTTGTGATTCCTCCTCTTCATCCTCACTTGACTCACTCTCCGAGTCTACGTCCGATTCACAGGTCTCGTTGTCAGAGATGTGCTCCGAGTGGTCGCTTTCTTTGATTTTGATAATGAATTCTCTCTCTAGTCTGTTTGGACTAAGTAATTAAAAAAAAAAACTAAATCGAAGTCAGAAATTATGTATAACAGGTCAAAGAAAAATAAAACAAGTAATTATGATTATAAGGGTTTCGTCGTCGGCTGCCACGGCTCCTTAGTAATTTTCGGATAAAAAGTCCTCTTCCACGTGTATCCTCCGGTGTTTTGTAGCCCTCTTACGGGTTTTTCCTCAATAAGTCAATCGTCGACTCTCTTCGCTTGCCTGATGTTTGGCGCTGATCGTTAATCCGTCGGCTGTGCGGTAGCAATAAAAATTGCTGTTTCTGTAATCTTCCTGACGATGTACGATGAACGATGTTTTTTTTTCCGTCGGTGATGTTACAGCACGGAAAATCTACCTGTGAAGTAGATAACGGCTGGTTCTTGGCTAATTGCAAGCTTGTTCTACGATCGGCTTGGTAGCAATTAAAATTGCTGTTTGTTGAACTTCTGCGTGTGCTCTCCTCGGCGGCTCACGGCTGAATGTGAGAATGAAACGCCATGTTCGACATCATCATTATTTATATGGGCGATAGCATGCGAAGCATGCGACTTATATTTATGGGAAGTAGTTGTATTTACGATCTCACTAGTTTGGCTGTTATTGTGAAGCAAGCGGTGATGCTTCCCAACGGGAATCGCGGTAATGTATGCTGGCGTAATGCATGAATCAAACAATGCTAGTAATGCCAATTTCCGATTTCCAAAGCTATTTTCCAGCAATTATAAGATATACTCGTATATATGCATGGGGAATGCTGCAAGGGAGAAAGCTCATATGTTATAAGTCCAAGACTGGCCAATGAACAACAATCGCAGAAACAAGGGGAAAAAAACTTGCGAGCATACATCGGTTATGGGTAGTGTGCTATATAAAGCGGAAAGATGAAAATTTCGGAGCATTTCAAATCATCACGCACGGGTAAGTAAAATGTATGAAGACAATTCCCCCTAGTAGCAAAGAGCATGCGCTATTGGAATTTCCTATGAGCGTCAGCATGCAAAAACCACACATGCAGAGATACGATCGGCCGCCGGCCAAAGCTTTAATTCATATTGAGGCGTAAAAATGCGAGAATATGATGTCGTACTTTCCAAAAAGCTCTTATACATAAAGCTATAGAGCTAAGAGCATGAGTTTCCCCTTGTATAAATCTTCCCAGCGTAGGACATGCAATGTTAAAAAGAAACAACGCGTAATGGTCCGGTAATGCTTACACGCATTACGCGAAATGCTTACCGAATATATCCGTAAGCATTATTTTTCCCAGCTCCGCCGATTGCAAGTCTAACTTGTGATATGCCGGTCCCAAGCCCGGAGAAAGGAGGAGGGTTTGAGGCAATGAGGTAGCTCTATCCCCAGTTAAACTTGCATAGTTGCAGCCTGATGGCTGAGTTACATCTAAGCGTCTCAGGTCATTAGGGAGGTTTGGTCACGTTGTCAGACCTGCAACATAGTTGAGTGAACTCTGGCACGAGGCAAGTCTCCTGAAGCAACTACCGCCGAGGCCCCCCATGGAAATGGTTGAGCGATGTGCCGACAACTCATCCTTGTAAAAACTTCCTCTGTTAAGAAACCTGGAACAAAAGCCTCGGATTGGACGGATCAACAACGACGACCACGCAAACGCACAACGGATTATTCTCTCGGAACCTGGAATGTACGCTCCCTGAACAAACCGGGGGCCGACAAAGCCCTCCTTCATCAGGTCGAACAGTACAAACTGGGCATTACTGCAGTCCAGGAAACAAATTGGTTAGGCTGCGAGATCAACGACAAGAAATCGCACACCATTTTTACAAGTGGTAAACCATCGGGCCGCAAGGAGTTTGGAGTAGCATTCATAGTGAATAAGCAGCTTAAGTCGCGCGTTACCGACTTCAAACCCGTAAACGAAAGGCTGTGTGCGATTCGCATCAAGGCGCGTTTTTTCAACCTCTGGCTCATCAATGTGCACGCTCCCACCGAAGTACAAGAAGACGCTGTAAAAGACGAGTTCTATGCCTGCCTTGAAACTCTCTTCGACTCACTCCCATCAAATGATGTAAAAATGCTGCTGGGAGATTTCAATGCAAAAGTTGGGAATGAAAGTTGGCATCGGGGGACCACTGGAGGTCACAGCCTCCACGAGGAATGCAATGATAACGGCCATCGTCTAATTGTCTTCGCTTGCAGCAGGAACCTTGTTGTAAGTTCAACTTGCTTTCCACATCGTCGCATTCACAAGTAGACCTGGAATTCTCCAGACGCACATACCGTCAACCAAATCGACCACGTCCTTATTAGCAAGAGATGGGCGTCAAGTGTTATGGATGTTCGGTCGTACCGCGGAGCTAACTGTGACTCCGATCATTTCCTGGTAAAAACGACATACCGGTGCAGAATTTCCTCAGTGCACCAATCGAGATTCAGCCCTCCCAAAATCTTCGCGGTTGAGAATTTGCTGAACGATTATACGGCTCAGGTATATACGACCGCGCTTGAAGAAAGAATTTCACCAATGCTGCACGACTCCAGCAACGTAGGTGTCCATGAGTTCTGGGAAGAGCTCAAAAACACAATCAAGAATGTAGCAGAAAACGTTGTGGGATACAAAGCCCGACGAGCACGAAATGAATGGTTTGACGAAGAATGCAGAAACTCACTTGACGCAAAGAACGAGGCATACAGACAATGGGTCCAACGTGCAACCAGAGCCAAGAAGGAAAAATATGACGAGCTACGGCGAATATCCAATAGAATAATTAGGCGTAAGAAACGAAAATACTTTGACGAGCAGTTGCTGAACATTAATATAAACCTAGTTAGTAAGAACACCAGACAAGCGTACAGATTAGTAAACTTTATCAAAAACGGCTACCAACCCAGGACTAGCCTCTGTAAGGACAAGGATGGAAATATTATCAGCGACATCGAAAATATTAGCAAACGATGGGCGTCCTACTTCGAAGAGCTTCTGAATCCGCCTTCAAACATCCTGGCAGCAGAAGCTGAGCTCCATGGTGATACCGTTGGTCAACCGCCATCCACACAATCCCCTACAGTAGAAGAAGTTGATCTCGCATTGCGTTCACTGAAAAGCAACAAAGCGCCGGGCGCTGACGAGATACCAGCTGAGCTACTCAAGTCTGGGGGGCGGGTCTATTAAGTGCGCTACATCAACTACTGCTGCGAATATGGGAGACTGAGGTGATCCCAGACGATTGGCGCAGAAGCATCATCTGTCCCATACATAAAAAGGGAGATAAACTGCGGTGTGAGAATTACAGAGGCATCTCCTTAGTCTGTACGGCCCACAAAATCATGTCAAAAATCCTGGATTATAGGATTAAACCGTTCGCAGAAGAAATCATTGGCGAGTATCAAGGCGGTTTCAGATCTGGTCGCTCCACAATCGACCAGCTCTTCACGGTCAAGCAAATTTTGCAAAAGTGCTGGGAATACGACGTCGACGTATACCAAATCTTTGTCGACTTTAAACAAGCATATGACAGCATCAATCGAGGAGCTCTATATAGCATCATGCTGCAATTTGGTATACCGGCCAAATTAGTGAGACTTGTAAAGATGACGATGACCAACTCCGTCTCGCAAGTCTGGATCCAGAACAGATTGACGGATCCTTTTGAAACTCTGGGTGGCCTAAAGCAGGGCGATGGTATAGCGCCCACGCTCTTCAACCTGGCACTTGAGTTCGCTATACGGGCAATGAACCTGAACACCAGCGGCACGCTACTTTATAAGTCGACACAACTGGCAGCGTACGCGGATGACATTAACATCATGGCTCGAAAACTGACCGATGCAGAACTTCTGCTTAACTTGACACCGCAGCAAAGGAAGTTGGACTACGAATTAACGAGGACAAAACGAAAGTTATGATGCAATCTAGGACAAGGACGCCAGCGCACACGACCATCAACGTAGGGGACCTTTGCATCAAATTCGTACAACGTTTACAGTGGGCTGGGCACGTGCAACGCATGTATGACGATCGCATGCCAAAACGTGTCATGAACGCAAGACGAGTCGACGGAGCGAGGCCAAGAGGAAGACCAAGAGCTCGTTGGGAGAGCTCAGTGTATGCGGACGCCGAGCAATTATTGGGGCTCCAACACTGGAGGACGCGGTCACGTGACCGAGACAATTGGAGGAATACGATCCAGGCGGCCAAGGCCCGACGTCGGGCTGTTGTGCCACGATGATGATGATGATTATTTTTCCCGTTGGGTTAAGCATACAGTTGTATTCACCACAAAGCTTATTTAATTTGCAGCGCTTTGATTTATGTGAAACTATCCAATGGGAAAAATAATACTTGCAGGTATATTCGGTAAGCATTTCGCGTAATGCGTGTAAGCATTAGCGGACCATTACGTGTTGTTTCTTTTTAACATTGCATGTCCTAGGCTGGGAAAATTTATACCAGGAGAAACTTATGCTTTTAGCCTTATAGCTTTATGTATAAGAGCTTTTTGGAAAGTACGACATCGTATTCTCGCATTTTCGTCATCTACGGTGAATACAAATTAAAGTTTTGGCCGGCAGCCGATCGTATCTCAGCTCTCAGCATGTGTGGTTTTTGCTTGCTGAGTGATTGTGACGCTCATTGGAAATTCCAATAGCGCATGCTCTTTGCTAGGGGGATTCATGCATTGTACTTACCTGTGTTTTGAAATGCTCCGAAATTTTCATCTTTCCGCTTTATATAGCAGACTACCCCTAACCGATATATGCTCGCAAGTTCTTTTCCCCTTGTTTCTGCGAATGATGTTCATTGGCCAGTCTTGGACTTTTAACATATGAGCTTTCTCCCTCGCAGCATTCCCCATGCTCCAAGTCATGTATACGAGTATAACTTATAATTGCTGGAAAATAGCTTTGGAAATCGGAAATTTGCATTACTAGCATTGTTTGATTCATGCATTAGGCTAGCATATATTACCGCGATTCCCGTTGAGTAGGCATGTTCTACACAGTTTCAAATCTCAAACAGCTGACCTTCGTTGGCTAAGATTTAGCTTTAAAAACGACTGACAGCAGCTAACTGCGCAGCAATTTCCATTACAAACCGGACACTTAGTAGCACGATATTGTCGCTTCACTTGCTTGCCCTGGTTGATGGCGTTTCTGACAAGGCAATATGCGTTGACTCGACCGCCTCCACTGTATTTGTCGTGCAATTGTTCTTGATTTGCAAATTTAGTAAGAAACGTTACATCACTGATTGCTTCTGCAACATTGTAAAGCCAAGTACTGAACGTATGAATGTTTATTTCTGGGACGGTTTGTTTAAATATCGCCCAGTTAAGTCTTATCTGAGGAGGAAGCCTCTCAGTCAGCTCTTGCAACAAAGTGGGATTTTGGAGATGATCTTTTAAGTTAGAAGCCTTCATCGTTGCGGAGATGTTTTGCACGGCTAATGCGAAAGCAACTAGCGTATCTAAACGATCCACTCTAGGTAACGGTAGTCATCTTAAATTTAACAAGAGTGAATTTATAATTAACTCAGGCCGGCCGTAAAGCATGCGTAACGTAGAAATTATGCCTGGAACTCTACTCGGTTGCATAATAGAGTGAGAGCCAGCGCCTGCGTAACTTACGTCAAAGTATAACGGCTAAAATTTTGTGGGTGTATTCTCACAACTCTAGGTAAGAAAGTTCAGGGGTTACAAACCTTGCTTAACGGTGGCTTATACAGGTAGCAGGTTACAAAGGTGTGCAAAAACCGGGCTTACTTACGTTAAAGTATAACGTCTGGGATTTGGATATTATATTTAAATAACTATTTTAAGCCATGGTTTAAGAAGCCAGACGCATCCGAAGGGTCTAACACTACAAATACACCAAGAAAGCGTGTAAGAGAATATTAGTATTAGTATTAGTTACGGCCTTTAGATCTTAGTGAAGTTAAAAAATAATGAAAATTACATGTATAAATACATATATGTATGTATATATAACTTTCCTCTTTCGAAGGTAAAAGTATACTGCCCTACTAAGCATAAACGTTCTATGTACATTTTATTACTTTCGAGATATTCAATGATATGTGTTTTGATTTGTACTGGATTCGATGAGAGCCAGCCATACGTCAAAGTATAAAGGCTAAAATTTCATGTGAGAATTCTAACTACTGTAGGTAAGAAAGTTCGGGGGCTACAAACCTTGACTAACGGTGGCTCATACAGGTAGCAGGTTACTAATACGTGCAATAAACTGGCTTACTTATGTTAAAGTATAAAGGCTGGGATTTGAATGTTATGTTGAAATAACTATTTTAGGTCAATGTTTAAGAAGCCAGATACATCCGAAGGGTCTTACACTTCCACAGACTTGCTATAAGGTCAAATACATCCACCCTTAAAACGAAAGCCCATATACATAAATATATGTTAGTACTCAAATAATCATAATACTTATAATTACAGCTACAATTATTTTATTTACATGTTTCAAAGGCTTAAAATATTGTGCCAGTATATATATAATTAATACTTATTTAACAATGTTACAACAATTTAATCATCGTCATTTTCATTATTTTCACCATCTCCATCATTTTCATCATACTTCCAATCATGGAATTGATCGCTTTCATCGGTTTCACTGCTGTCACGATCTGATATGTCGGTAAAAAAACAAGTGTATTAGATTCTAAGTAAGTAATGATTAAAGTTCATCGTTTCATTAAAAAAGTACCTGTCGGACTTTGTAGTGCATCACTAACGAAGTTCGGCAATTGATCGCCTTCGAACCATTTAAATTCATATTGGTAGTCATTCATGATCCACCCATTTCCGGGTTGTATATGTGCGGGTTCTTCAAGTGAGCATTGGTCCATATGCTTGCAATATATTTTGTCCTTAACACCTGCTGAATAAGCTCACTTTTACATCGTGGTAAATTACTCGCGTCGAAATTTCTTAATTTTATTTGGAATGACTCATTTACATCTGCGGCTGTGTATGTATTAATAAACAGCTGAAGTCGTGCTGCTTCTACATAATTTACTCCTGGTAAATTATATAAATCACAAACTAACTGCTGGACAGTGTTGAAAGCGATTTGCTCCTCTTCGCTATAAAGATCCACATTGGCCAAATTAGCAAACATTTGTTGGTATTCTTCTTTTTTTCAGCAATTTAAAAGGCTTGACTTCGCCTTTTTGAAAAAAGCAGGATTATAATCACATCCTGTGATAGCATGAAGTGCAGGGAAGCTTTGACATACTAGGCTTCCTTGATATACATAAATTTTCGTGATATCTATGTATCTCATTTTATTTCCAGCTCATGAAAGCATCCAAATGTGTGACTCATCACTCTTTATATGATGCATATGACCAAGTATTATAGCTGCTAT
Source organism: Nemotelus pantherinus (assembly GCA_963978885.1). Classification (NCBI taxonomy): domain Eukaryota; kingdom Metazoa; phylum Arthropoda; class Insecta; order Diptera; family Stratiomyidae; genus Nemotelus; species Nemotelus pantherinus. Next base: position 55,587,396 of record OZ022265.1, read on the forward strand.
ATCAGTATCGCTAGCTCTGATAACAATATTAGCTTCATACTCAATGTTGCACAAATGATACACAATTTTTGTGTCAGCTTCTTCATGCTCTGGACATGTAAGGTCATCAAGTACATTGCATATCACTTTGCTGCGATCATTAGTAACAAACGAATGACACTGCTTGAAATTAACATTTACTACTTTATTCCCAATGAATAGAGCAACTTCATCACTTGCCCAATGTGATATGAAAAAATCTACAAGAGCTTCTTTGAATTTGGAGTTTTTTAATTCTTTTGTAAAATCAGAGGGTCGGACTTGACCAGGTCCGTGTATTTGACCTTCTACCGACTCTGTGGGAGTGTTAGACCCTTCGGGTGGGTCTGGTTTCTTAAACCTTGACTTAAAATAGTTATTTCAACATAATATTCAAATCCTATGCTTTATACTTTAACGTAAGTAAGCCCGGTTATTGTACACTTTTGTTACCTGCTACCTGTATAAACCACCGTTAGTCACGGTTTGCAGCCCCCGAACTTTCTTGCCTACAGTAGTGAGAATACTCATATGAAATTTTAGCCGTTATACTTTGACGTATGGTTGGCTCTCAGTCTATCCAGTACAAATCTTTGAATATCTCGAAAGTAATAAAATGTACATAGAACGTTTATGCTTAATAGGGCAGCATACTTTTACCTTCGAAAGAGGAAAGTTATATATACATACATATATGTATTTATACATGTAATTTTCATTATTTATTAACTTCACGAAGCTCTAAAGGTCGTAACTAATACTAATACTAATATTCTCTTAAATATTCATGGCCAACGCTTTCTCGGTGTATTTGTAGTGTTAGACCCTTCGGATGCGTCTGGCTTCTTAAACCACGACTTAAAATAGTTATTTAAATATAATATCCAAATCCCAGACGTTATACTTTAACGTAAGTAAGCCCGGTTTTTGCACACCTTTGTAACCTGCCACCTGTATAAGCCACCGTTAAGGAAGGTTTGTAGCCCCTGAACTTTCTTATCTAGAGTAGTGAGAATACACCCACAAAATTTTAGCCGTTATACTTTGACGTAAGTCTGGCAGGCGCTGGCTCTTAGTCTATAAGTCGGCTTCTGACTGCCTCCAGAGCTGCACTTTTCAAACATTTTTGCAATCGAACCAAATTTTTTTCAGTAGACAGCAGTGGCGAGGGGTGAAATATCGATGGAGGGAAGCCGAATAATCATCCACCATTTTATATATGTATAATAATGATGTTTGGCATGCTGATGTTTGTCAGACTTACTAATTTCTATTTAATTCTCGTCACACTTCCAGACAGTATAAAAAATCGTTATTCAAAAAAATTATAGGCACATGTGCATATCAATATATTAATGAGCAGTTTTATAGGGCCACCTTCAATATACATGAAACCAATTGTTTTAATGTAAATAATGTTTGTAAAAAAGAAGCATTGAAAAAATCGTCTTTTTGAGCCTGCAGAACGCTAAATAGAGAAAAAAATTAAAAGCAACTATTTTTCATCCATTATATATATGAATATTTTGGAAATAAAGCGGTTGAAATGAAAAAGTTGCGAAAAATGTCAACTTTTAACATCAGATTGTATACTAATTGATATATATTTTTAAGGGTTAACGTATATATTTTAGGCATACATATTAAAAGTATCAAGTTTCAGATTTCCTACGACAAATCGTTTTATGTACTTTTCTTTTATATCCTGATTCCGGCTTTTCATGAAATATTATGTAATTAGAAAGATGAAAACAATTCTACGCAGAATTCGTATCATAAAAGAGTTTAACGCGAGACAGGGATTCTGCAGTCCTTAGTTAAACGTTATTAGCTCCATTTTTGTTGTTTCCTGGAAATTCGAATTTTCATTTTAGCGATTGGGCATGTAATAAAGACTTTACACTTCCAAAAAATGACTTCGCCGGTTAGATAACTTTTGTTCTTTTCATAAGTGCAGAGAATGTCAAGAATTGTTTGATGTTTAGGGAATAGAGGCACTTAATACTGTTTTGCTTAGGACAGCGTCCAAAGGCGAAAACAAAGTTGCTAGCACTAAAAGACATTTCTTTGATATAATTTACTATAAAAATTAAACAAATTCTCTTGAAACAAAATTTTCGTTAAAACATATTACATTGTAAATTGTGATGGTCCTTGTAACATCTAAATTAATCAACATAAACTTAAAACCTTAAATGATTCAAAGTATGAATTGTTTCGGTCTCTTTTTTATTTCAGTTATACTTTCTTATGGCAAGCTCTCGCAAAAAATGAGATTCTAGTTGATAGGACTGAATCTTTTAATCACTACACACATATATTAGCGGACCTTGCATAAACATGTTTAAACTTAGTTGATTTACAGTTCTGCAATCATAAGATTTCCCTTTTTGGCGTATAAAAAGTGGAGCTAAGACTTTTAAACTAAGGAAAAATACTACATTCTGGATATGTGATAATAATATTAGGTGGTTTGTTTATAAACATGCTTCAGAAACAAACTGTTGGCAAGTTACAAAGACAGAGTTCAATGTGCTCTATTATATCATGAAATTTACGCAAAAACTGCATTCTGGTGCTTATGACTTTTTTCTTAGCACGGAAAAATTCACTTCTAAAAACTAGCATAAGAAAAATTTTAGTTTTCAGATAGCCAGTAAAATTGTATCTTCATACTCATATCTCAAATATATCATCTTTACGTGCTGTTCTTTATGTGAGCAATACAACCATCGAAAGTTAAGTTCACATCAAAATAGCACAACGGCAATATTGAATGAACCGATCGAAATTTTCTTCAACTCTAGAACCATTTGTAAGCCGTTCGATCACGGCTTATTTTTCATCTGTTAAAGCGAGACGATGTTAGCATTTCAGCAAGGAACGAAAAGAGACAGACATAATGCAATACACATAAGGCCAAAGCCTCTAGTGGCTCGCAAATAAGAATTTGCAAGCCGGAAAATTTCGGCTTATGAATGGGAATTTTCACGTTATCGTATTATACAGAAGATGGTATATAGTTTTTAGTCAGTTGAAATTTCATGTACATTTTAAGATGCATACATGTTTTGTAAAATCTGAAGTAGGTCAATATTTTCGAAAGTGAAGCCGGAAGGAATCGGGTTGTATGGACGCTTCGCCACTGGTAGACAGTTCACAGATTCTTGTCGAGTTCTCATAGATAGCAATAAAAATTGGCCAATCCTCGGGCTTACCACCAAACATAGTTAATTCTTTAGGCATTGCATGTCTGGCAGCCAGTTGTGATGATGTAAATAAATTTTCCATCGCGTTGCATGGGATCAATGGTGCAACTGTAGAGTTTGGTGGAATAACCTAGGCACTAACTTGAATATTTGCTGTCATGATTGGTGGTACTGCAGAAGAGGATAGACAGCTAGTTGTCGTAGCTGGAAAACCAACAAAACCTGTTGTCGGATATTCGGCGGCTGGATAACTGGTTGTCACAGCTTGAGAAACAGTACACTTTCCACTATTGTATTGATGTGCATCTGCATCGCTTGAAAGCCGTGCTGCCGTCGATGCTACATTGTAGGCTGTGTGATTACTGCTAAGTAATTTCAAGTTGTTGGCGTGTTGATTACCTTTCAAAACTTGTTTTTGAGTGAAAGCATTCGATGAATGACTAGCATGCTGTTTTACTGCGTATTCGACAAGTTCGATGCTGGATTCCACTGGCAGATTTGGGGGCGCTATAGAAGCAAAAGGTGTCTGGGAGCTCCGCGCATCAATAACCACATACTCAATTTGGTGCGGTTTTGTAGCACCAGCACTATTGACACCGGTAGAAACACTTAGTTGACGCAAGCCACCTTGTTGAAGACAATCTGTCACTCGTTCTTGCTGCTGCTTGATTGAATCAACTTGATCACATTTGTGAATGCTACGTAGTTCATCTTCTTGGCACAGAAGTTGATATTTTTTATCCAGGTACTCCTTGTCACGTCGGGTTTGCATTGATCTCTCCTCTTCCAATCGTTGCATTTCAAGCTGAAGTTTCCTTGATGCACTGGAGTTGTGGGAAGATGAAATGGAGACTTCCTTTGAATTTGCGCTTCGGTTTCGCTGCCAAGCTGCACAGGTCTCACAGAACCAATCACTTTTTTCGATGTTGCTATCAACATCAACGCACTTAAAGTGAAACCACTGATCACACTTATCGCACTGCATCATTCGATCACTATCAGGAGCTTCGCAAATTTTACAGCTGCTAGACAACGTGTTGGACTGCTGCAAAGGTGGTGTTCGTTTAACCAATCTGGATGGCTTGAAACCATCTTAGTTTTTTGCCGACATCGCAGACAACGAATTTTAAAGAATTGTGGCGACGAGTAGTTGCCACGGTACTCACGTGCTGTAGGGTCCAATTTTCCTAGCCAGAAAGCAGACAAAGAATTTAAACTCTTGGTGTTTGAAACTCCTTATTTCGAATCTTTCCACGGCTTAAAATTTCCTGCATAATACAATTCAATACAATTTTAAACTTAAAATATAAATTTACAAGATAAATTCTGCTTACGTTGGTCGCCTAAAACACGTTCTAGAGTTGAAAAAAAGTGGGACTTTTTCTCGTGGCGTACCAATATATATACACATCGGATCTGATTTATTTTGCCAAAGGTTGCGACCCTGATTTGCGAGTAATCAACCGACGTTGCCAACAAGCTCTTTCATGGATTTTCTACAAAATTCCTACGACATTTGGTTCACATGAAGGTCCACTTTCTGCGTGAACTTCGTTTTGATTGAAAAAACTTTATTTTGCTGAGCAAATTTGCAAAATGTATGAGACAAAAATCACCATAGCTGGCAGCTCTATACTAATTTTTCACCCAAATTTGCACAAAATATTACCAAAAGTAAGGTCCAAGTACTGGGTCATCGTCGTAGCATTACAGCCCCTTTCGGGCCTTGGCTTCTCGTAGGTGACGCCTCCATTTATCTCGGTCCAATAACCGCGTCCCCTAATTTCGAAATCCGAGCAGCTTTGCGCAGTCTTCGTCGACAGAGTCAGACCAGCGTTTTCTGGGTTTTCCCACTGGTCTTCGACCTTCGGCCCTTCCGTCGAATATCTTCTTAGGTACTCGATGCTCGTCCATTCGTTGCACGTGACCAGCTCATTGCAGATTCCGCAGTTTCACTATTGTAGCAACCTCCGGCTTGTCAAAAACCTCGTACAACTTGTGGTTGTATCTTATCCGCCATTGGCCGCCCTCTTGTTTAGCTCCAATTATACGCCTGAGGACCCGTCTTTCGAAGGCGTTCAACATATTTGCGGATGCTTGGGTAAGGGTCCAAGATTCACATCCGTAGCACAACACAGGTCTGATGATTGATTTGTAAACTTGGAGCTTCGTCTTCCTGTGTATGCAGCTGGTCTTCAGTAGGGCCAGAACGGAGTAGAGAGTTTTATTAATGAGCTGTATTCTCCGTTTAATTTCGTCAGTTTCACTGCCTTTCGTTGTCAATTTTGAGCCTAAGTATATAAATTTGTCCACATTCTCTAAATTATATTCGTCAAGAATTATATTTTGTCTAATGGAAGTCTTCTTTCTTGTTTGCGTCATGGTTTTTGTTTTCGTCAGATTGATCTTCAGGCCTACTTCCTTGGCTTCCTGGTCAAGTTTCAGCAGGAGCTCTTCGGCGGATGTGAAGGAACGGGACAACATGTTAATGTCATCCGCGTAGGCCACTAACTGGTTCGACAGGAATCTTCCTTATCACGTACTCAAGTGCTTGGTTGAACAGCAGAGGGGCCAGGATGCCGAAGTATAGCATTATTTTGTACAGTATGTTTCGATCAATACTGTCATATGCTTGTTTAAAATCCACGAAAATCTGGTGGACGCGATGTTAAATTCCCAGCATTTTTCAAGCACTTGTTTGACTGTGAAGAGTTGATCCGTAGTTGATCTACCAGACCTAAAGCCTCCTTGGTACTCTCCAAAGACCTTTTCAGCGTATACATTTATCAAGTACTGGGTGAATTTTGTTAAAATCTGATGGCTGAATCGGAAGTTATAGGCAAAAAACCGGTTTTTTTTCTCAGTGGTTTTTCAAGATGAAACCACTGCCACAGGGTTGCCCGAATTTAAAAATCACTTCTATCTGACCTGGTTCTAGCTAATGGCAACATGTTCTGTAAATTTTATTATGATCGGATGATGTGGTCGTCAGTTCTGGTGAACAGAACTTTCGAGACCTGAAAATAGAGATTATTTGGTGATGGGTTGCCGTTCTGGTGCAAATCGGAATTTTCATAATTTCAATTTGACATGATGGACAAAGGTCAAGATTTATCAATGATTTAAATTTTTTGTCTAAAATCAAAATTTTTTGAGGAAAGTCAATGATTTGAAAGATTTTTTTATCTCTCTGTTACAAAATCTCATCCAACAATCAAATAAGGCGGACTAGGCATACAACCCTCCTTACGCAATATCAGCACTTTACAGTTTATGAGTATAATGAGCCCATCAATAGGTGCTGTAGAACATTCAACAGTGTAAGTCATCACTACTCTTCAGCTTACACCAAAAATATTTTCAAAAATAACTTGACAAAGGCCCTACTTACTTCTTAGCTTATTTAATTTCTATCCCAATTCACCTAAATTTCCAATTTCCAATACTTTTCTTTAAATAAACACAGAAATGTTGGAGAACCTGAAAATTAACTAAAATGCCCGGCGCAAATTTTACAAATTTTTAACTAATTCCGTATATATATCTATGTATATCCTCCAAAAATGTCAGCCCAATCGGATCGGCCTGTACAGAAATTCTCTCTCTGAATCTTTTTGCTGATATATATACATATATGTGTATATATATACACATATATATATATATATATATATATATATATATATATATATATATATATATATATATATATATATATATATATATATATATATATATATATATATATTTTATATTTATATATTTAAATATATATATATATATATATATATATATACATATATACATATATATACATATTTATATATATGCATATATACATATATACATATATATACATATTTATATATATGCATATATATATATATATATATATATATATATATATATATATATATATATATATATATATATATAAATATATATATATATATATATATATATATATATATATATATATATATATATATATATATATATGGACTTGAACCCTGACTCACTTAAATCATTATATCTTGAAAACTAATAATCATAACGCATAGTTTTATGACTTGTTTCTTTATGGAATCAAATGAACTTTAATCTGATATATCAACCTAAATTGTAACTGTACCTTATTTTGAGATATTTACTTGAAAACACAAAATTTTTGCACTTCTACACCGCAAATTCTGTGTTCAATATCGTTTTTCTCAGAAAACCTCATAAAAAGATGCCGTTTTGATTTAATTTTTTATAGGCCATATTGTTGGCCACAAAAATTGCATACATACTTATGACTTCGATTTTACCATTTCGCAAGTAGTAAGGAAAAAAACATGTCTCTTAAAAACTGAATATAACATAAAGTGGCCCTCGTTTTCGATCTACACTCTTTGCTTGAACTGAAAGAATTTATTAAAGGTTTCTACGCTATATTTCAACATTTTTGAGCTACAGTAAATGTTCAAAATGGCCACCTTTATTTGAAATACACGTTAAAGCTCGTTTGCCTCCTTACAAAAGTGTCCACTGAGTACCAAACACCCAGTATATATATATATACATATATATATATATATATATATATATATATATATATATATATATATACATATATATATATATATATATATATATATATATATATATACATATATATATAGATATATATATATATATATATATATATATATATATATATATATATATATATATATATATATATATATATATATATACATATATATATATACATATATATCCATATATATATATATATATATATATATATATATATATATATATATATATATATATATATTAATATATATTTTATATATATTTTATATAAAACATTAACATATAAAATATATAATAAAATATATATATACATATATAAATATATTTATATATATATAAATATATATATATATATATATATATATATATATATATATATATATATATATATATATATATATATATATATATATATATATTTATATATAAATAAATATATATTTTATATAAAACATATACATATAATATATATACATATATATATATATATATATATATATATATATATATATATATATATATATATATATATATATATATATATATATATATATATATAAAACCGGAAAAATCAATGAGCATCCTTAAAATTGTGTTATTTATTGAAGAAAATGAAGTTTATCTACAAAAACGTCATATTACATAACTATTGACATTGTAGTTATTCAATATCACCTCCATCAGCCACAATCACGGCCTCCATTCACGGTCTGGAGCGTTCGCACGCCCTCCGCAATTCTGCGCTTTCAAAATTTTTGATCGCTGCCTCAATGTCAGTCATTAATGATGTTCCATTTGAATGTCGAAACTTGTAAGTAATCCTTATATTAGTCCAAAGGATTTAAAATTGGACTATTCGGAGGCCAAAATTTGTTCGACCAGAACATGTCAAAATTGTCCGGGAGCCAGTTTTGGACCAGTCTGGAGGATAGCAAGAAAGTAGCTAAGGCAAAATTGACGTGCGTACACTGCTGACATACTGTTCAAACGTCACTTTTGATAAGAAGTCGAAGCGGTTTTCGCGCTTTGGTGGCGAAGGAGATGAACAATAAACTTGAAAAATGCTTTCATAAACTAAATAAGGGCTTTCGAACATTTCAACTCAATTCGAGTTTTCTGTAGGTTTTTAAAAAGTGCAATTCATCTTGAGTTTTAAGAAGGTGGGTGTGAAACAACAGGCAGGGTACGCTGAATCGTGTACTATGATATTTTCAACGTTTCTTTTTCGCACTTTTTCACAGGTATGGTGTCAAAAGCCAGGAATAAGTGAAACGTTTTGAATATATTTGGAAAATTTTAATGCTTTTTCTGCAGCTGTATGCTGAAACGCGCAAATTCCATTCATTTTCTAAAATGCAAAGCAAGTGTTTAGCCGATTTAAGTAACCACAAAGATTAAAGTTAAAAAAACTGAAGAGATTTGCTATTGAGTTGTGCTGAGTAAAACCCGACCTACGTAGCAGATCTTGGCGGCTACAGTTTAGTACAGTTCTTGGCTGTCCAATATCTATAACTGCTTCATCTAGCTACTGCAAATTTTGACACTTGCTTAAGTGAAATTATACTATGCCTAAGGAGCAGCTATAGCATGCACATTGAACATACCCCCGGTGTACTCGAACACTCATTCAACTGTACTTGAGCTTTGTACTTACTAACAACCTCATATAAAGTTTATTTCGGATATCGGAAAAGTTGAATAATCTCCCGTGCTGTTCGTCCAGCGCGAAGACTTCCAATTATCGCACCTTTTCGTTTATACTCCTGACTCATTTTCGACGGACTGACAATTTTGAGGTTAACACCTTTTACATGTGTCGGCTTACTACTCGTACGCCAACGACGATATCTGGCACAAACACAATGTAGTGGAAAATTCAATTTGAAAACTGTCTGGATTTTTGTGAAGCACCCTGTATATATATGTATATATATATATATATATATATATATATATATATATATATATATATATATATATATATATATATATATATATATTTATATACATATATATATATATATATATATATATATATATATATATATATATATATATATATATATATATATATATATTTAAATATATATATATATATATATATATATATATATATATATGTATATATATATATATATATATATACTATATATATATATATATATATACATATATATATATATAAA